>JAQJVK010000001.1:130107009-130459509 GCA_035578135.1 Flexamia atlantica | reverse complement strand
TCAGAGTAACTTAGGCCAAGGATTAAGGAAAAACATAAAACCAAAGCCTGTCCTATGTTTTTGCACGAGTAAAGTTTGCGCGAGGTTTTATTTGAAGCCAAACATGCGCTTCTGGTTAATTGCATTTACATAGTGTCATGTCATTTATATTGTCCACGTCCGCCACAGCACAGATGTGTAGATTATAAAGCCAACAAGCGACCGCAGATAAAACTAGACACTGCACTATACAGCCATTCCAGTCCACAGTGCCAATAAACTTCAAACACATTGCTGAAAATTAAATCGTATGTTGAAATGTTCTAGAGGGGATACACTTATTCCTCTACAGTTTTTTGTTGTTGTTATTAAATAAATATTATTCAATAATGTATGTGTCCCCATGCATAAGTTTTGTTAATACTTTTTATTGTTGTTGTTTTACTCTTTTGAAGATTAGAAAAAAAATGCTTGCAATTAAAAAAAAAGTTTTTACAATTAGCATAAAAATGTTTATGCTAATTAAATTATAGGCCTACCTATTTCATAATTGACCTTATAATAACACTAGGTAGTTTTAGTTCAAATTTTCTGTAGGTAAAATCTGATATAACTATCTAGTGCTCCATCACAACACTCGGCAAGCCGTGGGCAATCGGCCAAAAATTATTTATAAAAGGAGGAACAGAACCTGTTCAAATGCTCATAATTTACCAATCTTTTATTTTTTAAATTCCGTCTAGACTTCCTATATCTTGCAAAGGCAAATATTTTGAACAAGTCTTTCAAAATTATGAAATAATAAAAAGTATTTAATTTAAGAACTGCATTATTTCCTAACATTACATTTTACATCATTATAGTTCTTAAAGATTAAACCCCGATATTCAGTACATTAAATAACAAGTATTGTTTTGTTGTTAAAATACCCAAAGAAACTTTTTACAGGGATTTCAAATGACCTCAAAGGACTGTTTCTTACAACTGCGCCGCACAACATTAGCAAGAATATTTATGCAAAGTTCGCTTTCAAAATGATTTAATTTCAAACAAAACATTTCCTATGGATATGACCAGTAATTTTCAGCTTAAACGTTTAAATAGACTAACATAATTTAGCATTTAAATGGAACGGTGAGAATTTTATCGTTTCTCCGTTCGGTACTCACCACAGCTGTCACGCTCGGTCCAATAATGTGGACACCCTTGGGTGGTAATTGACAGCGGTGTCTGGTAACTAACACTAATGAGTTACATCAAGGCTTTAACGTACGAGCTTTGAACCAAAATTATTCTGCAGTTACCATTGAAAACGACAGTAAAATACAAAACTCATAATATTCTTGAGCAGCGTTAGCTGTTGAAGATTTTGACAATCGTTGTCTGGTAAGCTAATAATTGCATAAAACCAGATATTTATATGTGTCTACAGAATATAGTTATCCTCTGATTTGCACTGAGCAAAAAATATTAATTTAAAGATATATGAAACGAGATAATAAAAATAAAGCAAAAAAACTATTTTGTCTTATAATAAATAGCTTAAATAAACAACTTAAATAAATAGTTTGTCTTAAAATCAACCATAGCTGACGTGGAAGTAAACCACATTCTGAATTCTTTTCAAAGTTACCATTAAAATATAACTTCTTTCCCACAAAAAATACAACCTTATTCATAATTAATGAATGTGTTGAACACTTACGGTTGCTTGAGTTTTCAATTCTCCTCAAAGCCATATTTTTTTCACGGAGTATTTTTTGTTAAAGGTTTTAGAGTTTTTTCAATTACTGTGAAAATGGTAATTTCTTTTAAACAGCTTTGGTGTAATATAAAATTCATCATTGACCTTGCAATTGTATGCACTTTAGCTTGCAAATTTAGTTTTCGGCATATTTCTTTGATATGATCAAAAACATTTAATGGTATTTCATAGCGCTCTGCTGTGTATAGACGCGAGGAAATTAGAGGAAGCAAAGTTAGTGATGCTGTACCCCAACTGTCGCACGCTCCAACATTTTGTCTGCAGAATTCTGTTTCTCTAACTATATTATTTAATACACTCTCTAGAGTTAGACTCGCACCAGTAATTAAAATTTAATTTTAGGGAGTTTAACTGATATAAAAACATACTTTAGTTTATCTTTAGTGTAAATTGCAGTTATATTCAGATTATGACACAGGAAAACTGCATTTCATTCCAGTGTAGGTAACGAAAGTAAACTTTCTCAGCTTTATTTTCATCAGAGTTCCTTGATGCCATTTGGCGAGGCAAAACTGAATTAAGAAAAGGTAAATGGGCCTAAAATGTTTTAATTGTATGACTAGTCCATTTTACCAACAACATTGTGATGAAAAAATTAAAAAAAATACAACTTCTGACTACTTTAAGTCAGGTTTAACCATAACCTTGTTGGAACGAGGACACTCCTTACAGATTCTAACATTTTAGCGTGCGTGTTTGCATGCTTGTAAAGAGCCCCTATACGATCCCCTTGTACTTAGTCGAGTCCCAACTCTTCGAACGTGTGCGGATGCCTGGATACATGATGTCACAGCGTCCCCAGTCGTCGCAGCTGACGGCTTGTTTCACGTCCCCATACCGTGAATTTATTTACCCCAGGCGCTAACAAGGAGTCTGTTGGTGAGTCCGGGGCAGAGAGAGATGTTAAACAACCCCACGTGTTTATCCGTCTCCCTCTCACACCTATATTTGTCTCTCTCTCTCTACGGCTCACCCATGTCGCTATCTATTTTCAATCCACTTTACATGTGAAGAGATCCCCCGCAGATCACCCATGAAGGCTGAACTCGGAACAAACAACTGCCTATTACGTCCTTTTGTTGTTACGTCACTAACGGAATTTGCAGTTGAAAGTTATGGGAAAATCATGACAATCATGCTTATGGACACGGCCATATAGGTATATGGATTGTTCGTATACTGTTCATGTTCGTAAATATGCGGTTATTTTCGAGTATTCGAGCGTTTCAGTATTATCAGGAAATAAAAATAAGTGGTTATTGCTTCAAAAAATCCGGAAGAAGAGATGTTAACACTATATTTAGCCTATGGCAAGCATATTTTAAAGTATGTAAATGTAAATATAACTTTGAGCTTTACATTTAATATTTAGTATTGGGTTTATTTATTTCTAAATTCCCAAGTAAAACTGTTTGTTATTTATTCTTTTTTGCCCCCCCCCCCAGTTATTACTCCATGGCTCTGTAATTTCCATGGTCACAATTACTTTACTTACTCGGTCCCTGAGTGTCAGGCGTCAGGGCCGGATATGCCCTTATGTGGTGACCCAAGGCATTAGTGCTACGTCACACGTTCATCCGACCTATTGTCGCTCTTCCTCGTTTCTACTCATAATAAGGTATTCGACTGCACCGCAAATGTAGTCTCTGCCTACACGGATCGGATATGCAAAAGTGAAGAAGCGCTCATATTGCCTTAGCTGAAAAACAAGGAAAATATCTAGGACGTAACTTGAATTAGAAGTTGTTACTGGACTAGAAATAGACGGTTCTGGCTGTTCATCTATTTACATTTTGATGCGGTCGACACAAAAGGTCTAGGGTCAATTGATTTTATAAAATTAATTTCTTACGACTAATGGGATTTCTTACGACTAATGGGGTGGGATTCTGCACGTCTACCCAAAAATACAATTCTAACGGTGTACTTAGATTTTTTGTATACAAACGTAAAACAAAGTCAATTCAGTAATAAAAATCTGCAAATATCATAATATCAAACGTTTTTGACTATACTGTTACTATACTGTATTCGATTATTTTGATTAATTTCTTTTAAAACGTTGCTCTTACGCCTTCGCCCTAAAGACTTTGCATTGCGAATACATATTGATTAGCAATACATTTTTTTACGAGTAATCAGTCGTAGTGATATCCCGAGAATCAGACACGCTACCTTTTTACGCTCAAGTCACAACTACCAGTTATGTCCAGGATTAATAACTAATTATGTCCATGTTTAATTGATGCTAAAAATTAATAACTAAACTCTTTATAAATTTAAATAGTGGTTCAGAGCCGATAAAGCCAGTGGGCGGTGGCGCGGCGAGCGTGTGCTCATTGATACACAGGCCCGTCTCGCGGTGTCGGCTGTCTCGTGCCGCGTGCGGCTCCGGCCTCTGTGCCCACGACACGAGGATTGTAGGCGCGGCGCGGCGTGACACTTTTTACTTTTGGATTTTTGCGTTGAACGTTCATTTTGATATTAATTAATACATTTATATAATGTTTTGTAAATATTCACTTTTAAAATGTACAGGAAGGGTGTTTTTGTTTAAAAAAAGTGAAAAATAATGAGTCAAATACGTGTTTATGTGTTATATTTTGTGTGAGGAATTAATATTTTAGCTGTACTAGTAGAATAAAAAAAATTCTTCATTTTTATGCCCTCATTAAAAGTACACGGAGGTTAATTTTTAATAAAAATAAAATTTTAATTATTGTATTGAATTTGTTTTTACGAAATTTTTATAGCTTTCTCGATGTTTTTTAGCTCTTTTTATACTTTTTAATTAGTTTCTTCCCATAAACAGCTCATCGGATTAATTTATAGTATTTTAGAGTTAGCCAATAGTGACTATTCTTCCGTTACTTTTAATAAGAGAAAATTATTATGTATTTGCTCATTCTTTAAACTAACGCTTATTATAAAGAACAAGTTTGCTTTAAGCATGATGATACCTTAAATACTAATATATAAGGAAAGGAGGACGACGTCGACGCCCCGGCAAAACTATCGGTTGCATTGAGAATAATCTATCCATCTTTCAGAGGCATATTTAATTCTCAAGTAATGGTTTCTAGTTATGAGGGATTAGTTCTGGTTTATCTTTATTCTAGTTCTGGTTTAATCTTTGCTTTTACTTAGCATACCCATTCCAACCAAAAGCTATTCACACTAAAATACTTTGAAGAACGGTAGCTGGTTTACTGGCAATTTCCCTGTAACAAAAACAAATTATTTTTTTCGTTTTTGGCATCTTATTTTTATGGCATTTGTATGTTGTGAAATGCTAAATACTATATGCTGTATAATATAAAATACACAAAATGTAGTGCAAATGAAAATTACAAAAGTATATAATTTTTTATGGATGATTAAAAATTGAAGTTCGAAAATATTAGTAAATTATTTATACAAGGTTTAATAATCGAACATTACTTCTTGATGGAAAATTACTCCTTAATCCTTAACTCTTAATTACTCCTTAATTACTCCTTAATCGAGCACATGACATGTATTAACATATTGCAATGAATTAATTTTTTCCTCCTATTTTATTTCTCCAGCACCCCCTGGGAAGCCCATTAAGTACAAGACGCAGCTGTTACTGGTAGGGAAAAGCTTTTAAATTAAGAGTCATTTGCACCTGGTGCCCTGGTGCATTTCTATGCTTGCTGACTATTCTAGACCACCCGATTATTTGCTAAATAAACGATTGTGCCACAGGAACAGCAATAAAATTCGGGGAATAAACATTTATTGATTCCCCCCAGTAGTACAGTTCATGACGGTCTTAAACTAGCCATACTAAGCATAAAATGTTATTCCTTTATCACCATGACTTTTTTTTATATAATTCACTTATGGACACTATTTTAGCTTGTATATGACTAAAATCAAAGAAATTACTAAGAACAGATAAATGTGCAACATTATCCATAAACACACCAACGAAATTCAAAGTTAACCATGTCGTAGTCCCTAACCCACATTGACTGCTGATGTCTCAATGATGAAACCATAGACCACAGCGCCGCGCGCCGGCATAAACAAACAGCTCCATGGCCAGTTTTTGTTAGACGTCTTTACATTCTAAAAAAGAACCCATTACCAGTTCTCACTGATTTGTTTTAAAATATTAATAAATAATTAAAAATAATTATTATTTAATTTTTAAGAACCAGATGAATGGCTGTCGTTAATTCCAGACGTGAGTGTAAATAGGTATTGAAAATACTTCTCGTAATACAATTACTTTAATGTTTAAGGAAATCAGAGAAATTATAAATCAGTCTATAGATGCAGTCGTGATAATTGTCAAAAAAAGGAAATCACCTTCGAAGACAATGACTACAAATGATGATTATGTATTATAATTATTTATTATTACGATTTGGTCTGTATATCTATCGATTTCGTGTTTAGTACTTTAAAAATTATGACCATTTATGTATCTAACTTTATACAGGTACTCTTATACTGTACTGGTTATCCATCAGGTTCATTGTTCATAACAATTGCCACAGACACAATTATCACAGACACAAGATTACATTGGAATTATTTCACACCATATTATAATATTGTATTAAAGTTTTAATTGTGATTCGTTGTATTGTTCCACATTTACATATCCAATTCGTCAGACAAATCCAAGCAATTGCTCAATTTTCGTTGTCTTCCAAGTTTCAACCTTTACTCAATCGTGGACCAGCATTCCGCTCTTTTTGCTCAAGCAGGCATATAAAATACGTTCTACTATCTACTGTTGATTATAAAGATCCAATCTGGTCAGTCCGGACCAAGGAGCGCAGTTCTTTTACAGCAGATGGTGCTCAACTTGGGGAAACAGCTGATTGGTGAATCCATTATACTTAATCCTATTTTGAGGGGGATTACCCCCCTCTCGGTCGGTAGCTTCCAAAGGTTACAAGGGAGATCATGTAAATGATTGTAAAACGTTTAATCCATGTTGTTAATAAATACAGCAGGTGTAAGCCTTTCTATTTTTTTGTGTATACAATATTATTCTTTGGATATATTTGATGGCTAGCAGTTTCCCGCGGCTTCACTCACAACAACCTTAATACGACGAATCTAAAGGGACTGACGACTAACGATTCAGGTTCTTCACATCAAGCTTACTGTAATAAAATGTTGTATTCCTGTCATAGCAACCTAACCGTATTGAGCGATCACTTGTCAAACCAAAAACCATCGATTTAAATTAAAATCCGTCGATCCTTGAAAGGCATTCAAAATTGTTGCTGGTGAAATGGGTGCTTTATACCCAACTAAGTTTTTGAATACCTGCCATTTCGGCTTAAGGAGACTTCAGTTCATATCAACTTCAAGTTTCACCATTGCAAACAACAGGGTCAGCAGGGCCTTGACAAATCCTCTAAAACGAGGGGTCACCCAATAGGTATTTGCATTTGAAATTTCGGGGCCACTCCCAAAACAACCTATTTTAAGGGCTGAAGCGAAATTTGGAATTTGACAAAAAAGTCCACTTTTCCATATATTAATGTTATCCAAAATTTGGCTTACCCTTTGGTGAGATATCGACCTCGGGTTTGCTCCATTGTATTTTTTTATAAACCCTTCAAAATGAGGGGTCACTTAATAGGGGTTGCTATTTAAACAAATTGAGGTACCCCCAACCTCCCCACTGTAATGTAAAAATCCTGGAACCTTTGTTAATAATCATGGTGATAAACAAAATATGACTATCTATTTCGGTTTGAATAATAAAGGTTTGTTTCCATACTTAATATAAGTTACACACGGTATGCAAACGCCGCCGAAAACTTCATGTAAAAAAATCAAGGTTTAAACATTAAAAACTTTGATATAAAAACAAATTCAAATGTACATAAACATCGATCATTTGACATGAATGATGTATGGTAGTTTTCAGATGTACATACAGGGAGGGGAAGAATGTTATTTTTTAAAGTTATTTTTGAAACAAAAATAGTTTCATAATCTTGAGGTTATTTGAACCTGGAAATCAATGAGGCTAACTACCAGCTGCTTGATTGAATTAACATTGGAAGTGTAAGCAAAAGATCGTCCATCACATTAATATATAATGGTAAAAAAAGAAAACTTCGACCTCACCAAAAACCCCTTAAAACTTTGAAATTGTAAAAATTAAATCGTTTTTAGCCAAGTTTCAAGGTTCTAGGTCAAGAATTTTGATCTGTGTGATGATAGGTCAATGGTATTAGGCAAATATATAGTACATATATGTGAAGGTTATATTTCGAGAAGTTAAGTGAAATATGATCGTTTTTTTTTTTATAGTGAGAAATATTCCTCACGCTGTTCCCTTAAAAATTAATACCTTTAACAGGAAATAATCATTATTGTAAACTACCAGAGTTTTAATCGATCAAATTTTTCGATTTATGAATCATGCGAAATAAATCTGCGAACTCGCGTCCATTTGACCGGCATAATTTCTTTCTTTACGCTTTCTATCATTAGCGACAAAGCCTCTCATTTATTTAGAGCAAAAAGCGTAATTATTTTAACTCCCCAAGTACAAATGATAAATGTGACAGCTGAGATAACAAATTGGACTCGCGAATATTGTTCGTGGGCTTCACTTATCCGTCTTCCACAGTGGACTTGTTAATTTTTAAAGAAGGGGAAGCTGAATTGCCAAAGTGCTACTCAATAACTGCCACCGCCCTGTCCGTTACCGAAATTTAATTGAAACGTAAATGTTTGATAGGACATTTATGTTTAATCCATAATCGTTCACCAATAATCGTTTAATCCATTTTTGAAAGAGGGGGTGAACATTTTTACACTCCAAAATCCTCTTTGGACGGAACTTTGGTTTAGGTTGGAATACTAATTTTTTATTTGAACCTTCATTCTCCCATTTAACCACAGTTTGAAACATATTTTATTAATCTTATCTTTAATATCTAGTTCCTTAAAAAAGGACCCAATAAGCTGGAAGTCATATGTATTTAGTAGTAAGTTTAATGAGTAAAACTATATGATGAGAGAAACAAAAAGCAAAAGTTGTACATCTAAAAGTACTTTCAAATTTTGTATTAGTGATGATACTATCAGGATCTGGAGTGGTTCACATTTACTATTAAAAATATGAAATAGTTTGTGTAGTGTAAATAAGAGGATAATCGAGTAAAATAATTGTAAATGCACGAGACACAGCATCACAGAATCACAATTTCATCAAAGTTTTTTTAAGTCACACTGATATGGAATCCATATATATACTCTATATCCATATGCGATACGTCGGTTTGCATTTATAACTAACAGAATTTGTCTTAACACGTTAAACCCGAGGCCGGAGCACTCCAAGTAGTTGTTATATCGCTACACTGCATGGTGGTTCGACTAATGGTTAGTAGTGTTAGTATTATCAACTAATAGCTGGTTGGGTATAAAATTATTTTAATTAACTTTTCGGTGTTGCTGTTTTACTTGTTTATGGTAACGTACATGAACAGCTGCTCTCCAGCCCGTGTTTGAGACAAGATTTCGGTTTGGATTAACATAAGAGGATTCCCGCTTAGTAAACAGAAGCAAGTCAGTATCCGTTGCCTTTTTTGTCAGGTTTTACCAAAATAAACTTTTCAAAGTCAAGCTACAAAGTTTATGTTAAGAAATTTTTAACTATACCCGAACTAATGCTTTAGCGATGAATTATTATTAGCTAACCAAGTGATACTCAAATTAGAAGTTCAAAATGATTGATCCATTCGACATGAAGTCTAAACGTGTTCTCAAAAATATAAACGAGAAGTTGTAATCCTTCATACTCTATTTTATAACTTGCATATATGAAAAAAGAAAAGAAAGCTAGCCGTTAAGAGGCAGCTGATTTAAGAGGCAGTTTTCAGTAGCTCCAAGCAACTTGTAGCTTGAATCAAATGTTTGGAAATAGAAAGAAATGGAGAGAGTACGTTTTCAGGTGATGTACGACGAGTCATTATTTGTTTTGATTTAAGGTTTTTGTGGTCAGTTGCCATGAACTGAAAAGTGAAAATTCCTCACGGCGTTTTATTAACTGAAATCTGATCCCACCTTCTTTTGGAAACTAATGCAGAACATAACATGCTTAGTATCACAAAGTCGGAAGTTACTTAACTTGTTATGGCTCCTTCACACCCAAATACAGAATCAATTTCCAGTCCTTAAAACATCGTAAAACTGGTTTTTTTTCAGTGGTGACAAATTTCCGCAAAAACCAAGATAAAAAACATCATCACAAATTATGAATTTCAAACAAAAGAATATCCATAATTGTGACTTTTAAAGCTCAAATTCTTTATTGACATCAAGATGATTTAACACAGTATGGAACGTTATTTTTACAATTTAAATAATTTAATTTGTAGTTTAAATAGCCACTTGTGTTTCTACAAAGACCCAGGTACAACACAAGCGACTGTCATTATATGCAGCTAATGCTATCCATGCGGCGGCGGCGGCGGCAGGGCGGGTCCAGCTGTGGGCACCCAGCCAGAGAGTATTTTTAAACACCGGAACTTGTGAAAATAGCCATTAATCATAGACATTTCACTTTATTTACTTATCCAGTTCAAACACCTTTTGGCCAGTTCCAAAGTAGCCAGACTTGTCTTTTCTTTCTGATAATACAATCAGAGTAAAAAATCGGGGTTAAAGAGGAAGAGTAATAATTTTTATATTATTTATCAATAAATGATTGTTAATTTATTTCCAACGTTTTTCGTGCATTGATCAAGTTGCTGGTCTTAAACAAAGTTTTCATATCATCCACTCTCAACTCTTCTTTACCCATCATTCACATAGTTTAGATTTGTTATATTTTCTTTTTTTAACTCTGGAGTCTGAACTCAATAACTAAATACAGTGAATTTTAATTTTTTAGGCCATTCTTATTCTAGTGTATTGCACATATGTGTACTGTACATGTGCACAGATTGCATTAGTAAAAATAATTTAAAATCTTAAGGTTGTCTTAAAACTATAAAACTCCAAATTAAACCAAAATATTCCAACTTCTTTTATGACGTATTACTGTAGCTATAGCAGGCACGCAGAACTTCCCAGACAACATTCCAGTTAGCTTAGAAGCTTTGATATGTGTTCTTGAAATATTCCACTGCTATTCAACTATTTTTTGTAAATAGAAACTGTGATTAGAAACATCCTTCTGAAACAATAACATTGGGTTAAGGAGGAGTTTTGTTGTGTCCAAATGTCTTTCTCATTTAGTTGAAATGGAGTGGTTTGAGGAATATCAAATTTTGAGATTAAAACGCAAATATACTGAAGAAAGGTCTAATAGAAAATGATAGTTGAAAGTTAGCGTAAAATGGAGATCTTTATACTAAAGAAGATGTTTCTATAAAACATGTATATCTACATACAAATATATTTTGAATAAATATAGTTTATCAATCATATATTTACTTATCCTCGGGAACTATACTATTGTTTTCCATTCTACTTGGCATTCCTATGCTGAAACACAGAATTACTTATCCGTTAGCTAAAAGAGTATATCAATTAAAGATTTGCCGAGTCAACTCCGACAAGGAACAATGGGCTGTTGGTTCAGTCCCACGGTCCGAGGCTTTTGTTCCCTTTCTCTTTGTTCCATTGTGAGCGAAATAGCTAATTATTTTCAAATCCTCTGGAAGTATAATCATATGTTATTAAGCTTAGGGGAACAATACAGAAACCATAAATAAAACTTGCATATGATCAAGCTTTTTTACAATAGCGAAGTTTATTCATATAACAGTAAATATGATTAATATAAAGAGTTTTTCTTGGATTAAACTGATTAAATTAAATAATTTTTTTAAATTTTATCTTATATTAATTAAATTGTGTTAAATCGCTTTATTATTTCCTTCGTAAAGTGCACGCCAAGTAAGGGTATTATTTCATCATGACAAAAAACACCCATCTTAAAAAACCCAAAGATTAATATCCTCCAACCTGTTTTGAGGCATAAATTAACATTTTTGAGAGAAATTTTAATAGCATACAACTTAGTGTGTTACTTAATTATGTTCCCTAGTAATTGTGTTACTTACTAAGGAACATAATTGAACTCCAAAACTCATTTCTTAACAAATGAGCATAATTTAAAAAAGTATTGTAGTGAATATTTAAATTCTCATCTAATTAAATCTTATATACTTAATTCTTATATACTTGCTATTAAAAGGTGACTAGCTTTAGGTCAATGAAACAAATGCCCATAGACATTAAGATCTTGAATTTCTACGTTTGAAGACGTACACTCGACAGGCTCATCAACAGGAACTTCCAGCATTCGTCATCAGGTTAAATAGAGACGGAACTGAAAGTAATCGTATCATGTACTCGATGCAATGCGATACCTCACCTCATGCATATACTGTAAAAATAACCCTAAATTCTACAATTATATTTATACTCTTTTTTAAGAGATAGGTCACAATAATATCTTCTTTGTTGAACAATAGTTATATTTTGCAATTTTGCTTTTTGAATTTTACGATGACATAATATTCGATGTCGAAACTGTTTCCCTTGTTAATTTGTATCAATTAATTACGGATAGAGCTATTTAGTGGGGTTTCCTATGCTTGTGATAAAACATTTTAATGAGTAAAATTTTATATGTATTTATTCTTTCCACTAAATGTTTGAGGAATGAAATATTTTCCGTTTAACTCGGGGGCAAAGAGGAAGCTCGGGCCCGAGCAAACTGAGCCTTCCGCTGACTGTACACTAAGCCTGTTTACTTTATCACGGAATGGCCAGATTGTAACATGGGTTTCTTATCAAAACCTTTTATATGTTCAACTTAAAACAAATAAGTTTCTTTAAAAATTATATTTTTTCTCTCTAATCAAAATGTAAAATATCTGCAATTTTAACTTTAGTGTTGTATTACAGATTGATAATGCGATAATAAACAAGTACTTAATAATAATAAGTCAATTACAGTACTTAAGAATAAAATTACAAACACACATTCAAATTCAACCGTTTTAAATTGTCATTTTATGTTATTATTAACAAACTATGACAACAGCAACAAATTTTAAGTGTGTGTTACGCAATTATGTATAGGCTACTCCGTTGGTGATGGAGTATATGTAGCAAACGACTAATAGGTACCGGTTCTGCACTGTGTTAAAACATCTTGTGAAGATCGAAATCATTTGATTTCTATAAATTTGCACAGGATCAATGTAGAGACCTCCAGTTCACAACAATATCTTTCTTTTTTAAATACCTTCATAGTAATGTATCACAGTTGAGTGTTGTTATGTAACATATTTAACCTACTACCGAATTAACCCATTTTTGGTTGAAACATTTTTACAATCAAAAAACCTCTTTCTTCGTCAAGTAAACATTCATGGAAGCTTAACTTTTTATCTTCGTCAATAAATGTTACCAAGGGGGAGACGTATTAGACACATGGGGCCTTCCCCATTTGGGAAGATAATTATTTCTTGTTACAATGTATTTTTTTCTCTGTTTGCAGAATGCACAGTATTAAACTAAAAGAGTATTTAATTATAATCGTCGAAATCAAGCTAGTGAGAACTTGTATAACTAACATGCTATTAATCATGATTAAATGTCTGGCAATGAATTGTTGCGAACATTAAAAACTTACGCTTACCTTTCAGGTAATGTTAATTGTGAGTACTGTGATATTTTTATGAAATGCTTATAACAATGATGATAGTTAATTTATCTATATTTTACTTAAAAAATCACAATATAATAAATATTTCATTTAAGTAAATTTCAGATATGTATTCATTGATTGTTGATTTATCAATCATACGAATATTTATCCTCTTAAATGCTTAGCCTTGCTTCTTAACGATATTATTAACGTATAATACGGCCGGGATCCAAATGTTAAAGCCAAGCCATTTGATTAAATAAAAAAATAATAAATCACAATCAAATATCGAGAAGTAAGAAGAATGATATAGTTTTTAAAGAACCTTTTTTAAAACCTTAGAACGAACACTTTCATCCTTACAATGAAAATAAAGTTTAATAATGTCATAAGATTACGGTATTACTCGAATTTTATCCTCAAAAATAACAAGATTACTGTGCATTACCGCTCAGATGTGACAATATCACATATTCTCATCACAGAGAACCTCAACAAATTGGCGAACAGTAAAGAGCGGGGTGCTCTTTGGCAGTGCTGCGTGTGTTATGCACAGAGACGCCTCGTGTATCTATCGTTTGAATTGGGGATCTTTTGTGAACCGGTTATCTTGTTATATTCACTCTTTTCATATTATGTTTCACTTTATTACATGAATTTCCCTATAAATCCTAACGTCTGGTTTTTATCAATTAATTCAATTGTTTTTGTACTTTTATGACAAGCATATATGAATCTATCTGTATTATTGAAATATTTTTAATTAGTGATTAACAAACTGTTAATAGCTAAGACTTTATGATTCCATTTTTGTGTTAAACTATCATCAAATCAAATTTGAATCTCAATAAGAAATAAAAATAGATATTTTCTAAAAGCGGACGCTAAAAGCAGTAGTAGCCAATGTGATTTGTTACTTGCTGCTCTTCTACTCAAAACATTCTATCCTTTGAAATTTCATTGATGATGATGACGAGTTTATGGTTTGATTTTAGGTTTTGCGGACATTTCCATAAATTATTAGTAAAATTGAGTTCCATCATCATCTATGGAATTAGATCCAGATCCCTGATGGTAAAGAACCTAGAACGTAACAGGATTAGTATGACACAACCAATTAAACATGCACGAACACAAAGGTAAAATAGAGAACTGTAAAAGCAGTACAAATACAAAGTTCTAAACGCATTGTTTTGCAAAATTGCTGCTGTTACAGTTCTCTGATTATTCTTGTTTTTTTATGGTTCTCCTGACTATTGTAATTTATATGTTATGTTCTAAGTTCATTCCCACCTGAAGAAGTGATCACCGAAACATCATGAACTTGTACTATTTATAAAATTAGTGATGGAAAGTGTCTGCAAAAAGCATAATATATCATACTACAATATAAAATATAATTAGTTATACAGGCACCATAAATAAAATTACAGGGTAGGGGTTCTTCATCGCAAACCTACTGTCTTAATTATACAGTGAAGCATCAAACATTATTATTTTACCCTAACAATACCAGTTTTTTTATCTTGATTTTGTTTCCCCAGTCGCGCCTGAAGAGCGGAAGTACTTTATTACGGGACACCCGAGTCCATCCGACAACCGTCACGGTAATTATCACAATTGTCCCCTCGTTATACATAAAGTGTTCTTACGCCAATAAGTTCTTCTTGTGTATAATGATAAATGTAGTAGGTTTTTTTAGCAGCTAACCTCTTGGTATCTGTTTGTTTTATCTTGTTTTACCTGTGCACTTAAGTATTAATCATGACTTATGTAGTATTTAAATCAGGAAATTACTGTGATATATTCAAGATAAGTTGTTTTAATTACGCTTATTAAATGGAAAAAAATATTCTGTTTATGATTGAAAGGTGTAATTTGTTGGTATCATATTTAATTCTTGTGACGAGTAATCGATTCCTGATCATTTTTATTTAATAGCTACACATTACCATCAATTATGTTTATTAATTTATTATCCTTAATAATTGTTGTATTACCAATCAACTTTCAATTAGATTAATTAATTGAAACAAATCCATCAAGAAAACAGTTTTGGTGACATCGTATGATTCAAAGTATGGGTTATTGTACATATGGGTTTTAAAGAATCCATCCTAATAGTATGGTTATGTATTAACAGGCGTCTTTGGGTAAAAAAATTAATTGATTGACAACTCAATATTTGATAAATTCATAAAATGGATTTTATGAATATTTCGTTTCAACAAACTATTTCCTTAAAAATTATCCACGCGTAAAGTTAGGTATAGAGCTGATCTTAAATGTTCAGTTATATATTTATATGTTTACTAAAGATTATCAAGGTTATCAAGACAAAATATAATTTTAAAATCTAGTAGTATTTATTTCTTTTTCTAATATCTTGAGTAAATGATGTTTGTTAGCGATAACGATTGGTTTAATTACAAAATACAATGGAGAGGTTGGTAAGGTTCCTCTTGTCCGGTAAATTGGTCAAATTATTGGAAGCCACTTCTCCGGTCCTCAATAGTTGTTCAGTTTGCCGAAGGATACAAGTAATTGGTTTCTTGGACAGTTAACAACTAATGAGACGCTTATAAATCCAGGTGCTTTAGTCAAGTATCAATTAAAAATAATAATCAGTCTAATAAAATCTGGAAGTGTAGGAGTTAATTATTTAGTTTATTTATTCGTTTGAATGGTGTTGTTAAAACTATTTCCCAGGAATTAATTTTAACTAAACTACCGATGTGTGATAATTACACCTTCATAAGCTTTAAAATTAATCACCTCGAAAACTGTGTGATTTTCAGAAAACCATTCTTGAGATGTTGGTATTAATAAACAAACTAACTGTTTGATAAGAAATTTATTTGTGTAAAGCAACTGTTTAGGATAAATAAAAAAATGTAGAGGTGAGTAATCCTAGGAATGTCCACTCTAATTCCACCGTTTTTATCGACGGACGCATTCTGATCTGATTTCGACTAAACACATAAATTATTCAAAAAATCAAAGCTAGAGGATAAAACCCACAAGGTTCTCCTCCCACACCATATATAACGTCTAGGTCACAAATAAACTCTGGCAAATAGGAAAGGGTTTACTCCAAGTGGTTTTACCCGAGGGACTATAAAATAAGCAATGCTTCCGAGGGATTTCGCTGTAAACTGTGCAAGTCATTGCACTCGGCACAATACGATTATTTCGAAAATGAACATCAATATTAATTAATACATGCTCATATAACTTAAGATAAATCATTACAAGTATTTAGAGTGGCATGAGTTGGGCTTCTTTTTTCTTCGTATAAAATCAATGTTGCACTTCAATAATCAGTCTTCAGGCGAGTATGGTATATTAAATCTGTTTTGTATAGAGATAAAGTTCTATATCAGGGGTTATTTCATGATATTTGTCCAACCAAAATGTATACAGCTTTTTATGTCTATTGCACGACATGACGTAAGTTGAGTACGTTGTAACCCTCATGGCCAGGCTGTCACATCTGTGTTACGCTAGGTCCAGCTGTGCATTCCCCCACGTTGTGGTAGGGTATAGGCCGCTTTGACGTTATTGCCATACTGTTTCCGGTCAATGTGTTCATGAATAAAAATCACCCGCTTTGGTTGACAAACAACTGACTGATAGTTATCGACGCTTAGACGCTTATCAATTAGCCAATCAATACATAAAGAGTGATATGTGGCCGTGGAAAGAAGTTGGCTTAATGTATATTTTAATTTTTATGTTCTTTTCTCAGTTTCATATGTGAGCTTAAACAGGCATTAAGCTAAACTTTCCAATTCTATGAATATTTTTCTTACATACAGTACTTCGATAATTTTGGTCTACAAGTCTGTTATAATGTTTTTTTTATATATTTTTAAATACTCCATTATCCACAAGCTTTATTTACTTACAATACTGTTGTTTTTCAGGTTAACTGTCTGGAGCTATAAAGGTAAGACGATTATTACCCAGTAAAGATATTTCAAACTGAATGTGTGGCATGAACAATAGGTTTAATGTCTGGATAAATATATGTCAGGATAACAAAAGTTATGTTGTATTTTATGATGTTCTATTTTATAATAATGTTATATTTTTAATCTTAAATCCTGATTTGAATATCATATATAATCAAGAGCCCAATCTTTACTATCCAACCGTGCTCTGTAAAGAGTGGGTCTAAGCCTTGATAAACCTATAAAATCAATTTTAAAATTGTAGTTAAGGCAGATGTTTGACACATTTTGCTAGAGACGACCCTCCAGTTTCTACAGGCCATGTATCAAAACCGCATATACATGAGTTTTGTGACATTTCATTTTTTGTGCCATTGTGACATTTCACAAACTAAGCATAGCCAGTTCAAACAGATGACATGTATGTCGCGCTATTGCGGTCAAATCATTAGTGAAGTCGAGCGAAATGACAACTAGGTTACAAAATTAATGTAGCTCTCTGCACATTCGAGTTCTATATTCATGTATTCAAAGGCCCAATGCTGAATGTATCTGACAGACTGTTGTTTGTTATGTTTTGTATGCCTGTATTTATATATTTTCATTCATATATTTTAAATGTAATATAATAAAGCACATTCATGTTTTGCCTCGAAAAGTTAATTCAGTTAGCCTAACCATAAATGCAGAGTGGGCCAAATGTAGGTAAACGGTGACTTATTTATTTAATTACAAAAACAATTACATATAATCTCGTTGGTGTTCAAAATAATTACCTTCCTCATTTATGCACTCCTGGAACCTAATCTCAACACTCTCACACACAGTATGGCACATGTCTCGGTCAGAACGAATTTGTTCAAATGCGTCATTGATAAAATTCTTCAATTATGGCTGTACACCTACATTTGGACCATATAATAGCCATTTCCTATAAAATTGTCATGTTTTCCAATTAATTTACATTAACTTCATTTTAAATATTAGATACACAGTTACTTCCACATGAAAGTCAGTCGTATACTGCACATGCATTTTTATTACTATGATATATCATCAAAGAATTTCTTAAACTTGTAATGTTATTTGGTGAAAATTTGACAAAAGCCTATTATACAGCCAATCTTGATGAGACTCGGGTCAAGATGTTATGACACACAGTTTATATCGATGATCCCTTGAAGCCGCCAAGGTGCTAACGGAAGTGATCCTCGGCGGAAGTGACTCCACTTGTCTCCGCCGGATACGGATGTCTCGCGCCTGACGCTACGTTTCATTGTGTATACATACGCACCGACCGACGCCGACGACTGACTGCTGACATCTCTGTTGTGGGACCCATGCCGAAAGGACCGCTGAGAGAGCTGTTCACTAGATAAACTGCCTTGATAAATAAAACATGAAATCCAGAAAAACCCTGTTATTATTTGAGAATTTTTTTAACAACTTAGTTGATTGAAGTAAAAAAGGAAATCAACATATTTAAATAATGATTTTGGTATTATTTTAACTTGATTTATCAAACGCACACAGTATTCAAGAAAAATCCAAGTATTGTCCTTGAATTGTCATAGGTATTAGAATTAATTTCAGTGTAAACTGTTCACTCAATTCATTTAACTTAATATTCATTGAAGTTGTGCTCTATAACCGAAAATTACACAATAGATTGAAACGTATACCTAACGGATGAGATGTCCTGAAGCCTTTCAAGTTGCCAATATTGGCTATTCTTCTAGGGCTTCGCGATTCGCGATTCACGATGAAAGTTTCATTCTTGAAATGCTATACTCCGAATCGCATATTGAAACTTGTTGCTCAATGTTAGTTCTCGTAATTAAATAAGACTCCGGTCAAATTTACTGAGAGACTTCGACAGTTCATCGATCGAAATTGAAGGTAAGGAAGAAATTAAAACAACAATGATTGCAGCATTCATATTTGCATGTTATTTTGAGCTAAGGCTAGAATATAGATTCAAAACATTCCCCAAAAGTGTATCAGTCTAACTGTAATTTTTCTGCTTTAGAACAATTTGTTTTTTAAATAGCGTTTTCAATGAGTTTTCAATGATTTAAGATGACCTGATGTTACATGTATCCATCCATTAGTGTAATGTATTAGGTAAACGTTATCAGTTAAAATATTACTGTTAACATTTCAACATATAAAATACTTTATTACAATTAATGATAAATTAATATTATTATACATGGTTAGCTAACTTCATATTAACGAGAACATGTTTACCAAACTTGTGGACCACTTACATCTTGAGGTCTAATATCTTCAACGTTATTAGGCCAAATTCTACCTGGAGGCTGTTATGATATTACCTCATTATCTCTGATTTCATCAGATCCGCTCTTCACGTGAGGCTCGGGCGAATGAAGGTTTAATCAATTTGCAGCTGCACTACTGAAAACCAACGTTTCTCGTATATTAGTTATTGTAAAATATAAGATGTATGGATATTGCCATTCTAGTTATATTTGCCGTTCATTAGACGATACAGTTTCTATTGATGTTGATTTAACCTTGGGCGTTAATTTAACTCTATAGTAAAAAAAAACGAAAACCTACTATTTTTTAATTTGTTCAATGAAGACAATAAAATAATCCTGCAGATTCATTTAAATAAACGTCAACAACTCATCTATATAATTTATATCGTAGAAAAGTTTTTTTTTGTATCTTTTAGTTAAAAAATATATATTTTCATTTATAGAAATATATTAATATTCCAAAAAGTCTTAACTCAAAGAAAATATTTGTTTGCCCAACTTATATAAAACAGCTCCTATTCTTTTGAAATGTCTCCAAAATCCCTTAATGTATTTTAGTAAAGAAATCAAAACATAACTATAAAACATAGGAATATAAAGCCGCTTTGATATTTTGAATGTACAGATTTCCAAACTATATAAAACCTTAAAAAATATATAAAACTATACTTCAATATGCGATCTCTTTTCTTTCAATACAAAGTAAAGAAATTAATTAAATTAGTTCATCAAAGGATTGTTGCCAAGGAGTAATGTTGTGAGAGTACCATGAAACACTAAACTCAAGAACAATTTAGAAAGAGAGGAAATGCGGATTACTACAGACGGTGATGTTATAACAAAGCGAGACGCGAAAGCTGCCTCCAACTCACGGCGAGATGTTTTGTTCAGAGCAGTTCAAAATGAGCATAACGAGCCGCTTGCTGATAAAATAAACTTATTATGGGTGCAAAATAAAATCTCAGGAAATTCAGAGGTTGAATTTACTAATAATAAAACTTTTTAGTTCTGTGAATGCAATTTTAAATCACGAATATGAATAGATATTTTAGGTACGTTAAAGAACTAAGGTTAATCGTTATTTGGTATTAATAGTTTTCATTTATGTCGCGATAACATTTTCTTGAAAGAAAGTAGTTTACAAGTTGCAGTATACAACAAAACACTGTCGAGGGTGATTCATGTTTCCTGAATCTTGTTGTAGTTTTTATGTTCCGCATTAGACAAAAAATGAATATAAACTCTCATTATAGCATTTTGGGACGATTTCAACATTTAAAATGACTGTGGAACTGGTTTAACTTGTTATATCTATACTATTGTAGAAATAGTGTGAAGTAAGTTTCGAAGTTAAAAAAGTGATTTTATTACTCACCCTTAATTTTCCTTCTCAGTGCTTTGTTCACATAGATAATTTTTATAAATTTTCACTAGGCCAGAATAATTCAGTGGATCATGATGTCAAAGCTTTTAACTAGACATTTCCTAGAATGTCAGGCTAAGGAATAAGAAATACAATTTTTAAAATCCCGCAAGACAGTTCGCTACTTATTCGCAAGGGAGATTATTTCTCTGCTTCTTCCGATTGGTAAACTCTGGGTTTTTTTTGTTGACAGTAAAAATGTAATACGAAAGATGAAGTGATCTCCCTAAATTCTTTCAATATTGTAACATACCCCCATTGCAGCAGACCTGCGTACTCAACAAATTTCCATAGGCTGTATTTTTTATATGTGAGCATTCAACATATCTAAAGGAAAGTATCGTTTGAATATGTTTTGTAAATAATATATTTTAAACATATATTTAATCATTCATGACCTTTAAACATTAGAAAAATTTACCAGGGGATCACATTGGTTTGTATTAGTAATATATACACATTTTGTATTTTGTATAGTCCTTAGCCTTTTAATTTTCAATCAATGTAGTCTTGTTACAGAATATAAATTTCAGGAAACACATTATCAATTAAGTCAAAACACCGGAAAAACAAACAATATAATCTCATGAAAAAAATTAAATTCAATCATATGGTTAGTTTTAAAAATAAATATCCCTATTAGTTGCAGCAGACCTGCATCTCCATCCAATTAATTCTATCATTCCTCAGAATTGTAAACATACTACATTTTAAGCTACATTTTCAGGAAGTTTAGACCTAGACACCCCCCACCCCAAATGCACATGTTTTCTTCATTTCATTTAAAAATAATTTGCATTTTAATATAAAATATATTTTATGGAAAATCATGATCAATGGACTCTAACCATTCAAAATAAAGACAAATAAAATATTCACTTGAAAATTTAAATATAATCATATGTTCACAGTTTGATTTTAAAAATCCCCAACATTAGGGTAAATGTAATGGTTTAGGGTAATAACTATGCAACCTTTAGGGTAATTCCCCTGAAAATAGGGTAATAAATACTTTTGTGAGGGTAAAATAAACAATTATTCTAGACAACGTTACTGTGTTTAGCACGTGTAATATCTAAGCAATGGTTTTGAAGTAGAATAACAATTAAAAATGCTTAATTCTTTATTTTTTAAGCTGAATCCAATTTTGACAATAAAATTCACATTAAATTAATAAAAAGTTATTAAATTATAAAAATAAACTTTATTTTGTTTAAAAAATCCTCCTTAGAGTTAGCCAAACGTGCTGGGTTTTGAACTCGATGAAATAAATGTCTATCTTCACTTATGTGCCTAATTTCATCGCGATCGGACCTTTTTTGGGGTCTAGGGGCATCAAAATGAAAAGTTATGGTGGTCCCGTGCTTAAGTCTTGCCATGCCGCCTACGGTAATAGTTACTTCCCTATAGGGGGAAATTCGCTAAAACTAAACAAAAACTTTAAAAAGTACAAGCAGGTTAATATTATCAAATGCAACAAATTTATTAAAAACTCACTCATATATTTGAATGAGTTTTTCATATAAAAACTCTTCATACAAAAAATAAGCGAACTACTTTTTCATATGAAATAAGCGTACAAAATAATTTAAAGGTGTTCTGCTGTTTTTATTTTTTAGTTCCATGTACCACCCTGTCTACAATCAACTAATAATTTGCCACCGACCGGAAATATCGGTCTTATCCTCATAATTGTCGTCCAAGTGTGTATTTCAAAATACTATTTAAACATTTTATACTAATTCACTACTCCACAACCGGTAGACACTATAAGACCAGAAACAATGTTCGCCGTCAATGCCGCAATTTTGAGCCTCCCTGCAGTTGACATTAAGCCTCTTCTACGGTCTTCACCTTTGTAAGTTATTGAGCTGCATTCATTATTTGATTACATTTATCATTATTCTTTGAACATATTTATGTTTCAGTATGAAGCTAACATTTAATGCAATACAATTACAATGATATATCAACTATCACAAATATATCGCGTAATGTAATGCAGTACGAGTAAGGTTTGCAATTTTACGAAACACAGCGAGTAAGGTTTGCAATTTGTTTGTGGCATTTAAGCTAAGTTCCATGTATACGTGAAATAAGGCTCAAAAATTAGAATTAAAAAATTCACTCATATTAGGAATACGCACTTACATTAAAAAATTGTCAGAGGATTCACACTGTTTAATCTCAAATTCTCAAAGACTGGGGTTTTCCTAAAGCGACCCGTAATTTATGCTACATGTGTTACTGCTGAGTCGACGAGCTGATTACCGCAGCAACGTCGAAGTACCTCCGTCGCCGTCGTGTCAACTCCAGCACAGGAAACGCTTGATTGCTCCAACCCTTGCTCCAGCTATCTTCTAAATGTAACCTATTCATTAGTCACCAAACTGTCTTTCTGTGACAAGTATATTAAAGATTTTTTCATAAATCCGCTATGATAATTCTAGATCATTTTGTTCTTCAACCTGTAATGGCATAATAGGAGTCAGTTTCTCATCTAATAATAACTAGGTTACAATGAAGCTAATTAACCTCGTATATTTTAACTATAGGTACGGATTTTAAAGTTAGATT
Organism: Flexamia atlantica; assembly: GCA_035578135.1. Taxonomy (NCBI): domain Eukaryota; kingdom Metazoa; phylum Arthropoda; class Insecta; order Hemiptera; family Cicadellidae; genus Flexamia; species Flexamia atlantica. The sequence goes on along the minus strand of JAQJVK010000001.1, from coordinate 130,435,847 downwards.
CTATTGCTTTAACACACTTTGGCCAAAATTCATAAATACAATTTGTGATCCTGGAACTTTATAGTTTTACGAGCAGTTTAATGTAAATACAGTAATTATTGAGGTAGTGTTGTGTGGAGGTTTTTAGTTTTAACGTTTAACGATGAAATTCATTGTTGTGGGATATAGACGTTTATGTTTTTTTTTTATTGTAGGATATAGAAAGTCAAGGAGAGGTCTTTATTGATAAGGTTTAGTTTTTTGGGAGCTAAAGGAGTCTTAAAGCCTTAGGCCTATTAATCATTGGGTACAATTTGTCTAAAAAAAGAAAATAAATAAATTCGATATTTTTATGAGCACTTTTAAAATAACGAGTATTTTTTCGCTTTTTTGCCGGAACCCAATTAAATATTTATGGTACACAATTTAAATGGACGCTTGACTTTCATCATAGAAAATCGCCAATTGCTAGCAAAAGCAAACCCATACTTTCTCATCGTTTGCTTAAAAAAATATAGCAAATCTACACTTTTACTTAAATTATATAGGTGATGCTGTAGCCAAAAAGAATATTTTAGGAAATAAATCGTTTCTTTCATTATAATGTTAGATATTAATTTCTTCTTCCCAAGTAATAAATATTTATTGTGACAATTTATCAGAACCAAAAGTTCATAATGAAATTGCCATGTGAAAAACTTAAATCCATTGCGCTTCAGCAGAAGCGGAGACGTTGTTGGGGTAATAGGAAAAGTTTGTAATGAATGACAACCTTCCAGACAGGTCCGCCAATGCAGCGATACCAGAATTATTTTTTGTTAACGTCCGTGATCAAGGAACAAACCTTGCACAATATCATAACAGTAAAAGTTACGGGTGAGGGGATTCCGTGCATGCTATAATGATAAGATATGAGATAGTAAATAGCTTGATTAAAAAAATAAAGACTATTTGCCGTTATGAGTTGGCAACACTAATAAATCTGTTTTTGTAAGCAGTATAAGTTGTATGAAAAATGAATCAGTTCGTGAGCGAAAAGGTACCCACCCCAAGAGTAATCGATATTTTTCATGCTTTTGTATTTTACGATTAGATTGTCATTGATTAATATCTAAAAGTTAGTAAAAAGGTTTCCAAATAATGTAATAATAATAATAAATAATAACTTTATTCACCATTGTTATAACTTTACATTTGAATTAAAATGTAATTAACAATAAATATGCACTTTTTTCATAAATTAAAACAAATTTTATAAAATTCTGGTGAATAATTTGGTTCCCCAAGGCAATTTTCCATAAGAGGTCACCTTAATAAAAACAAAAAAAACTAAATTATTAACATTTATTCAAGATAAATGATGCTCATAATTATTTGATGTGCAATTTCCTTTTTTAAGCAATGTTTAGTTTGATATTATATATTTGTTATATTTATAATGCTACAAATTTGGTAAGAGGTTTGATCTATTTGAAAGAAGTTTTAAATTTTAAATTTAACATTTTTAACACCCAAAACCCAAGTCTATAGACTTTTTAGGTAATTAGAATTTAGTTTTATTTGAACGTTTAATACATGATTTATAGTTAAATTATACAAGTATACATTTCTTGTTTAAGTTTGTTTACATGGTCCTTCCAATTAAGGTTGGAATTTATTATTACTTCTAGGTACTTTAGCTCGTTGACTTTTTCAATTTTAATGCAATTTTTACATTGTGAATTTGTTGAATAATATTTTTAAATAGCTTGAAAACCAATTACAGGGTGGTCCTCTTATTCCAACCATCCACATTATTTTTCTCTAATAAAATTTGTGATCCACGGTATCACAAGCTTTAGAGATATCAAGGTACATTGCCCCACACGACATTTGATTATGATAAAACAGGCCTGTATTAAAATTTACTTCCCTTTTAATATTAAATAGCATATACTTTGTTTTTTCTCTTAATGTCAAGGCATTTGTTGCAAACCATATATTGAGCAATTTTAGATCTTGTTGCATTAAGGTATGTAAATTATAATAATTATTACTTGAATAGCTGTATCATCAGTAAAAGCAGTTACATAAACATTAAATTTTGCCTCACACAAGTCATTTATATATATATATATATATATATATATATATATATATATATATATAAATACAGGGTGACAAAAAAGTATGGAAACGGCTTAATATCTTTTTAACTAAATCCGTTAGAAAGTTCAAACCTTTCATATCAACTTATATGTATGAAAACTACTTTTTGCAAGCATTACCATTTTTTGACCTCCATCAGGGGACGACCCATGAGGAGTAGGTACATAATCTTTAATGTAAGCATAGGTTGATATGCACATCATTTTAAAGGGCTGGTCAAGTGGAGTTCACTGCCGGAAACCGCGTCTCAAAAGCTTCATCCGTTACAAAATGGTGGCTGATTAAAAATCTATAGGGAATACACTTTGCTCCCTTAAAGATTGTTTAAAAATTGTTTACACTCTATGTGTGAAGGATCTAAACTCCGGCATTGTATGTCAGACCTAAAAACCTATCTTTTAGGGTGTCATAGAGGATATTACCTCCGAGGGGGGATGGCCTACAAGGAGTCGGTAAAAAATTGTAAGTGTAAGCATAGGTCGATATGCGCACATCATCTTGAAGAGCTAATCAAGTTGAGTTCAATACCACAAACCACACTTCAAAAGGTTAATTTGTTAAAAATTGCGGCTGATTCAAGTTTTCAACAAAAATTCATAGAATTAGTTTTGTTGGGGGGGGGGGGAATAAAAGTTAGAATAAATCAAATTGTTTATCAAACCCAAGCTTATGTGATTTTGTTGAAAACGTTAATCACCCGCCATTTTGTAACCAATAATCCTTTTGAAATGCGGTTTGTGGCATTGAATTTTATTTGATTAGACCTTTGAAATAATGTGCATATGGACCCATGCTTACATTTAAGATTTTGCACTGACTCCTTGTGGGTCGTCCCCCATTGGAGCTAATATCCTCTTCGGCATCCTAAAAAAATTGTTTTTAGGTCTGACATTCAATTACGGAGTTTTGATTCTACAGACATAGGCTGTGAACAATATTTATATGATATTTAGGCAAACACTTTGTAATTCTATCAGATTTTTGACCAGCCGCCATTTTGTAACGGATGAACCTTTTGAGACGCGGTTTCCGGCAATGAACTCCTCTTGACTAGCCCTTTAAAATGATGTGCATATCAACCTATGCTTACATTAAAGATTATGTACCTACTCCTCATGGGTCGTCCCCTGTTGGACGTAAGAAAATGGTAAAGCTTGCAAAAAGTAGTTTTCATACATATAAGTTGATGTGAAAGGTTTGAATTTTCTAACGGATTTAGTTAAAAAGATATTAAGCCGTTTCCAGACTTTTTTGACACCCTGTATATATATATATATATATAAAAGGAAGAGAATTGGGCCTAATACAGAGCCTTGAAGGACACCACAGGTGATTAAACCCTCTTCACTAAAATTGTTTTCAATATTTAATTTTTATTTTGTTTTAGTTTTTTTTTAGTCTTATAGCTTGAAAACCAATTACAGGGTGGTCCTCTTATTCCAACCATCCACAAAAGCTGTAGTGAAATCAAGGTATATTGCCCCACGTGACATTTGATTATTTACATCTTGGTGAATATGTTCTAAGAATTTCAACAGTGCATGTTCAGTTGATCATTTTTCACAAAATCCAAATTGATTTTGATTGAAAAAATTATGGGTGTTCAAAACATTTACCAAGCGTGGTTTCATGGATTTTTAAAGAATTTGAGAAAATATTGGAAGTAAAGATATTGGACGGTGATTTGAAATATTTTCAGGATGTTCTTTTTTTAATATAGCGACAACTAAAGCATGTTTTAAACAATCAGGGAAAATTCCTTGTTGTATGCTTGTGTTTATTAGGTAGGTTAATACTTCAATGATGTTTTCTAACATTTGATTAATAATTTTAGTCGTGATATTTTAAAATCCTGGAGCTTTTCTATTTTTAAAATCAAGAATAATATTTCTCACTTCATCTATTGATGTTGGTGATACAAAAAAATCTACCTATATATTTAACTTTAAATACGGTATTGTAATGGTTATAATTTATGTTTGGTTTCTTTAAGGCTTTTCTCAAATCATCTGTTATATTTAAAAAGTAAGTATTATATTCTGAAGTCATGCATAATATTCTTATTAGTTATAATTTTATTATTAAAATTAATTTCATTGATGGATACATTCTTAACTGGATCACCAATAAAATATTTATTATATCCTATTGGCCTTTTATGTTTCCATTTAGGTTTTCAAGTTTAGTACAATAGTAACGACATTTTAATTTGTTATTAAGTTTATCAATATCAATTTTGAAGTTTATTTTTATTTTCATTATTCCATTCATGGTCAGTGTGTATAGTACATTTAGTTAATGAATGGTCAGAAATATTCAAATGTAAAACTTAAAATTAGTTTGACACTTCTATTAGGATTTTGTCCAACAAAAATATGATCTATGCAAGATGAGCTATTATTGGTTACTCTTGTAGAATAAAAAACCCTAGTCTGTATACGTCCTGTTTGTTTTGAAATTATTTTACTTATACAGTACTTATGTTGATTCGCTCTACTATTTAATGACAAACTCTGCTTATGAGTTTAAATTTATTCGTATAATTGTTGTTTTTTAGTCAGTAATGGATTTACAATGCTTGTTGAATAAAGGATATAGCAATTATGTTGGCAATGTTTAAGTTATCTTAAAATGCAATTATGTAGAAACAGGGTTACATCCAACTGATATAAATCAGTTCATCAGGTAATTTTATATATTAAAATATTCAATATTCTTTTAATTCCTCATTGCGAAATTCGTATTTTTATATTCAGTAATTATATATAATAGAACTTCGTATATCTGAACTAATTGAGACCGAATATAGTTTGGTCCTCCGTAAGGAACGGATACGGCACTGGTACGGCAAAATTATGCCAATCCCGAGAGGTCATCTTTGCATGGCAAAAACATTCAGTCGATCACGAGGACTTTTTTTGTATTGCTATTTTCTTGATTTACAAGATTTCTTTATCAGCGTACCTTTGAGTTGTCTGTTATTGATTTTTTGTTTTACTTCTCACTTTTATCTCCGATCCTCTAGTTTGGTTTAAACGTACATTTGGATTACAGGTGTTCGGATTAGCGAAGTTCTCCTATTATTAGGTATGTAGCTTGGTTTTTTTGTCGTGAGAGAAGCTGTTTCACGGCAGGCGGTCGGGAGAGCGCTGTGTAGGCCTGCATTACGCCTTAATGCCGCGATATTGAGGCTCTTTGTGGTCCCTTCCCGTTCCGCAGCTTCACTTCAAGGCATTAACACTTTGAATTATGTCATTAATGTAACTAAATGCGTCTTATCGCAGTTAAAATAACATTCGATGAAGATGTGTTTAGTTTTAAAGTATTTTTTGATTGTATTTGTTTAATTATTATTTCAATTATATAGAAAATATTTTTTTATTTACATGTACCGTTACAGTAAAAATACCATTTAAATGAAGCAGTTCTAATATGCAGTTTACTAAAAACCCTTCAGGACTTAGGGATATGGTTACTTCCATCAAAACTAAGAAAAAAAGCACCAAAAACATGGGTCCTAAAATGTTGGGTTATCCGTCTGTCGGCATGTATGCGATTTTAACATGATTTTGCCTCTCTTTGGAATCACTAGGGATATCAACTTAAAATATGGTGCGTATACGATGACTAATAAGACCTATTTTGATGCGGAGTATCAAGTTTCTACTTTCTATAGCATTCAAAAATGGCAGCCATTTTTATATTTTAAAACTTAATATCTTAAATCCGTAAATTTTACAAAACTTTTATATAAGACAAAAAATTTACAATTTAATTTTCTAAAAAGCCATACTAAGATTATTAAGATCGAACAACAATTAACGGAGTTATTGCAATTTTTCTAACAGAATATATCACAAATTGGGTATGACTGCCATAAAACAATTATGTATTCTGATAGAAAAATTTGCAATAACTCCGTTAATTGTGGTTCAATCTTAATAATCTTTGTATGGTTATTTAGGAGATAATATTGCGCAACTTGTTTGTATTTTGTACAATTTTCTTAAAATTTACGATATTTAAAAGATTAAGTTCTAAAATATAAAAATGGCTGCCATTTTTAATGGCTTGAAAATGGTTAAATAGTAAACAGTCTATATCGATCAGTGCGTGAGCTCGGTCTCCTTCGTGTCGCCCCGAGCCCCGAGCCCACGCCGCGGGCCAGCCTCACTTCCGCCGCCGCCGATGACGCAGGATCATGATTGGATCTCGACCCCCGGGCCCCGGGCTGCTTCATCCTCCTTTAATTACTTCCTGGAAATAGGGGATACGTCAACTCTGCGGTATCTTTGAGCTTATCAAGGAAGGGGAGTATTGTACGATGATATGTATGTTTAGAAGACTCATACAAACCGAATATATAACAGGCTTTCTTATTCAAACAATTATTTCATCTTTAAAACGTATTGCTTTAAGATATTGTTATTTTTAAGATAACTTGTAGTCTCGTATTTACTATAAATTTGAACACTCTAACAGTATGCTTTAATTTACTTTGTTATGCAGATAAATCGTGCAAATAGCTTTTCTTTAAACCTTTTCCCGTTCCTCTTCCCTGGAGCCGCGTGCTTCAACAAAGTATAAATAAGTATAAATTTTATATTTACATACTTGAATTATAAATTGATTTCTGATAATAAGAAAAACTGAAGAGATGTCTGATATCACTCCACTTAGAATATAATATTGATGTAAAATTGCCTTTTGAAGAATCAGTGAAGGTGAGACATAACAAAAGTTTGAAACGTATAAGGAAATACAGGTTGATAAAACTTAAGAATACGGATTTATAATTACTTCATCAAAGTAAAACATGCCTTTGTTTTACTATTTACTTTTTTGATCGATATCCAGACAAATGAAAAAACACCTTCGTAAGGGGTATTATTCACTTTGAAATAAGAGCATATTTCAAATGAAACTGTCTTACTAAAGCGAATAATTCAACGATAGATTTCCCTGGAGCCGCGTGCTTCGATAAAGGCTTGAGTGCTCTAAATACCTCGAGAGCTCTTCTCTTGATTGTAGCTATGCTTTTTGTGTCTTCGATTTACAATATCTCACTTAATTTACTTACAACATTAAACATGAATTCAGCAAGATATTCCCTACATTAATGCATTTTTTCATTTTTTTCATTTTTTTCTTGCATTATTTGTTATAACATTGTGTACAGTAATAGTTGCAGGTTGAAGGCTTGTAACATGTTTTGATTGATTTGTTTAGTTTATTAATGCTCGTAGTCCTGACACCCTGTGTTATTTCCCTGCAACTTTAATCTCTGTGACTGTAAGGTGTAGTGAGGTAAGGATTTGAGGCCAAGTAAACATCTAAAGTTGGACAATGGCCAGTGTTGATGTTACTGCCCGGTTGCTAGGCGACGAGATAAATAACTCCGCTAGACTGCGTGACTCCCTGCACACACTTCCACATGGGGCTCATTAATACTTGATTTAGGCCGGCATTTAAAATCAACCAATAAATTTATAGTATTCAGATAAAGTTGGAAACAATTTCAATACATTATTTATTCATATTCAAAAAAATACTTAACACTTAATATTATATTTTAAATTGAATCAATACTGTACTTTTATTTAAAAATAAATCAATAGAAATTATTTTTCCTTATATAGTTTGTCAAATTGAACTTTGTAAACAAGCATCTTAAATTTGTTGAACTCTTTGAACTATTGTAAACAATTATTACAAATTCCTCTTTATTAAAACGATTTAATACAGTCAAATAAATAATTTTAGTCTAATTGATATAGATTATGTTTTGTCTTAAAATACAAAAAAAACTTGCACAAAAATACAATTTAAAATTAATTAATTTTTTTTAAATTAAATTAATTAACTTATTAAAAAAAATAACTTTTATTATTACAAATTATTATTATTTTTTTATTTGAATGTAGTTAAACTTAACATCAATTTAAGATTCATTTAAAACACAAAAACGATTTTTGACCGATATATAGACTAGTAGGTGTTATAGGACTACGTTTTTACAGTAGTACAACAACTGATGCCAAGACTTAAGGCCCACGCTGTCCGTAAGACTAATGTTAGATGTAGCATTGGGCTTACGGATGGCGTGGGCCTTAAGTCTTGGCACCAGTTATAACAGTGTCAGTACTTATTTTTACAATTGAGTCAAATTTAAGATAAAAGGGTTCGCCAATTTGTTGTTTTTTTCCTCCACTACTCCATCACTAAATTAGAATTCAGTTAACTAATTTATAATCCCCCGGCTGGTTGTTTGGCTTGTAACTTGACTGTTTGTAGGCGCTTGATGTTTGGGCAACCCCCAACTGAGCACAGCGGTCAGAAACCTGTAAAAATCAACCCCCCCAACTGAGCACAGCGGTCAAATTCGGCTCTAACAGCCCTGACAGCTAGTGCTTGCTCTATTGAAGGATTTAACAAACCATCAAAATTAGTCTTCCTTTGATGGCTTACCAATTATTGCTGTGCGAAAATTCAACCCTTTTCTGAGCAATCCTTTCTGATGTTGATACCAACAAAAAGAATAACTACCTTTTTTATGAAATTGAACATAGATTATAATTTATCATAAGTATTTTTTATATTTTAAAATATTGTATCAAAGACCCCAAGGCCATAAGACCCCAAGAAGTTCTTGGACCAGGTTTAGGGGAAGGGGCTTTTCCAAACTGCATTCTTAACTTACCGGTTAAGTGCAGGTTAAGTGCTCAATAGAGCACAGGTAGACGATTCAATGCCCACAGGCTTTCTTATTCAAACGATTATTTCATCTTTAAAACGTATTGCTTTAAGATATTGTTATTTTTAAGATAACTTGTAGTCTCGTATTTACTATAAATTTGAACACTCTAACAGTATGCTTTAATTTACTTATTTTGTTTATTTTTATTATTTAGTTATTGTTTTTAGTATTATGATATAGTAATATTATTTATTTAGTGTTTAGTTTATTAATTAATATTGTAATAAAAATGTCTCTCTAGGCTGATGTGGAGTATCGACTAGTTGTTACCGCTGTGCTCAGTTGAGGTATATCCCAAAAGTGACCTCTGTGCTCAGTTGGGGTGGTCCCTTCGAGGGTCGTAAAACTTACCCTCGTCAAAAATCTGACCGCTTTGCTCAGTTAGGATATACCCTGATGTTTAGTTTGGTAGGTACAAAATCAAGTTGAAATAGTATAGAAAAATTCATTTATTACTAACATGTTGGATGCCAAGGCGAAATGTCGCAGCCGTTATGGCGACGTTATATTGGTTTTGAATTGTTTTGTAATTGTATTTTTGTATTAAAATGTTATAAAAATGGTAAATATTGAGATAAAAATATCTTGAAAAAGATTTGTTGACATAAAAACTGAATCCATTCGAAGCAAACACCCATAAAAGTAGAACGATTGGTTTAAATATCATTAACATTTTGAGTTCTTATAAATTTTGCATTTAGCATTATTATTTGCATTTGAAGGTACAATATGCTTTCAAAATTCAATGGTTAGGGATTACAGTCTTTAGAGAGTGTATTCAATATTGAAACAATCAATTGTTAATCATTACATGAATAAATGAATTAGTGATAAGGAAAGCTTGTTGGAATGAAATAATCTATATGTCGAATCAAATAACGTGGCCTTGGCCGTCCGTGAGATCTATGCTAAAGTTAACATCAGTCTTATAGTTAATCTGTGCCATATCTTTTGACTCGATTCATAATGTTGTCCAACGAAATATTTAATTTAAGTTTTGGAAGGTTATCATACTAACATGAACACTAACATTAATTCTACTGTAATACATAAAATCACTAACATGTTAACATTTTGATATGTATCATATTGATTTCCTAAACGATGATGATTTAATGCATGACGTCCCTGACCTTGCTCAATGCCAAGGCAATGTGGCATTGGTTGCCCGCATCAACACTTCTACCTCTTCCGTTACTTAATATGTTAACGGTCGGAAGTCAGCGGGAGACATGCTTAATACACCCTCCGACGATGGTATATATCAACCCACCTTTGGGTTATTATGTCAACTGCAACATTAACTTTTGATGACGATGGTAATAGACCGGCTTATATGCAACAATTCTTTGAGTTTGTTTTATTTTCATAATATGATTAATTTAAAAAAAATTGAAGTACCAAATCCCATTGGTCAAGTACCAAGCGGCTTTATACAGGTATGCCGTACTTAAGCAAGAAATACTTTATGAACAAAGGTTTGGTGTTATGGAGGTATTGAGGCATTACATTATTTATATCATTTCGTTCCCCTTTAAATATAACTTCAAGCCAAAAATATTTTTGTGTTTGGGTTCTAGGACTCGAAAATGTAGCTTGAGAACAATCTATAAGGAGAAATATTATTACCACATTATTGTGCCACAGTTGTTCGCGATACACGTTGTTGTTGTTGTAAATAAAAAACGTTGTTGATTCTGGGTTTCAAATTTACTGCTGCTGGAGAGGAAAGCGGGATAGTTGAAAAAACAAAATGTAAACGACAACTCCACAAAATATGGCGTAAAGTTGAACTACAGGCCTTACCATGCAATCTCCTTTTTCACAAAAACTTTAAGCTCAAGTGAGCAAAAAATGTAAACAATAATAAATTCCTTAATATCTAAGTTATGTTGATAGGTTTTACTCCACATACCAATCAATTTAGTTTAATATATTTTATTCTGTACTTACATTCGAATAACTCTGTAAAAAAATTGTTTTCAATGATTAGCGATGAGTAGCGCCTCTGGCGGTCGAACGGAGAAGTCGACTAACAGGAGGCTACCTGCACGTCACATCCCACACATCAGTCACAAACTTTGCATCAGTGATCGGTCTTGATTACTGTGCGGTCTACTTTAAGCTAACTTGTGCCTGGTTAAAACAGTTACTTATAACTTTCTAGCTAACTCGTAGTGTGTGTTATTTATTTACGACTCATACAGTAGTTAGGTCCTAAACGAAAATAACAAGTGTACAAAATGTAAGTAACTATTAATTTTCCTAGTATACTTTTCACTTGAGTCAGATTTTTTACATTTTGTTTAATTTTATTATTTTCTTATGCACTTGTACTTGATTTTGCTTGAATCCATATTATGAAATATACATAGTATAACATGTTAAATCTAGACTAATACTTGAAAAATCAGTGCTTTTATATACACCTTTGCACTTTGATACACATTAAACGTTGGATAAAATTCAAATAAAGCCGGCCTAAAACTATGTAGCAAATCAAGCTCATTGTTGCATTTAGCAAAAGTTATATAGCATTCCCTATAAGCTAGAAAACTTAATCCTAGTTTATAATATGAAGAAAGATTTGCAAAATCATATTTCGTATATATTATTGTTATGTACTTTTTACTTTAGGGATATTGCTTAAGCATCACATGTAGTGCCTAGCATGATTTGCTACACAGTGTAAACCCATCTCAATGCTATAAAATCCTGCAATTTCTTCTTGTATCTATTCTACACTCTATGTATAGCTGTCATTTTACAAATTAATCGTGTGGAAAAATAAAAAGTACTTATATTAAACGAACATAGGGACTGGTTTTGGTTTGGTAACCAAGTTTGTGATAATGGTTACCGTACAATAAAGGTTTAGACGCAAAAACAATTCTGGTAGAGTATTACTGAGACAGAATTTAGCATTTTACATTGATTGTCGAATTACTCTCATGAAGTTTTGTTTTGAAGACTTCCTTCATTCACTAGTATTTTCTAGATTTGTTGAGCTACCGGCCACTTTAAGCCTTTTTACCGTTATCTTTAATTTTTTTCTTTTAACATTTTCTTCCCTTACAGTATATAATGGATGCTGCGCCGTAATAATTGTTTTCCTGACAGAGGTCCTGCCACATAGGGCTCAGGGTTATTAAAAAGATTAATTATTCCATTTTCATTTAATTTTACGAAGGTTGCCCTCACAATGAGATGACTTTTCAAATAAACGAGGGTTTACATCGAAGTAGTGATTTATATTTACCAAGTAATAAATTGGTTAAAGTATAGCCCAAGAATTGTTTAGTTTGAAATGTTTATTTCTTTTAACAATCAAAGAGTCGACAACAAGAGAGAGAATAATTTGACATAATCTTTTACACTGAAGGAGTAATGTCCAAAGTGTAGTATCGCAGGAGAAAATTATGTTAGGCTCAAATTGAAAAAAAGTTTCATACCAATATAAACCAAGTGAACATCACTCATATTAAAGTAGATTTTAAAATTCAGGAAGTCGTCAGAGAGGTAATTCATTTCAAACTTTAATTTAGGGTTCATTGTCCGATAATTTTTGCACATGGGAAAATCCTCGAGCCTATTTGAAATGTAAATGTCCCTCCAGTGTATAGTAGTTGTGAATGGCGTTATCGCATCGTATGCGGTCTCGGATATCTGCTTGGACTACCCAACATTGCTACTGAATTCGTCGAGAACTACTGCTACACTTTGGATAGATTTCGTCTTTATTTCCGTAGTAGAAATTAGTTTCATTGCACCGTGAGCAAGTTATTCTTCAAGAAATTAATTAATATCATGGGGTCAGATGGAGCGAAATGCGTAATAGTATCATATATAATAACCGAGATGGACATATACAGTATATATTATATACAGTATAATATGTCCATGTCGCTGGCCCGGAATTTCCACAAAAAATCTCGCTTTTTTTGGAAATTCCGACATGGACATAATTATATACCGTACATATAACTTTAATTAAAGTTAATATATATATGACGTAACAGTGGTGTTTAGGTAGATTGCTTACGTTTGGTTTCGAAACAACATTTAATATTTACTCCTAATGAAAGTATTTAAACAAGTAAAAAATTCTTAAATGTAGGAAACTTAAGTTTTTTTGTCACGAGGAGGTTTTATTCATATTATTAAATACGATCCAAATAATTAACATTTAAGATCGTAATGATTTTATTTATTTGTTTATTTATTTATAAATTGGAAACTAAAGATAATTATTCTATTCTATTGAGGAAAATCTTGATACTACAGTACTTCTAATTCTAATGATCAACAATATTTATTGGATAAAACTTATGGAAAAGTTTTCTTCACAATTCGATCACAACCTGACAACTAACTTCAATTTAGTTATTTCCTCATTCTGAATAAGTTATTGAATGCATAACTTTAGTTCAAAAGTGTCTGTGAAAGGAACGTTGCCATTCCAGTTTTACGATACATTTGTATCATATACAAATAAAAAATACAAATTATGATTATAATTATTAAAATTTTCTTTTAGCAAAGTTTGATTACTATGGGCCCTATGCTCTTGACATTTTTTACGTTTTGCTTTCTAGGCTATTAAAATATTTTAATTGAGAATTTAATTAATTGGCTGTTTTCGTTCCAAAATTATGATGTTGAATAATTGTTACCAAATAAAATAATCACACATCAAATTTAACCAAGCACAACCTCACTTAGCAAACATTAACCTGGGGATGTAAAATAAAATCATCCCTTTATCGGACAGAAAAAATTTAGGTGAACTGGCTTGTTTGTTGGGACTATTGACAGAATGATTGATGACGGTAGCTTATTTCGTCAAGCACTAAATCCCAAACTGTCGATAAATGATTGAAAACACTTGTCTATCTACATTTAATGTACCTTTTTCCAATTCAGATCCATATTTAATTGTATTTATAATATTTTTGTGATTCTCCCACAAATTCCCTTGCAAATTACTTTTTAGTTTTCAAACATAATATTAATATTATGTGAGAGGTGCCCTTGTAACTAGTACAAGGTTACACCTCCGTTATGACCTTGAACTCTATTAATAATTCAATCAGGGTTTTTAGCGGGCGAAAGTCCATTTTTTCGATTTTCATAATTTGGTGGTTTTGTACTCTAAACGATTTTTGTTGAAAAGGCAATCCTATCATGAGTTTTTATGGTAGAAATCAGCATTGCATTTCTGTGATTTATTTAACAGGGCTTATGTTAACATTGCATTATATGGCATTTTGGACTACGCTCTTTAAAAAAAAAGTGCCGAAGTGCTCAAAAATAAACTTTTTTGTGGTAACCACATAACAATTGATTACTTATTACAATTGATAAATAAAAGTATGTAGTATTGAAAATACTCGTTTTCTTGAAGTTCTTTGGTTTTTTTATCTCCTTGAAACTCGATTTTTCAAGAGCGATATTTTTAAATTTTTAATGTTCTATGACTGTTTGTTATATGATCAACAGTCAAAAATCATCTACAGCCAAAGTGTGAACCATGGATAAAAATACAGGTGTTCAATTTTACTCGTATTTAAGCCTGTAAATTGTGGTCATTTACATGTTAACATTTTTAAATGAAACTTTTTGAGTTAAACAGTTTTTTATGTTTGCGAATGTTTACTTTTTGGGAGTTACAATCGTTAAAAACCGATTCAATTGCAATTTGAACCAGATGAGAGATGATTCCAAATTATTCGTCGTCGGAAGTATTAAGTCATACCAGGTGATTAAATAAATCCCTCGAACTTTGTCTAGACCAATACCCTAGGACAGGTGGGGGTTTCGGACGTCGAGCAGCTGCGATCCTAGTTCATCTCTGATAACATCTACAGCACCCATCTGCATAACGATCACACAAAACTACCACTGAAATTAAATTATAGATATCCGAAGCTGAAAAAACTCTTATACAACAGGATCTATTGTATATGTACTTAGGACGTGTCCTTTTCATAATACCGACATAAATTGAAATCTTATTCCAAAATCGTATCAGGTAATGAATTCCCAGTAGTCGCTACGACAGCTGAATACATTCGGGGGTCGTGGGCTGAATGAGCCCGCATCTGCCTCCCTGCGGCGGCTCGCCTGACACGTTGGCTTTGTTCTCAATCGGCATTCGTAGTTGAACTATCACCGTTTACTCGAACAGTATGTACTGCACTACAAAATTATAATGTGGGAGTGATTATTGTAGTTATGGCATATATTGAGGAAATTGTGTGGTTGAGGTGAAGCAGAATAAAAAGGCAGCGAGCGCCCCCTTCGGGCGTGTGTTAAATCGTCAAGTATTTTGAATAAGTCGAATTTTTCCATAGCAATTGGTGTAGTATAGTAGACTATTCTGAGAATACTAAGTCGTTGAGTTGTTCCGCATCTACAGCCAAATTATCTAGCCTGAGACCGAACATAATAATACAATGAAATCAATTTGAAACCCAATCCAATTTTAAAAAGTAAAATGGTTGAATGCAAACTAGGAAATCGATTAGCACTTTTATAGTAGGAGGCATTATTTAGATGACGTTTGCATAAAGTTTTTTTATTATTAGTAATTATGTTAAAATTAAGTATTAGTTATTATGTTATTATTTTATTAGTAGTAATAATGTTAAATTAATTATGTTAATTATGTTATTAAGTTTTGTGGAGTAATTGTGAGAAAGTGCGTACTTTATACCCATGTCACGCCCTTTTAAGTCAAAAAGATTGAGCACATGGTATTGCAGTAGATGGTGAATATGTTAAGTCATAATTACAAAAGTTATTCTATTATGAACGAATAACCGAACAAAGAGAGAGCAACGACTACAAAGAGCGCCTTAGAAGAATCCACGTCTCCAATCTTATATGTATGAGCAACTAATATTCACGCCGCTGTTTTACACAAACTCCCGTCGTGGATTGAATATGTATAGGATTAGAGCCAAAGTTGGCGCATGCTTGAAATAACACAGGGCTTAACAATATCCTATGAACCAGCTACAAGTACGTTTAGATTATCATCTAGCATCATCATATATTTAATTCCGTAAGGCGATTCTTTGCGTCAAAATTGTGAGCGTCTGGCGAGTCGTACAAAGATGGGAGAGGGCTCAAATTAAAGGTTTCTATTCCGTGATGGCGGGAAAAATAAAGGAATTGCTTGAAATTCACCAGAAACCGAGAACTAATGTAAAATATCTGCCATTTCAAAAGCACTGGGATTTAAAAAAGTCTGCTTTGTTTACATTAAAACATGTGGTGCTGATGCTTGATTCAAAGACATATGCTAGATGTAGACATCTGGTTTTTTTTTCAAAGGGCAGCTAACTATGTTCAATGCACTATAGCAAATAAATATTTTAACTTTCAGATTTTCAGACTTATAACTATGGCTTTGAGTATTTATTTATTAAGTGCGTTTGTTCCGTTTACGTTATAACCGTTATAACAATGCCGATTTACTGCCAAATGATCGATATAAATATACAAATTTTTGCGCGAAATCGTAGGAGGTTGGCAAGCCGCAGGATAATGGGAGGGGGCTCAAATAGAATTCTTCGTGCCAGGGACTCGGGAAAAATACAGAAATTTCTTAAAGTTTATCAGAAAATAATATACAGGGTGTTTTTTAAAACGCAACCCATTTTTAAGATTTAATAATGCACATATAAATATGAAATGTTGTTTTATTGATCTTAACATTTTATACAACCTATTATTTAAGTTTGATCACATTTTTTAGTTTACATTAGGTGCTCAAATAGTCCGCCAATGGCATTTGTATAAAGTTATGCTCTTACAATCAAATTCCCGAACTCGTGTTGCAAGGTGCCTCTTTGAATTTCTTGCATTAAATTTGTTACGTTTGTTTTAGGTGCTGAATATCCTGTGAATTGTTTTCGTAGGCCTTACTTTTTATGTATCCCCAAATAAAATAATATATTGGGGTCAAATCCGGGGATCTTGAGGGGATATAATCCTTCACCGATAAAATCAAATTTTGGGTTGCATTTTCATGTGTGTGTCTTTAAGCACGATAACTCGCGTAAAAATGGTCCGATCAGAATGAGATTTGCCACAGACATGAAAGTATTAACTATCCTTCGAAAACAATTCACAAGATATTCAGCACCTCAAAATAAACATAACAAATTTGATCCTACAAGAAATTCAAAGAGGTACCTTGCAACACGTGTTCGGGAATTTGATGGAGAGAGCATAACTTTTTACAAATGCCAATGGCGGACTGTTTGAGCACATAGCCCAATGTAAACTAAATGTGATCATACTTAAATAATAGGTTGTATCAAATGTAAAGATCAATAAAACAATACTCTTTACACATTCATATGTGCATTATTCAATCTTAAAAATGGGTTGCGTTTTAAAAAAACACCCTGTATAACGTTGAATACCTGCCATTTAAAAATCATTGTAATCTTAAAACGTCTGCTTTGTTTAGATTAAAACAAGTGTTGCTTATACTTGAATTAAAACCACATGCTAGATGTTGATATATGGTTTATTTTAAATCCAGCAAAATAGGTTGAACGTACTATAACACATGACTGTTTTTTTTTACTTTTAAATTTTCCGTTTTTTTTAAACGGGAAATCAACAAGAGGAATTAAATACGCGACTGTTACTTTTACATTGTATCATGTAGTAGTAGCTGATGCTGATATAAAGCCAAGTGATTTGTAACATTTACACAATCGAATAAGCGCAGGCTATAGGTACAGAGCAGACTTCATTCATCATTTATTTTTAAGGCCCAGCTTTATGTGCGGTCGGAAATGGTCGTAGTTTTGACTGAAGAACAACAGAGTGTGCTGCTCTAAAAGCTATTGAATGTAACGAAAACTTTAAATTTGATCCTATCAAAAAGGTTCGCCTTTAAATTTGGCCAATCAAAAGTATATTTAATCTTGAATCTACCAAGACAAAGCAGTATTTACTCACGGGCAACTATAAAGTGTTGAACATAGTAAAAAATCCACAATATTAACTATTTACCAAACTCATGGTCTCCAAACCCAACTTCTTTATGAAGTGGAATCAAAGGCTCCAACGTGGAGCGCGCAGTCGTCAACGGTAGACCATTTTCTGATTTCATCCTTATTTATTTGCTTATTCTTTGGGAAATAAAAGTGCTGCAGTCTGTGATTAACCTTAAGGATTTCTTCAAACCATGTCCATATGTTTAATTGTAAACAAAGTAGACTGAGTTTGTTTTGAGAACGACGGATGGCGCCACTGTTCCAAAAAATTCAGCCCTTTACTATACTGAAGTAACGCACTTTCTTAAAATTCCGATAAGCACTAGCAAATGTCAAAACATCTTTATCATTACAGTTTAAACGTTTAATTCCGTCAAACTGTTACCGAGCTGTGAGTGTGAAGAAAACATTAAATATCCAGCATTTTTATTTTATTTTTAGGGGCTTTTGCCCCTACAAGCCACTAGTTACTATTATATGAGGAGAAAGTAAAAAGAAGTTTCGTGTTAGGTTTAATTTCAGGACAATATTACTTTGAATTTGAAGTATAAACTATTTTAGTTCAATTTAAGCGGGTGTTAGGTACAAAAGTTTTATATTAATCACTTCTGCACTCCACACGACCGAGAGAAAACGCCCGTTTAAATTACCCCAGCACGGGGAGCTATTTTAATTAAGGACATTAAAGGGCCAGCACGTGAACTGTCCTGAGTTGTATTTTTCACCTTGAATAGTTTTTAGAAATTAAAATTAAATTAAACTGATAGGATTTATAAACTTTAAAATTATTATGTCGTCAAACCAAACCTAAATTGTTTAGTATAAATTAAGTTTGTGACTTTTTAACTCTATAATTTTTATAGAACATTTAACTTACTACTTTTTTACGATAATATAATGGTAATAAATGTACATGCGCATTACCAACCAATATAACGATAGTTTATCACGCGAAATTATACATTTTAAATAATAATATTAACAACTATATTATGAATAGTAAGAATGAAGTAGAGTGCTATGGTTATATTTAGCCGGTGGATCATAAGCACCGTGACTATCTCGGCCAGAGCGGCAGGTGCTGCGACGGCAGGTGCGCCTAACGGGCGGCCGCGCGTGTCAGTCACCCATACCTCTCCCGGCCTTATCCGATAAAACATCTTTTATCCCTACGTTCTCAATCTTTCAAAAGTATTACGTTCGAGTTGAATATCTCCGGAATTTGAAATATGTAGACATCGCATTCGCCTCAGAATGTATTCATTGACCGCTGTAAGAGGATTGGGCCTACAACAACAGAGCTGGGTGATCCGCCGTCAGCGCCTGTCACTCAGAGCCGGCAACAATGGCCTGCTACGATGTGCGCCATTTACAGAGAAAAAATTTAAATTTATTCTGCGCCATTGGAGCACAATAAAATTTAAATTTATCCTGCGCCATTGGAGCAGAATAAATTTAACTGATCATCATGTACAGGGTGTTTTTTTACGCAACCCATTTTAAAGATTGAATAATGCACGTATAAATATGTGATTTGTATTGTTTTGTTAATTTTTACATTTTATACAACCTATTATTTACGTTTCATCACATTTAGCCTACATTACGTGTTTAAACAGTCCGGAATTGAAATATATACAAACTGTGCTCTCTCCATCAAATTTCTGAACACGTTTTCAAAAGTACCTCTTTGAACTTCTTGTATTAAATTTGTCAAGTTTGTTTTGAGGTGCTGAATATCCTTTGAATCGTTATCGTAGGCCTTACCTTTTTTGTATCCCCAAAGAAAATAACGTAGTAGGGTCAAATCCGGGATCTTTTAAGGGAATGATCCTTCACTGATAAAATAAAGTTTTGGGTTGCGTTAAAAAGAAAACACCCTGCATATCCCATATTACGTAAAATTTATTCAGAACCAATAATAAAAGGACTGTATTTTATTTTTTAAGATGTTTATTTTCTTATATAACATTTTTGTCTCATTAAACTGCGTTTTGTTTTTTGGGTTTTCGATAAATGTGTTTTCTGAGGTAAGGTGAGAGTATTACTGAATTGAGATTTTGTCATTAAAATCAGCCAAATTGTTCAAGGAACTTGTTGCTACAGCGATTCACAAAAAAGTGACTTACAACTTACCGGAGGATTTCAGAAATAATAAAAAATTACCAGTTCATAAATATAAAATGTAACATTTGCTTTACTATGAATTTCATATATATTTGACGGTGTATATGTTCAAAATCGTGTATAAATTAATAATACAAACCTCTCTACTCATACAGTTTTCTACAAAACACAATTTTTATTGCCAAATATTTTGTTTATCGACGAATATATATTTGACAAACATTATATTTTATATATCAGTTATTGCTCCGATTTAATTCAGAGTTAATATAATGTATATAAATAATCAGAACCAAAAATCTGACTCTTATTTTTTCTTTTTTCCATAATTCTCTTGGATCTTCGAGAAATTTTGATGTTTTGAGTTATGACTTTTCGTGGAGGATGGGGTTAACTTCCATAAATCTATTAAGAAATATAAGAAACTAATATACAAATGGTTATTTATCTACACAATAAGTTTAACAAAACACGATTGGTCGATTACAAAAAAGTGGGAGATGGATTTTAAAATATTCGTCATAAGTATGATTACCCGTAGCAGCAGACCTGCATACTCAGTCAATTTCAAATGAAAAATATATTTCCATCCAACATATGATATTATGTCTTTGTAATCTCCATAAGAATAACATGGAGAATGAGTATGCTGCAACAGGTATGTTAAAACTGTGTTATTTTAATTCAATATTTAGTAGACCTGAACTAGAAGAAGCCATATACCAAGTTTTATTAAGATACGTCAATAAATAATGAAAATATAGAATTTGTTTTGTTTCCCAGAATAAGGATAACATGGGGAAAGCGTACGCAGGTTTGCTGCCACGAAAATAGACACTTCGGGGATTTTAGACTAAAATACACTAGATCTCATCTGCATGAGGCCACAAACCAAGTTTTATTAACATATGTTGAACAATAACTTCGGGGATTTTAGACTAAAATACACTAGATCTCATCTGCATGAGGCCACAAACCAAGTTTTATTAAGATATGTTGAACAATAAGAAAGATATAGAATTTTGTTTATTTCTCATAAGGATAACATTGGGACAACGTACTGTGTTTACCACTTTCAATATCTCGGTAACCAATGGACATAGAGCTATGATTCAAAATACAAAGTTGTTTTTTTTCAAGCTGAATTCGATGGTGAAATCCAATTCAGCTTGAAAAAACAAACAATTTTGTACTTTGAATCATAACTCTATGTCCATTGGTTACCGAGATGTTGAAAGTGGTAAACACAGTACGTTGTCCCTATGTTAACCTTATGGGAAATAAATAAAATTCAAACGAATGGTGTTTTTGCTTTTGGGGGCCCTAAAACAAAAAGTTATCATGGTCCTGGGCTTAGATCTTACCATGAGACCTACGGTAATAGCTTCTTCCCTATGTGGTAAATTCGCTTAAATTAGACAAAGTACTTCGATTAATTGTATTCCATCTACCGCCAAAAAATATAAATTTTATGATAAAAAGTATACTAATATTTCAAAATATCGAATTGATTATTTTGCAAACTAAATTTAAGGGTTGCTAGTAAATTTTCTTCACAATTTAAAGCATTTTTAAAGTTGAAGAAATAAAATATTTTAACACTTAAATCTCTTTATATTCTGAACCTGAATTTTTACAGACGATTTTTTATCGTATTGTCTGACTATTCAAAAAATATTCAAATTGCATTTTTCATCGAAATTGTAAAAAGCCTTCGATTTCGTCGTTTTTAGGGCTGTCTAACCTTGAAATGAAAAAATCGTTAAGATATTGTGGTATATCACTTACGTTTATAAAAAGATTTCATCGAAATAGGTCGATTGTTTTCGGTTTTAGCTTTGTTTGCTTCTTATTTCCACCTTTCAACTCATCGACACGGATGGACAGGCACCACCCCGAGAGTGGTTTTCAGAGTGGTTGTTTTTTCAAAAAGCACTAAAACTAATATTTTTATTGATAACAATAAAATAAAACATATTGACAGAAGCTAAACTTTCCCTAAATACTATTTTTAGAAGGAGATTTTAAGTTAAGAATGAGGTTTAAACTTTAAATACTAACAAAATTATTTCAAGATAATTGACAAATATGATACTACTTGGAATATCAACTTAATGTATCTTCAGTAAATTCATTGCAATAAATATAAATTTAGAAATTACCTACTAACTGTTCGAATTATTTTACTCAATTTAACATTTTTATGTAATAGTGGTTGAAACGAATAAAGAAAAATCCAATTACAAAAACTCTTTCTCTCATACAAAACTTGAAATTGCAATCAGACCACCCGTTAATTAATCTAGCAGACCTTGTATAGGCAAGAAGAATATTAATGGCAGGCTGGGCAGTTACTTTGAATTCTCAGTTTTATGTTCACTCAAGTAATTTAAAATATTATTTCAATCAATAGTATAACGATTTTTTATTTTAAGTAGCCGACGAACACCCACCTAAGCCTTTAAAACTGCCGCTCCAGGTAAATGGTACCAGATGTCCGGTGTGTTCAATATAACAATTACGAACCAGTTATCTCCTATAATAATTTTTTTTTGTTTCAGATATCTCACAAAGCTGCGAAGGTAAGGAATTGTTTTTAGTGAAAACTAAATGATCTCTTAGGATTCTTTTACAAAATATTCTTAACTAAGAATAATTCGTTATTCTCTGCTTATAAATATTCAAGAATATATTTTAGCAACGCAAATATTTTTAAGGCTGGTTTAGTTCAAACTCAACATGAATTAAAATTCAATTTATTATAACTATTAAGAAATAAAAAATTTAAATGTAGTGATATCATTTCAAAATTTATTTATTAAAATAAAAACTTCAAAAATGTTCATTAAGGTCACAGAAAGTATTTAAATAAATGAAATCCATGAGTAGCTGGTTTTATTTCTAATATTGATTTATGTTCAAAGTCGGTGAGTTTCATAAATGACAAATTTAACCTTGTATGTGCAGAAGTCAATGGTATCATTTTGTTAATGAATTAATTAAAATTTTATGATAATAATTTTAATAATTAACCATACATTTAAAATTCGTTACGGCCAAGACATTAAAACAGGTAACGTTCAGCAGGATTTTAGTACGACTAAAAACCCATGAGAATAAGCATTTGCCATGTTTATAATTTTTAACTTTCTCCTCCCTATACATGGAGAAAGTATTGTTTTCTTCAAAATTTTCGAATTTGAGTAGTTGGTAGGATTATTAGTTTTAATGAACCCCTAATCAAAAGGAATGGTTTTTGGAGCTTTGTCTGTCCATCCCTGTGTGCTCGTGTGTGGTTGTAAACAATGCTAGAGACGTCACCAGGCCCGGTTCCCATTAAATTTGGCATACAGGTATAAAGCCAAGACATCACAAAATTATATTCATATGTTATTTTTAGCGAATATTCCCCATATGAAAGAAGCTATTACCGTAGATCTCATGGTAAGACCTAAGCCCGAGACCATGATAACTTTTCGTTTTGGGGCCCCCAGAAGCAAAAAACACCGTTCGTTTGAATTTATATGGATATGTGTGTGTGTGTGTGTGTGTGTGTGTGTGTGTGTGTGTGTGTATGTGTGTGTGTGTGTGTGTGTGTGTGTGTGTGTGTGTGTGTGTGTGTCTGTAATCACGATAGCGGCCGTAAAAATGGTCCGATCTGAATGAAATTTGGTACGGACATGTAAAGTGGTAATCAATTGGACGAGTTCGTAAACCAGCCCGATCGGACCACCAGAAGGGGGGGGGGGGTAAAGGGGGATAAACCTTCCAAAAATGGGTTTTTTGCGTTTTTTCATATGGAAAAATTCAAGTGATCCAATTTTGGATTTCACCATTGGATTCAGCTAAAAAAAGCAAACAATTTGGTATTTTTAATCATATCTCTATGACCATTGGTTACCGAGATATTGAAAGTGGTAAACACAGTACACTGTTCCAATGTTAACCCTATGGGAAACAAGTAAAATTCTATATCTCGCTTATTTCTCAACATATCTCGATAAAACTTGGTAAATGGCTTCTTCT
Organism: Flexamia atlantica; assembly: GCA_035578135.1. NCBI lineage: Eukaryota > Metazoa > Arthropoda > Insecta > Hemiptera > Cicadellidae > Flexamia > Flexamia atlantica. Next base: position 130,411,790 of record JAQJVK010000001.1, on the reverse strand, counting down.
AGTTCAGATCTATTAAATATTGAATTAAAACCACCCAATTTTAATATACCTGTAGCTGCAAACCTGCATACTCATTCCACATGTAGAAAAAATTCATTTTTATCAAATTTAACAAAAACTTTAACATGTATATAAAATTTACCTACAACCTTTAAATTTATCTTGAAAAAAATGAACAATGCTATATTTTAAATTATTAGTTTGTGTTTACTGGTTGCGCAGAAAATTGATATTAACGTTTGGTGTGAATATAAAAAGTAAAAAAGTGATCGCACCACAATCATTCTACTCTAAACTCATCCCTTAATTATTCTTGGCTTAAAAGTCCTCCCTTCGTGGGTAATTAATCCAACAAAAAGTATAAAATAATAACATGTGGTAAACCCGATTTGTTGTCTAATTTTATACTTAATCTGTTTATAATTTGACTATTTCCTTATTTAAAGACCGATGTGATAAAACTTGGTGAGTTTTCAATTGTAAATTATTTTTGTTTCATTATAGTTTTCATTTTTTAACATGCTTTAAATGAGAGAGTAGGTGTCAGTTTCTTGATACCATTTATTTATAGAATAGCTGTAATTTTTATGTTAATTTATGACTTTATGTGAAAAACATTTCATTTCCCCAAACGTTGTTCTGTTTATTATGACAGAAAGAAAGTAGTTTATTTTGACTTCCTTTTCATGTTTTGTATATAGTTAAAAGTAAAATAAAAGTTATAAAAGATTATAAAGACATAGTACTAGCTTTTCGCTCTCATTGCTACAAGAAATAACATACAAAAAATATGTACTGGGTGGCTGTGGCAGTCGACTGATCTATTTCATCTGGGTGATTTTAACCTTGTTATTGATTTTATCTGATGATCAGGATCAGTTGTAGCGTTTAGCTTACCTCGCTGGTGAATGTCCTTCACTTTAGGTGTTTGGAAACGTCAACCCCCCTTGAATGTGAAAGCTTTTCTCCTATTGGATTTCATTTTGCTTAGCCTATTTTGTAGAGCCTTCCATGCCGTAGTATTAAGAAAAAAAGTTATTTATTTTTTGCGAAATGTCCTTTTTCATTTTTCACTTTGATTAAGGAGGAAAAGAAAACAGAAGACAATAGAAAGTAAGCTGGTTGATGTTGATACATTTATACATATGTATGTAATTTTGAAAGTAACTCCTTGTTATTATGCTTATTATATACCGATAACTTATTAACTTATGCTTACTTATATACAATGTTATTTAATTCCAAGTATAATTAATTGATCTAAGACAACTAATCAGTGTTTTATTACAATTCACAAATAGTTCGAAATGACATTTTTTGCCTTGTATTGATCTGTTGTCAATATTAGTTTTTTAGTATCTGTGGGGAGCCTCTGGAAGTAAACATTTTCATTTACCCTAGATTACTTTTGTATAGTCAAATTTTGGGATGAATTTGTTTCAAGATTTTAATATCCTATTAGGTAATTTTTACTAACCACTCCTGATAGTACGTAAGTACACCCTCCACCCTTCATTATTGTTTAGCCAATGGGCGTATCATACTTCCGGCCTATAGTCACGAAACAGCGTTTAACCCCTCCATTCAAAATGTCTAGGAGTCACTCGCTTAACAGCTGGCATTGTCTTAGATATTCGACTATGTTCAGTTACATTAGTTACATAATACGTTTTTGCAAATAAAAGAGTGTAGATGACTGGTACAATAAAGTATTTGAACGCTCTCCCCAAGCCCTGCCACATGTAAAAATATAAAATCTCACAGCAGTTGAGAGGAAAACAAGTTGCCATAGACAGTTAATTTTACAATGGATTTAAATTATGAGACTATAACAAGACTAAATAATTAGGTGCTGTTTTATACCGTTGTTAAAACGATGACAAATAATTTGTCAAACAATTTTTTCACCATACAGATTAGGAGCGGATTTCATTTGAAAAAGCTTTATATTCTACATTGTAACGACTTTTTAAAGCACATTCCCCCTAGGCCCTAAATTGTATTTTTTACAATATAAAAACAATAAATACGAGCAGGGCAAAACAGAATGATAAACTATATTTCATAACAACTTTTTACAATCTTTATGTAGAAAACAATATTCTTTATCTTTATATAAAAGATAACCATTACAAAGAAAACAAATAAAATTAATATTTTTTTATAAAAATCAAAACAACATGTAAAAACTTAAGAGCAAAAGCAGCAATACCTAAACTTATATACAGTAAAATTTGCCAATCATCCCTACAACATTTTAGCTATAACAATATTATTCATATATTTCTTTTACAGAAACTAGCTATAGCTTTTTTTAATAAGTGAGGAATGTCAACCACTATTTTAGATGGCGTTGTGGCACACTCGATAGAGTCTGAGCCGTTATCGGGCGCCGCCAGCCGCTTCTCTTGCATGTTTAGAAATAATCTTCTTTGCAAATTGTGTCTATCTTAGCTCATTAGTTTCAAAATATAACATGAACTGGTACCCAAGTTACAACGGTATAGTCATATTTAAGGGACAAACGAGTTAAAATTATATTTCAAACATTATCTTTAGGTTGAATTAATATACTAGTTCTAGTATGTGTACTGATGTGTACACATACGTAAATGTACTTTAATTGAACATACATTAATGGATATATCCTCATTTTGACGCCAAAAATATCTTAAAACATATATATAGGTTTTGCGTTGGTTGGTTTTTAAATAATATATATATATATTACTGATGAAAACAATTTATTGCAAACGATCATAATAGTAAAAAGTAAACAAATATTATTTTCTCAGTCGACTGTTGAATGCCGATCTAACTTTTATTGTTTTTATAACTTTTATACACCATTTTAAATTTTCAGTTCGTAGTTCTCATAGAGGAATGATTTTAAACTTCAATTTATAAATAATTTTCTTACATATCTTTCAAGAAGAAAATGTATAGGCCAAAAAATGTATGTCGACCTATCGCAATACCAAGAATAATCCAGTAATGCTGGTGGCATTGTATGAAGGTGACATCTGTGACAGATTGGAGCCAGTAACTCGCCGAGATTGGCTCCGCTGCATCCACGAGCAGAGTGAGCATAGTGTGTGGGGGGTCTTCAAGGAAGCGATATTTTCTCTACTCCAGTTACGGACTCCTTGTTTAAGCCTTTTTTATGTCACATTGTCAAGTTGCTCCTGGTACTTGACATAAAAATATATTCTCTGCTGAACTTTATCAAATCTAAACATCTTTTAATAATTATTTGCATTGGTTCAACTTTTTGACTTATTTCAACATTTCGTCTTTCATTTTGATATCGCGTCCAATTGTTGTTTTGGAAGTTGTGTTCGAAGTTGAACTTAATTATGTTTATCTGCTCTTATTGTGTATTAAAATGTATTTCTTTTAAGCATGTCTGGATCAAACACTGATTTAGATTTTGTATCTTTGATTTTTGTCACACACTCATTAAAAAAGCATCCCATGCGTGTGAAAACCCCCTTATCTTTAAAACAAAAACAAAAAAGTATACTGTATAGTGATATACAATTTTGATAAAAATTTATTTTAAATCATTCTTAAAGCAATTTTCTTTTATATCAATTAGTATTCTATTCCATAGGTGCTTTGACAATCTCTGGATTGTGACTAGGCTCCCAGTGTTTGCAATGTAAGGGAAGTTACTGTCGTGAGTCCAGTTGACTTGCCTGCTGGCCGTGAGCCATCCCTCACAGCCACTGCTGTCTTTCTTGTCCGTTTCATGTTTATGCCCCTTACTTAACTGTATTACCATCTTTTGACAGTGCACCACTATATTTCACCAAAATTGCAAGTTAAAGTCCCATGCTTTCTTTGAAGTTTACCATATGATCAATCTCAAGCCTCATTATCCATGACAGTCGTAATGTCACGTTGATGATGGAGTTGTCGTTTTTTGATATCAGAGATTCAGGCGGACTTAAAGAGGTTTCTCCGCATTCATATGACCATCGACACGCATGAAATTATTTAAATCGTAATTCCTTGTCACACAATCGAATATTTACGATATGTTGTCAATAATCAAACAAAGTAGATGAACATGTCAAAGGTTAACTTATGAAAGTAGAATTTAGAAAAACTTATTTATCTTGAAAACAATTAACGAAAACATTAATCAGCCACTAAATTAAGACTGCAACAGTATAAGCGGTTGATTCACATTTATATAAATACACCTCTTTTATAAACATTAATAACCAAGGCTACTAATAGGTAAGTCCCAACATTTCATGTTTTTACATTTCACTGGTCTCTTGAATATTATAAGTCAAGTTTTCTCTTGAGTGCAGCAGTATAATGGTCTTAATTTTGCAGCTAACAAGACTGTAAAGAGAATTGAAACTAGAGTAGATGAACAAAAACATCCAATCTCCTAGTAATGAGCAGCCCTTAAGATCTCAGTGACGTCACTGGAGAGAGAAGGGAAGAGGCGAGTTGCGTTTTTTCAAATCCCCAATGGTTCAAACAATATCATGCATTCTTAATTGACAGCTGACGGATGATTGCGCTGGAGCTGTCAATGGCGATGCTTATAATCTTTTAATGTGCATGAATAAGTTTAGAGCCCATTTAACATTTTTCAGAATATATTTGGGATTAGTTTGGGAAGGCATGGTTATTGCGTGATGCATCCAAATAAATACCGTAAAGTTTTTGTTTGTAAATGAATAGTTTAAAACCTATAAATCTCGGAGGCTTTATTTAAGTCTGTTGCGTTTTTTATGGTTATTCATTTTCACACAAGAGTTTTTTTATGATGAATAATAGTTAAGTAAGTTGTATAGCGGTCTTTGGAATTCAAAATTTGATGATTATATGTCATTATGATGCCTTACTAGAGCGTATTTTTAAATGCTTTACCTGGGAACCACAATTGACCTAATTCATCCTTCAGAGAAGAATCTCTCTAAAAGATTATTTAAAAAGATTGTTAACTTTATCATATAAAGTTAATTCTGCTATACATCCGTCAATTTATATTAATACGATTCGGATATGTTCCGGCCCGAACATGAAATACGTCTTTATTTCAGAACCATTTATTTATTGTCCTTTGAGACAAGGGGTGAGAATGTCGAGATTGCACTGGGACTCTGAGTACGAATTATTACACCCCCTAAGGATTTCGCCGGTGTTTCGTGCAAAATTGTTCACCTTTATGGGTTTTTAGTAAAGATAAGAATTTATTTGTGCTTCTGTATGAGTTACATATTGAAATAATCTTCCCAAAGTTATTATTGAAAGTTCTAACTGGTCCAATTTGTTTTATTAAAATAGTAAAACCTAGATATTTGTAAGGTTTCATGTGTTAATTTGTTTAGCAATGTTGACAATTATGTCGATTTTTCAATTGGCTAAAAATGTGGTGTTATGGGTTGTTTAGAAATTTAATTTATCATAAATACACCATGAGGACCTATAAAATTGCTAGTTATGTAAATGTTGTAATAGTCGTCGGTTTAAAACTATCTAACATATTTAAAATATTTAATACCTTTTAATAAAATTTGATGTTATGTAAAATATTCTAAATATTTGAACAGCTTTCAAAATATTTTCTTAGACTCTGTATCACAAAAAATACATTATCAATTATTTTCTAGGATTTATTCAGACGATCAAATATAATCGGTTTTCAGCTAACATTAATCGCGAAATCAAAACTACTGTAACATTTCTAATCATGTTACCGTGCGTAAATTTTGTAAGTGGTAAAACTACTTAAATGTTTAACATAGAGTAAAGGACAGGTGGGTTAAGCTGCCAAGGCACATTATTCATTGCCTGATCAATGAACCCGTATAACTTGATACCAGCAGAACCATATCCAATTTCGGTTGCAATTACAATCATTAGCATCACAAAAGGCTAAAATTAAATAGGTAAAATGGCTAATGTCTACAAGGTTTAATATTGTTCACCTTTCTTCGGTGGGTTAGGTTAACTTTATTTGATAATCACCTTCACTTATAAACAGACAACTAAACGTTGACCACTGTATACGAAATTCTATGCAGTTGATTTTGACCACATGTGATTTTTCTTATAGATATAATGTAGGCCTACTATAAAAACTATACTGTGATCAGCATAATATCACACATGACTTAATAGTTTTAATATTAAAATAAAAGACATTTTACCAAAACAACAATAACATACATCAGAAAAAGAAATGTTTTTCGACGACTTGCAAGACAAGAATTAATTGTAATGGAAGTGAGTGTCAGGGGTAGTCCAGGAATTTAACGAAGAAAATCGACCAATTTGAAATTTCGTAGAGGCTTTAAGTAAACCTCTCTTATTAACATCCCAAAATTCCCCGGAATCCCTGCTGTGCCCCAACCGCTATCTTGAAAAAACCATTACCAGTCTGTGTTTTATATACATTTTTATTAAAAAAAAACCGTAAGGGAGACGGAAAGAAAAGTATATATGACATTTTCTAGAGGGTCACATTTCCAATAAGATGTGTATGTACAAGAAGTTTTAAAAATAACTGCTAATATTATTAATTTTCAAAAATGTTGTATTTATAATACCCCTTCCATAAGAAATACTTGTAAAAAAAATATGTAAAATACATTCCCAAGGGGGCGAAGCCCTTTGATATTAATGAACAATAAATTATACTAATAGACCACTGGTAAAAATTCCAGTTATTTTTCACCTCAATCGTCAAGATTTGTTGACAATAAAGGCGTGGGTGAGCGCACAAATATCTTGAGGAATATGTGAAAATATCACCATAAGGAACAACTTTTATGAGCTTACCGATGCCTTTATTGTGGACCATAAATCAAATTTGATGTGTCAAATAACTGGAATTTCATCAGGATTCTAATAATATAGTTTAGAAGTAAGGCTCACCGACACCTTCATTGTGAACAAATTTTAATGATTTAACAATTTAAGGCAAAAAACATTTTTTTGTTTTTGTTCCTGCAGAAGATGGATTGGTCAGATCCGCTCCCACCCACAGATGGACAGTCTATGCGGGGGTGATTGCATTTACGTATTAAGTATTCAGCTTTTAACAATGTGAACTCTTTTTGGATTAAAACCTTTTTTGAATTTGAATTTGAACTATTCATTAAGATAGGGCTTCGCCCCTTAGGAACGTATTATACATATTCCTTATGGAGAACTGTGAAAAATTTAGTCCTTAAATACGTGAGAAAAACTCGTAAATAAGGGTTTGCAGGTTACCCACTGCAATTTAGACCTGGCTCAACGCTCCGGCAGTGAGTCCGCCACAGAGAAAAGCAGGACTTAGTTTGTCTGTTAACTAGTAACGTCACTGGCTATATGACCTCACTTTAGTCATAATAATCACTTTAAAAAACCTCAATTTTAAGTCCTAATAATAAGAGTTTGGCTCTCGTGATTGCAGACTCTTTTCTTAGAGTATACAGCGATCTAGTTTACAATCACCGCAGTTCATCATAGAATATAAGTTCCCATTCTTGTATCATTGCATTGACTTACCAAGTATCAGCATTTACCGGTGTTTTTAATTGCATATCAGTACAAAATACCTGCGATTTCAAGCGGTCACCCATCCAAGTTCGAACCATTCCCGATATTACTTGACTCCAGTGATTTCGTGAAGACTGCTGTGTCCATTGCGTTGTGGCTGCCTGTTGATGAGAACGTTGTTGAATAGTATCTGAAGAAGTGGTAAAGTGCGGTTTTACGCATTATGATACTTCTCTACAGTGAAACTTTATTGCCCTGTCATATTTATTTAATACACTTAATGGTGGTAACAAAGCCATACAAGGTTATGCATTATACTCAACCTACATTAATTTTTATGCCATTCATTTGATTAATCTTTGCTAAAAATACCTTGGTTATTATAAAGGAAATTCCATTCATAACTGACAAGAGAATCGTAGTTGGGTTTCAACATTTTTTACTATCATAAAACAATTTTTCGTTTTGTATCATTTATTCGAGTAAACCTTTAAGCAGATAAAATTAAGCGTGGGACAAAAACTGATAAAAGCGTTCCTGCAATTCATTTATAACAAAAATAAAAATTACAATATGCATACGGCTGCTGACAAATAAAGTTATCTATTTTTTTTTTAATCAAAGTTGTTTTATACTCTGGAAAACTAGAAACCTCATATTGTTTTGGACGTAGGTGTTTTTTAATGTACCGTCATTTACTTTATGTATTAACTGTCAGCAGTACTACAGTAAGTAAATAGAAGACCGTCATTGCAAAAATATGTATTATAGAAACCAAGAGTTATTATTGAAACTTGTATCACGTTTGTAAATACGAACATGTTTTGTTATTCAAAATATATTAAATTTGAAAAATGGACATTAGACGAAAAGTCAGTCAGTACAAGGTAAAAAAATATTTATTTGATTTAAATCCAAGATTTAATCATAGTGCAACCTGAAACAAGGTAAAGACTGACTGCTTTTACCGAAATCTCATCGGAATAACTTGACCCAAACGCTTGTCGTTAAAGCATAATTGCATGCAGAGTAAAATAATTGAGTATAATAAGAAAGGGCTGCGAGACCTGCGTATGTACTAATAATAACCGTTACTCTGCTCAGACTTTGAACCAGGTTCAGTCACAACACCACTGTACGTGAGCGAAGTCCCTATTTACGTACAGCGAGCTGCTTTTCACAATGCGGTTTTTCATTGAAGGGGCATAAGAAATACAACTTTTTAGCAAATTAGCAACATCACCAGGTATTTTCAAAACCTGTATATGTTCATTATACTGATTTTATTGGAAATTTGATCCTCTACAAAAATGCCACTTATACCTTTTTCGTATCTATCATGGTTTTTGTGATGATTGAAAAAAAGGATTGAGAAACACGGTCCGTAAATGTTTTTTTTTTCAAGATGGCGGTTAGAGAATAGCAGGGATTCACGGAGTCTGTTGAGAATTTAATAAGGTAGGTGTACTTAACATCTGTACGAAGTTAACTTGGTCTTGGTTTGTCAATTCACTTTTTTATATCTAAAATGAGTTGACTAGAATGCTGAAAATACCCCCGTTGCAGCAGATATGCATACTCAGCTAATTTCAAATGGGAGCCTTGCATCAACTAAAATCATCATAAGTCTGTGAATAAACATAAGAGTATGCAGGTTTGCTGCCACGGAAATGTTAAAATGATTGATTCTAGACTTCAAACCAGTAAATCTTAACCAGGTGAGACTACATACCAAGTCTAGCTCCGTCTGCCGAGCTGATAAGACGCTTTGAGTATCGCTCCCGCCGTGTGCCTCGTGCGTGTTTTTACCTGCCGCGCCGCATTGCTACTAATTTATTTCGTAGTTGAGTGCATGAACATAGTTAATTTCTGTAATTAAAAATGTCGTCTGACTGTGGCATCTGTGGTATTTCGTGCGATAGTGATGAGAACGAGCAGAAGATTAAGTGCGCTGGAAGTTGTGAGAAATATTTCCATTCCCGGTGCATCCAAGACGACGTCGTTGGAACCAAAACGCGTTCTTTCAAGGACTGGAAATGTAAAGCCTGCCGTTCTCCTACATCATCCAACACCGATGAAAACTCAAAGGAGCTTCTCAAGGTTCTCCAGGACTTCAAAGCCCAGGTATTTGAAGAGCTCAAATCAGCTAGATCTGAGATAAATAAATTGGCTGATTCAGTACAATTCATGTCTGATAAGATGGATGAGTCAACAAACTTAATGAAAGAAATCAGGGAAGAACTGGCAGCTGTAAAGAAGGAAAACGAACACCTTCGTAGCATGAACGCCGCCCTGAATACTGAAGTAACTTCCTTGAAGGACAGAGTTCGAGCACTTGAGCAGTACTCCCGGAAAAACAACGTTGAGGTCAGTGGAATTCCTGAAACTCCGAAGGAGGACGTGTTCAACCTGGTGAAGGACGTCGGGACTGCCCTGGGAGTGGAGATCCAGGAGAGCGACATCTCCACGGCTCATCGTGTTCCATCCTTCAGGAAGGATCGCCCGTCGCCTCTCATCGTCCAGTTCTCCAGGAGGATAACCCGAGACACATTCCTGAGCAAGTTTAAGGCCAAGAACGGACTAACAGCACGACAGATCAACACCTCCTTCCCCGCCCAGACTGTTTATATCAACGAACACTTGTCTCCAGAAAACAAGATTTTCCTTTCAAAACTGAAGCAAAAGTGTAAGGAAATAGGCTACCAGTATGCGTGGTGTAGGGAGGGGAAATTCTTTGTTCGGAAGTGTCAAGGGGAACGCTATCGTAAGGTCGATACATACGAGGAACTGAACAAACTCAAGTAAAAAGTAAGTCGTTAATCATTGCTTTACCTCACATATTGTTTGTCTTCGTTATGTAGTAACTTTATATACTGTTAAATCGTTATAGTAATTTATTTTTGTTGTTAAATTGTTAAATATTATAGTAATTTATTTTTCTTGTTACATCGTTAAATCTTATAGTAATTTATTTTCTTGTTACATCGTTAAATCTTAAAGTAATTTATTTTTCTTGTTAGATTGTTTATATCTTATAGTAATTTATTTTCTTGTTGCTATTACTCATTTATATTTATTTATTTAGTTAGTTAGTTTGTTGAATCGCTTAAAATCTTAAATATTTTATTCATACCTTTACATATTTTAAATTTCAAATATGAACGCATATAATCAATCAAATAGATCTCACTCTGAATTGCAGGACTTTTTTGATCCTGGAAATTATTTAACTAACTATTATATAATATATGCAAATATTAGAAGTATGAGGAAGAATTTTGATGAGTTTGTTGTAGAACTAAGTAACATAAAACATAAAATCATTTCAATTAGATAACCTCAGACCAATTAGCCTTCTTTCGGTCTTTTCTAAATTAATTGAGAAAATAATGTTAATAAGATTAAACAGCTTCCTGAATGAATCATACTTTTTTAGTGATAAGCAATTTGGTTTTATTAAAGGTAAATCTACTGAAAGTGCACTATTAGCTGTAACCGAACTTATTTTCAATGGCTTAAATTCCAAATTAAAAACAACGGGACTTTTTGTTGATTTTAAAAAAGCATTTGATATGGTAAATCATGAAATCCTCATTAGTAAATTAGAAGCTGCCGGTATTAGAGGGGTAGCTTTGGATTGGTTCCATAGTTTTATCACTGGAAGAAAGCAGCAGGTAAAAATTGACAACACCTTTAGTGATTCACTTATTGTTCAGACCGGGGTCCCACAAGGGTCAACGATCTCTGCAACGCTTTTCTTAATTTTCATAAACGATTTATTAAAACTCAATTTTAAGGGAAGTATTAATGCTTTTGCAGATGATATTGCACTTTTTTATACTCGCAAAGATCCAATTCTTCTCGCAGATTCAATTAACAATGATCTTTTATTGCTTAGGAAATGGTGTTCTATTAATAAAATGCAAGTAAATGTTAATAAAACTAAATTTATTAATTTTGATTTTTTTGGTTTTAACTTTCCGTCCCCTTTGATATTTCATTCACTAGCCTGCAAAATCCAGTTATGTTCCTGCCAACCTTTAGAAAAAGTAAAATCCATCAGATATTTGGGTGTCTTACTTGACGAGAAACTTACCTTTGAACCACACGTTTTAGATTTACATTCAAAATTAAGATCACAAATTAGAAAATTTTACTTTTTAAGAAATTTTTGTAACACCTCGCTTTTGAGAACATTATATTTTGCACTAATTAATTCAAGATTACAATATGCCTTACCCTGCTGGGGAGGTACTTTCAAAACATTAATTGATAAGATAAGAACTACTCAAAACTATTTCTTGCGTATTATTCTAAAAAAGTCCAAATTAACGAGTTTTTTCCGTTATTTCAGCAACTAGGTATTCTCCCAATTCAACATCTGTTTATTTTCAAGGTCTTGAGATTATTTTTTATTCGGAGCGGAAATAGAGAAATAACTCCAAACCATGTGTATAGTACAAGAAGTTTTGCAAATAAATCTCTCAAATTACCCAAAGTAAATAAAACAATTTTCCGACATTCTTTTCAATATCTGGGTCCCAAGTACTTCAATCAGCTTCCGCTTCAAATCAAGAATGCAAATAATCTTAATATTTTTTGTAAAAAAACAATCACTTGGCTTTTTTCTCAGCAGGATCTAAGATATTTAAATAACTTTTTGGTATAAAAATATTTTATTAATTGTTAAAACGATGCTGTTTTTTATAAATACTTTCAAAATTTTAACATAGTTTACGATTAAATTTTTTCATTACAACAAAAACTGAAACCTCAGATGTTACAGCAGGCAGATTTAATGTTATTATAATGATGCTAGACTCTGTAGTTTTTTAGTTGTAACTTTTTCTGTTCAGCAACTGGTCACACAACTTGTTAAAGTGGCCAGTTTCATTTCTCAATAAATACAATGACTGTATGTATATGTTTATTTACTATGAGAAATAAAATTCATTTATTCATTTATTCAGTTTCATTAAGATATATTCAGAACCATTTTTGTGCTCACAGACACAAATATATATAAAAAAAACATTCGAAATTCTATATATATATATATATAGAATTTCGAATGTTTTTTTTCTGTGACGAAGAGTTATGATGGTTTTGGGTGTCTTGCCCATCGATGTAAATAAATACAACTGGATAGCGCGCTCCCCGTAAGGCTCGTGTAGAGATTTCCGAGCCAACACAGCTGTGCGTTGGGGTTGCAGCCGGGCCGAATTGAAGGGGCGTTGGGGGAAAAAGCGCGAAACTGTATTGTTAACCTTATTGAAACCGCACGGATTTTGGAGCAGTTTTATAGGTAAAGGTTGTTATAATAAATGTATTGCCATAACTATTAAGTAATTACAATTAATATTTAACTAGACAGTCAGTACAAGTTGGCCAGCAAAAGATGCGTTCTCCCATCGCTCCTGCAAAATCTTAGACACAACCACTGCTGCTGAATTCGCTAAAAACACATTGATATGAAATTTCAAAAGCGTCTTCGATTAATCCTCGAAATCTGACACCTACATCTTACACTTTTATTTGTAGTAATAAAGGTCACGTTGGGGAAATGTGGTACAAATGTCATTATATTTTTATGAATGCTAATCTAGGTTACAATATAGCGACCTTATTGAAGGTTTTGGGTCTACTTCAGTTTATAACATTTATTTGTTTGCAAACTTAATTTTGGTATGCTGTTGAAATTAAGTAATATAATTTATATAATTTATATTTATTCTTATATATTAACTACGTAAGCGTAGCCCTATTCAGCACAGATATGCGTTCCACGTTTGTTTTCCTCCCCTCTCTCAAAACATCACCCTAGCACGAGCGTTTACCCTACAAGGGCAAGCCTTTCACAAGTGGAAGGGTTAAAAACACTCGTCTCTTCTTCAGCAAATCTGCCCTCAGATCATCAGATTTCCTCTTCTTTCACTTTGAAGGGTCTTGTTCAGATTAGGTAGTTTACTGATGACTTTAGTCGATTGCATAGGTAAGCACTCTTAAAAATTTAAATATTCAGAAATCTAATTTACTTTAAATAAAACAATCTCGTCTTTATTATTAACTCATCAAAGTGCCTCAAACTGTAATTTTTTCTGTAATAAATTCAAATCTTTTACATAATTATAAAGCAATCATGGGAAATGAGCTTTTTATGCTTAGAACTACATACTACACGAGCAATCTGAATTGGAACCCTTTCTCTTCTACTCATGAATAGTCTACATTAATATTGCCGCTTGACGGTGGTTCTGGTGGTCACTGATTGGCTAGTCTGTGGACGCCGGACCGTGAAATGGAGTCTGATATGAGATAGACAAGGTAATGATCCCGGCTATCTAGGGATTAAGCAACTTATATTCTGCCACATGTAAGTAATAGGACATTCAGATTCATTCAGTTCAACCTAATAGTTTCCAAAGCTATATTAGTTCATCTATATAATAATGATAAATAATAATTATTTATTCGTAATTATAAATAATTATTCGTTTTACCTTTTAATTATTTACAAATTTGTTTATTATTTTCTTTTAATTCTGCTTAAAATGAAACTTTTTTTAATTGTTGAATGTTTAACTATCATCAAACATAAACGAGTAGTCATAAACTGAAAATATAACGGCAAGACAAACTCACCATCTTAAATCCCCGATCAAGAGCTATTTATTGCATCTGTAGTACAGAGGGGAGAAAACGTATCTTAAGGGGAGCTCAACATAAAGATGATTTTACGCTACGTTTATTGCACAAAATAGCCAAATATGGGGAGAGCTAACGTTTATGTACGTTGTTTCAGAATATGCCTATTTGTTATATTGTACATGCATGGTGTTTATGAATTTTTACTCATGTTATATTTTCCTATGACTTGCATTTGGAGGGAAAAAGAAATATTGCCACTTTGGTCCTTGAGTTTATATATTAAAAAAACGTTTCGGGTGGCAAGTTCTATTTCTCAAACTAACCAAACCAATAGTTCCTGTAAAGTACACTAAAACTGTAATGACTTTGTCCCAAGCGGCCATAAAAATTGCGTTGATTGGTACACCCCCTACTATATAATCATGTGCATGGCCCTTTAAGAAAGAACTATGTCTCTACTGTTATACAATAAGAAAATCTCTCTCTAGATGTAAATGATCGTGGGTAGATATATCGATCGACGATAATCCTCTTTACAAAACCACCATTGATGCAACGGCTGTTAAATGGTACGATCGAGTCAATTATACAATGGTTTATTAAAAACAGTACTGAATATTTAATTTCTAAACTGAATTGTAACATGATTTGTAGTCAGAAACTGAAAATACACATTTTTATTTTATCTGAACCGAATGGTTTCCAAGATGGTTTTGATCTTTGTTTGATCTAGAATCGGTTTATTACAAAAATTCATGACTTCACGATGTAATTAATGAGAATCACTTCGTTTCACAACAAACACTTGACACATAATTGGAGCATGGTATTATTGAAGGGTATCGACCTCATTACCTCAGATCTCATGCCTGAAAGAGATTTCGAACATCACTCTGATTCGATCATCGAAAGAGGGATTTCACTTTGATGTTTAGGTAAAGCAACGTTGGCGAGCCAGTGCCACTGAAATGGGCTCACTGGCATCTCTTTCACTTTAATAGTTTGATTTAGCTTCCGTTTTCGTTTTACAACACCATAATGATGATATTGTTCTAAGCTGATAATCTGTAAATCTATTTTATATAACACTTTATATCAGAAAATTAGTCGGAAGCTAAATTTACTCCATAGCTTAAATTTAAATTTGTAGCTTACACTTCTTAACGACGAGCATGTCAGCAAAATAGCTAAAGTATAATTGCCTGAATGGCGTAGTCTAATATGTGTGCATGATAGGTGGAAAAGTCTATAGTTAAAGCCGGAAGTAAGTAAAAACGTTCTCTCAAATACGTTTTTCCTAAAATACGTAGCATGAGATCTCGATCTTTATACTAACTAAATGTTGCCAAATGTTGTTTCTATTAATAAATAAAAAATGTCCTTCATTTCATAAACCAAAGTTGTTGAATACATTTGTTTGATGGTTGGGCATTTTGACAGTATTACGGAAGAATGCAGGATCATAAATCAACTTTTACAGTAGTTGCAAATTTTTTGAGATCTTTTAATACTTTTCAATCGGTGACTGACAAGCAAACTCAAATTAATTTGGGAGGAATCATTCTCGGTAAATGATTTTTAACTCGATCAAACGGAGGATTACGGAGGCCGAGGATGAGGATGTAGTCAGTGGAGTGTCCCGCCGCGCCGCAGTCGCTTCGTTAGGCAGTTGGTGATTAATGGAGAGCGGGCGCGGCCTCTCCAGACGAGAGACACGTTGAGGGTTGCTGTATCATTCATTTGTTTAACACCACTTGTTACTGTCTACATAGCTGTTTAAATAATAGCATATTTATTTTTCGAATACCTTTTTTTCTATTTTGCATAGTTTTACCTAAACATAAACTTCAACGTCAAAGAAGCTTTCTCTCAGAATATAGTTTTTTAAATGTTATATCGTATTTTAATAATGGATTCTGGCCATTCAATTTTTTAGGGCTATAAATTATAATATAAAACCCCATATTCTATGTTATTTTGTTCACACTGTCCCTGCACGCGAGCTTCGAATCTTCTTTAATCTCACATCTGAGGCAGCCCAAAATCAGCAATAAGGGGAGATGAGTGTGTGCGTGCCTTGAGTTTGATGTCTAGGGTCTAGAAATCACCGATAACTGGTTTACCGACGACGAGAACTGGAGTTTAAAAATTTCCACTTTTAATTTCTGTAGATCTGAGTTAAGCAAATTTTGTACCAAATACTTAATATAACCAAAGACGGGTTTTTATAATTCTATTCTAAATGTTATCATTCTCGTAACAATAAGTTTAGAGGCACAACATATCTTTAAAAACTTATTCATTTACATTTATAATTTATATTTCTGATATAATTCTCTCTGTACTTTATTATGTGGATTTTATCTATTAATATTAAAGTTTAGTTGTTTGAAATATTAATGTGAAACGTAAATTAGACTCAGTTGTCTAATGAGGATCAACTTTTAAGATAACTTCCAGAGTTCACATGTGTATTTTTACTTGTGAATATTAAGTATACATTGAAAAGTGGAAGATAATGTAAACATTTAAAGTCATATGCGTAATTTGTTCAGTAATTCCTTATTGTTGTCTCAAAGATTCAAATTTTTTCCTGTTTTTCATTCTGAAACATCCATGTTTCAGAATGAAAAACAGGAAAAAATTTGGATTAATTTGGATTAATTTCCAAATTAATCCAATTACTTTCGAGTAGTTCAATGTTTAGTTATACAGTACATTACAAATAAAAGTTCGTGTAATGTCCTGGCTTATCTTTGGAATTTAGTAGGACGAATTGTTTGTTGTATAAATGAGTTTTCCCAGAACCTGTATACTCTATTGCAACACCTCTATACGTTTTTAAAGTGTATACCTATTCTCCGTACTCTCGAGTAGAGATTACTTCTCAAACGAATGAGTTATCATTTAAAAACATGAATTAAGATATAAAAAGTCATTTTGAAATCATAGAACGTGTTTTTGATTGTATACCTTTCTTTTATAAAATGTATTGCCAACTTCCATAGTATTGTCTGTAAAAGCGTTTGCATGAATCTAAACCTGTCACTAGCTTTGCTGGATGATCGAGGGAACCCCAGCATGAAACGCTCTTTGTTTGGTATATCCATCATCAAACGTTATTGGTTAGAAGTAGCCTTTTCCTTGATAATTTAATTTTAAAGGTAATAGATAGATCACCTTAATAATTTGTATTAATACTATAGATTCATTTCAATATATTTTTTACCGCCTTAAGATGATTTTTTCGCTCTAGCCCAAGTGAGTAGAGAAAATCAAAACAAAAAACTGTAACAAATTTTGAACTTAAAAGTAACGTCCATAGCAAAATAAATTTGTATGTTACAAGCAGCAGCCGATAGCAAGATCGTTCTAAATCTTCAAATAAATCAGTCAAAGAGGAGGTTTCTCTTTGATGTTCTGGAAAAATAACCACGAACGGCCTGGATCACAGAATGGAGCTGGATGTATCTTAAATCAGTATTTCCTGTCTTCATTTACAGCCTACCATTATGGGGTTGAAAATTATATTTTATTAAATTTATGGGTGGTCAGAGTAGTCTTTTACAAATTGTCAAAAATGTACATCTATTTTTAAATACGATCCCTTATTCATAATTTGTATTCCTTTCTTTATGATTAAAATTTATGAGTAGAGGCGATCCTTTGTTTTGCTTGTAAAATAGGTTTGTACTTTAGACATTTAACATTAAGTTTGAATATGACAATGCATATTACATTTCATCTAGTGAAACTTATATCCATATTGTGAAACTTATCCATATTTTATTGTTTAAATTTATCTTTGTAATTTTATGTTTAATTAAAACTTACTATTCTTCACTTTTTTTACTAAAAATAATTCCTCTAAAGTGGCTGATTTTTACTCTTTCCCCACCCACAGGCTTTGACCCATGTGGGGAACTAATTCCTATTGATAATTTATGTGAATAGTATTATTGTAATGTTGTTAAAGGAATAAACGAATTTCATTTCATTTCAACTCGGTATAAATATCATATTAGCATGTAATATACTTACTTAAATGTTAATGTATTTACGTATGTATGCTTGCATGCAACTGCTCATCGCCATGCGCCAATAAGCCTGTGCACCGATCTAAAAACCGAAATGGCCAAAGTTGCATTGGCTGGCAACAGGTCACCGTTCATGGTCGACTAAGTCGCCCGCGGTTGAGATCAAACCAGTCGAATTTGACTTTCTAGGTAGGTTCCTTGATAAGTATGATATACCAAACTCTTGAGTTATATTGGGACTTTTAATAGGTTTTTTCAACTACCAAGACATCGCTGGTACGATAGAGACATCGTTACTATACCTCTATCACTTCCGTATTTAAGTACTTATAAATTTAAAATTTCTGTTGGTCTTCGTTAAAGTCTTCGAAATGCAGGAAAATAATTAAACTATCCATAATTGCAGGTAGCACAACAATAATAGCTCGACTATTTAGTAGGAGTTCCTATAATGGTTTAGTAAAATTATTTTCCATGAGTGAAAATTACGGAAAGTATACAAAAATGGAATTCTTTGAATTAGAATGTCACATCAACACTTACCATTTTATTCAGTGTAGTGAAGCTTTCTTTTGTAAAACTATGTTGCATTTTTCAGTGCCTCTGACGATCTCGTCTGGTATATTTTTGAATGTTAATTCTGAATTGTCTACAACATAAACGGAGAATGCAGACTTTTTGAGGAGTAGATAAGAATGATAGATCTAACACTTGAGTTTTATAGGGACTTCTAGTGGGTTTTTACAACTACCAAGACATCGTTGTTCTAATAATACCCCCTGGCAGACTGCCACCTTTGGAACTTGGTCGTGTTTGTGTTTCCCATAAGGTCAGGAAAATACTCCTTTCAGGTGCCAAAGTTTAGAGCTGCGAGCAAAGAGAAGCAAAGTGAAATTCGCAAATAAATCTTAATATATGTGCCCCTTTCATCAGACCCTCTTGTGGGCCTCTCATGGGTCTCTGTGTTGGACTCCTCAGTGCAGTTAGAGATTACGGAACGCAAAAGAAATTATTTTCTTCGAGCGAATTTCTTCTGTTTGTTTGTCAGCAAAATCAGGAAATATTATTTAACAAGGAAAATGTCAATATAGATATTAGTTTCAGGCAAAAAACTAGTATTTATTTTATTACTCTAAAAATCTCATATTATGAAGAAATCGCGTAAAGACTACTTTTCCTACTTGAATGCTTAAATATCAAACACATACATATCTTTAGAGCACAAACGTGTGATGGTACAAATTATTGAGAAACTCAAAGCAACAAAGACTACATTTTAAGTACTAAGTATTTTTGTAATAAATACCCGATTAACATAATTCTATCTATGAAATGTTACAATGTTAATGTTTGTATTTATATTGCTATATTTGTGTTAGGTTATAATTTCCTTTATATATTTGTTATACTAATGTAAATATTTATAAACCCTATTTATATTATCTGATGAGGTTTACAAGTTAAACGAAAATGAATAAACATTTAAAACTTGAAATCAAAGAGAACTTTACTACTACATATTTATTGATTGTGTAAACGAATTTGAATGCATAATAATGCATTGATAGGCTAATGTAAAAACAAAGCACGAAAGATAACAAACTTATTCAGGGCACGATCAGCTGATACTGCGTTCTTGTAAAACACCTTCAAGATTAACTTTCCAGTCTTGTATCCGAATGTTCTTTTTTACTGGTGAAAATATAAAACTGTATGAAATTCAAACGAAAACTATCTATTTTAATGTGAAATTTTTCTTTATAAATGTTGCCAGCGAATTACCGGTTTACTCATTCAATTTTCTTCCTCAGCAGTTTAAGTACAAAAAACTATTATAATGCAGTGCCTAGAAAAGACCAGAAGCCCCTAATCACAATAGGAAAATTTAAATCAGAAGAATCCTTTTTTAGGTTCCTTCTTTAGTAAACTGGCTTTTAGATCTAGTATACGTTAATATCCATCGCATGGCTTTGAAGAAAGCAACAGCACCAAATGACCCGATGTAAATAAAACAGATGCTTTTATATCCAAATTCTTTTTAATGGTTCATATTTTACGGTGTTTCTCACTTTCTGGTGGAATTAAAGAAATTTCACTACTTTTCCTGAGTCCCTGGCATCAGTGACATCAAAACCTTTAATTCGAGCCCTCTCCCATCATCCATCTCCTGTGACATCCCAAAAGCCCTCAATTTCTATGCAAAAATTTCGCTTACGTAACATATAGAATTTTAGTTCAATGGTTTGTATACAATTTCCATTTTTAACCTTAGAGAAATGTTGGTGATTTAATATAATAATTGAAATACTTTAATGTCCCCTTTTTGTTTCAGATGTATATATTTTATTAGGTCCAATTACTTAAGTATATCGTGTTTTATTTATAAGCTTACAATATTTCAGCGAAATATTATTTCATTAATCCACGAGTACTAAACACGAACGGCCCGAACCCTATTCTATCGGGCCTGGAGGGTAGCCACGCGGCGGGGGAGGAGGCGCGCCACGCGGTCTGGTGCCGAACTACGCGCCGTCTGCCTCAGTCTCGTGTCGTGCCGGCTCGTGGCCTCGTGCTCGTGGTGCAGCCTTGGACTCGTTAGGATGATACAGTAGTGGTTCCGCAGCCTCTGACGTAGTGAGTGATTTTCCTTCGGCTATGTATTCTAATTCCTTTTTTACAATATAAGAATCAGTACATTTCGTACCCCCGCCTCTTTGCATATGCTTTAAACTTTTACAAACCCCATACAAATAAGTTTTCATTAATAATAAAGATGAGTATAAAATTAACCATAAATTTCAATCAGTAAACTTGAATGAGTCAATATTCATGTTATTGATATGGTAAATTTCTGTAAATTTGGCCTACTTTGCATTATTTTTTTACTAACATAAGTATTGTAAGTAGAAAATATGTTAAAAAACATGACAATATTGTACAGCCCTACATTTATTGCAATTGCACGTAAACCAAATATAATTTAGCATACAATACACAACGCACTATTTCAATAAACATACATTAAATAATGGACCTCATATTATAAGTCCGAGATTATTTCATTAAATTGTAATTTAAATTAACTTAAGCACCAGGTAATAAGAATATCGAATATACTTTTTCAACGCCAGAATATATGCATAATGCTCGACTACAATATGTTTTAACAAATTTCGCTATGGTCATTTAACCTTTTCGAAAATTAACGTAATACACTCAGCATAGGAGAACTCGGAACTGCAGATTGAAATACTTTCCCTCGCTGGGCCCTCGGCTCCCCTATCTCACATCTCGGGGGGTGCGGACCGTGCGTGCCTCGGGTCCGCCGTTACTCGGGGCTCCCCAGTTCTATTGATTACGATTTCAACGGTTACCTTAATACATCTCTCTTTATCTCTTGGGCTATCTCGATAAAACAACACCTACAACTTTGATATGGATAAAAATTTTGTTAATTCCAATTTAAAGAAATATTAAATTATAATTTTATAATACTTCCATAAATTGCATTTTAAAACTAATACCACTATTGTAATACATGTTAAATACAGTATATATATGTACATACATGCAGATGTCCTATAATCTACAAATACGCAGAAAACATCCATTCAACGTCAGAGTTTAGAACATTTTACCAGCGCAACGCAGGTTAGCATTTTTTTTAAATTCATATGTAAAACATATTTCTATAGCCTACATGTTTTCAAGTCTAAGAAATGTAACCTGTTTGTTAACCTAAGTGCAAGTTCTGCAATCAACCACACCCACGTAGCTCAACCAGCTAAACCTAACCTGCCAAACCTAACCTGGTCCTATGTAGATTGGAACAGATTGACAGGGAGATCACGTCACCAGCGACCAATCAGTAGGGTGTGCGAGTAGTGATTTTTTAAGTCGAGCCCGGTCGAGTCGAGTTAAAAAAAATACTGGCGAGTTTCAAGTTTTTCAAGTCGAGTATTTTGAGTAATAGAAGTTAATAGTTATCAAATTATTGATCACATAAAATGTAATGTTTTTCATTATATTAAATTGAGAAGTTTTCCTTTGAGTTAAAAGCAACTCTGTTTTCAAATGAAATGAAACGATAATTCAGACCATCTTTAACACAACTTTTATATCATAACTAAATAGTTTATTAATAGCCATAGGAGGTAAAAACCAGGCTACATCTGCACTTGCTTGCTTTAATAAAGAGATAGAGTTTTTGCAACATATTTTTAAAGGTTTAAAAATTAAAATTAAATCAGTCTTATTGAGCATAAGTAAGAAAACAACTCAAACTATAACAAGGAAAAAAGGTAAAACAAAATTTATTGATATTAATATTAATGACCCACTAATCACTTTAATTCAAGTGAAATAACAAAGTTTTATGGTGGCTGTTCATGTCTAGTGTTGACTGTGTGAAAAATGGCCGTAAAATGTGATCTCGCGTACCAGTTTCGTATACTCGGCAGGAGTAACTCACCGACTCGAACCTTAGAGTATTTTTCGAAACTTCTAGGCGGGTAGTGTAAACCTGGTTCGAAAAAAGCTCGATAATCGAGTACTCGCACACCCCTACCAATTAGATAAACAAAGTGCCAAGTACCGAAGTGTACAATAAAATATATGATTGGTCTTTCACCTAAATAACTGTACAGCCGCTTGTTTAGCGCGCGCGCGCCCTCTCTCTCTCTCTCTCTCTCTCTCTCTCTCTCTCTCTCTCTCTCTCTCTCTCTCTCTCTCTCTCTCTCTCTCTCTCTCTCTCTCTCTCCCTCTCCCTCTCCCTCTCTCTCTCTCTCTCCCTCTCTCCCTCTCCCTCTCCCTCTCCCTCTCCCTCTCCCTCTCCCTCTCCCTCTCCCTCTCCCTCTCCCTCTCTCTCTCTCCATAAGGAATTCAGATTCTATTCAGCTTCACAATGAGCTAGAGACTTGAAATTCGGCTAGAATATTTCTTGTTGTCCATAGTTTAGGGGAAGTTCTTAAAACAAAATGTTTCCACCCTTACCCCCTCCCCTTTAATAGGGGAATCGCGAATTTAAATAATGTACTTTCATTTTTGGACCTTAACGCCTTTACTACAGTGACCCCTAATCGGGGGGTCACTGAGAGCAAAGACTTCCAAACTATCTACAACCATTTTCATCTACAAACATTTTTTTCGTGGTTTTCATGAGCTTGTAAATTTATTTTTCGACTTAAAGGTCTAATTTCCGTCGTGAATATTTGTAAATGTTACTATTCGCGATTACCAGAAGTCATTTGCCATTTTTCGCCTTTTTCAACCATAAATCAGACCAATATCTAACGAACTTAGTATACTTAGTATACGAACGTAGTATGCGGTAATGTTAAAAAACAAATACTTTTCTACACTTCATCCCTAAACTCCTTGCATCATTGAAACATTTATCCAAGCTTCCACTTCCACCGTTCCCATCCACCACATCAAATGTAGTGCCAGGGATATTTAACTGTTTCATGATTTTTGTCTCGTGACTTTACTTACCAACCCACCTCCCCACTCCCTAAAAATAGAGACTCACAGTTGGGGGACCGCCTAGCTGAAGGCGAGTATGGTTTGAACGCCGGGTCACGCAATACGGGTTTCAGCATCAGCGGAATACGAGACTTGTTGATTATTGTGCATCATCGACGCAATACTTTGGGACTGATTCCCTCAGTGTCTTAGGGTATGTCTACTCATCATAAAGACTCTAATGAAATCCTTCCACTTTTAGAGACTCGAGGGGAAAGATAATTGTGGGGAATGTAAAAAAAATATCTGTTATCGAGAATCGGTATTAAGAATCCGGGTTTTCTTTGCAAACAGTGTAAATATTTGTTTACAAAACGCAATAATACCTTATCACACTGTTTTCAAGTAAAGGAATCATCAACCAGTCGAATCTTCTTACTATCCTCCATAGTTGGTATCTTAATGGCTTATAGTAACTCATGAAGCTGCGAATAAGGTAACTTTCATAACATTGTTAAAATCACGTCATTAAAAAAATCATGGGAATAGAGTAATATTAACCATTATAATTATTGCTTGCTTTTTGTTTTAATAAAAATCTAATCTTTTCATGTCACCACCAATTATTTTCCATAGGCAACTATATTACTATAATTTCTGTCTGCTTTAGTGCCAACATACGATTTGTAATATCCAAATGATCCTTAAAGATAGTTTCCTTTAACAACTTAATTTTTTTGTACAATTCATTTTAGGTGTAAGATTTCTTACATTCAAAAATGATTTCGCTTGCGCTTTTATAAAAGCAACGTTATTCCTTGAAGATCAACAACATAAACTAGTAGTGCGTCTTTCCTCGTCGCGTCGGGGAAGGAAGCCCGGTGTCGAGGGGGAGACATGATCATCTCACGGTACATTGATCATCCCTGGAAAGTCTTATATCCACGAGGGTGACCGGCAATATGTTTGTATTCATTTCTTGTTCAACATATTTCCTGCCCTAAAATTTTGTTTTCAGGCTGTCAACCCAAAAAATATGAAAATATAGCCAACCCAATAACGTATTTCTTTTGGCATTTTTTGTTATAGGTCTTATATAATTACAAATTCTATAAAATACTCAAATCGACTTAACATTTACATAAGGTAAAATTATGCCAGAATGAACCAGAATTTCCATACTGAGTTTTTTTTATATGACGAACACATGTGTGCAGATTTGTTGTATATTATCATGGAAGAGCTTTGTGAAATGTTGAGGCTATTTTTGTTTAAGATGTAAGCCAATCAACCGGATGGTTTTGATACATTCAGTATTTTCAAAGTTTTATTCCAAGTTAATTTCGAACATTTCACAAGTTTGTTTCATAATAAAATATGTTAATAGAGTAGCAAATTGCAGTTCACGCAGGCGAAGTATTCGTATAAAGGCCAAAGTCAAAGTCAAAGTCAAATAATTTGATTGTTAAAGACACAAATGTGCATTACAATCGTCAATAGTATATATATTTATACACACAATTAATACACAATGGAATAAATTTACTTATAATAAAAAGTAAATTCTAGGAGTAATATTCCTCCAAGCTGTAACATTCCTTAACAATGAGAAACTCTTTTAATTTGTTTTTAAATCTGATGGTGTTTGTTTCATTTTTTAGGGATGATGGGAGGTGGTAGAATAGCTTTATGGATGAATAATATGTCTGGTGCTGGTAAAATGTTGTTCTGTGCTGAGGTATTGGTAGGCAATTTGTTTTTCGGAGATTACGTTGAGATGGAGGTTGATGAGGGAACAGACCAAAGTTATTTCTAAAAAATGTCAAACAACTGAAAATATAAAGTGATGGGAACGTCAGGATATTGTTATCCCTAAACCTGCCCCTGCATGATGTCAATCTACGAAGCCCAAGTATAATTCTTAAGGCCTTCTTCTGGGCATTGAAAACTGTTTTGGTTTTTGAGCTATCGTGGCCCCAAATTGCAACACCATAAGCAAGGATAGGGAAAAAACATCCATAGTAAGCTGTGAGAAGGATTTCACGATTTGAGAAATAAGCAAGCCTGCGAAGAAGGAAGAGAACACGACTTAGTTTTTTGGATACACCGTCAATATGCTCATGAAAGTTGAGATTAGAATCTATAGTTGCTCCTAAAAAGTTGGTACTAGAAGACGACATAACTTCAAAGTCACCTATTATCAATTGGTTAATCTCGGAACCTTCCCTTTTCCTTAGGAAAAAATTTACAACCTTTGTCTTCTCTGCATTTATACCAAGACCATTTTCGGATAACCATTGCAAGATTGAATTAGCTTCAATAAACATTTCCACCTCTAATTTTTCAAGATTCTTGTTGGAAAGAGCAAGAGAAGTGTCGTCCGCAAACAAACAAAGATTAGCTTTAGAAACACTTCTAGCAATATCATTAATGAAAATAAGAAACAAAACCGGGCCTAAGACACTGCCCTGCGGTACTCCAGACCGCACTGTCAGTTTTTCAGAGTCTCTCATTTTAAGAAAACCTATCTCATCTATATATGGGACTGAAACAACTTGCGATCTGGTCTGTAGGTATGATATCCAGTCATAAGCATTTCCTCTGAAGCCTATTTTTTCCATCTTTTCAAGCAAAATGGAATGATTCACAACATCAAAAACTTTGCTTAAGTCGAGAAACAAACCTAATGAATATTCTTTCAGGTCAAGTGAGGAAGACAAAGAGGAAACAAAGTTAAATAAGGCATCTACGGTCGAAGTATTCTTCCGGAATCCAAACTGGTTTTTGAAAAGGATGTCATGATCAGTCAAAAATGAAGATAAACGGTTGAGAAATACCTTTTCAATTATCTTTGAAAAGGTTGACAAAATTGAAATTGGCCTGAAATGTTCAGGAATTCGAGCATTTTTTATTTTGGGCAAGGGTTTGATAGATGCAGTCTTCAGCAATGTTGGAAACTGTCCATTCTGGAAAGATGAATTAATAATGTGAACAAGAGGTGCAGATAAACTATTAGCACATGACTTCAAGATTTTCGATGAAATACCGTCATTTCCAGATGAATTACTTGACTTAAGCGACTTTATTGCTGATAGAACCTCTTCTTCATTCGTTGGAGATAAGAAAAGGCTAGACCCTACGGTGTGATTCTCTAAAGAAGACACTTTTGAAATCGATCCATCTCCTCCGACTCTAAGTCCGACCTCGGAGAAGTAATTGTTGAGATAACTAGAAACAACCTTTGGATCATCAAGCAGCCTGCCATCGCTGTCTTCAACAACGAACTTTCTGAAGGGTTTTGGAGCCTTGCCAGGGATGTGCTCGTTTACAATATTCCAAACAGCCTTTTGCTTGTTTTGTGATACTGAAATTTTTTCCAGAACAATTTCTGCTTTAAAAGACTGAACCAGATTTCTGAATGTTTTCTTTTGACTGATGTACCTCTGTTTCATAGGATGAGAAGAATCCATATCCTTAGTCAGGCTATAAAGATGGAGCAGATCATCCCTTGCGTTTTGAAGCAAAGGGTTGAGGACAACTCTTTTTGATGGGGGGTTTGTTTTGATCTTAACCTTTTTCTCAGGAAACGCCAAATTGAAATGATATTTGACAGTGGTCATGAAAGCTTCAAACTTTTCATCAACCTTCCCGGGTAAAAACAAGTCATCCCATGTCTCATGTTGAAGAAGAAAGTTAAAAACTCGAATGTTATCTTTTGTAAAAGAGCGGTGCATTTTGAAATTTGGGACAATGGATTTCTATTTACCTACACTGATATCTGCCATCTGGGCATGGTGGTCAGAGAAACCTGTAATCACGACTGAGGATTTGAACCTATCATCTGGGATGCTCGTGAAAACGTTGTCAATCATAGAAGAAGAACCACTATATTCACGAGTAAATGTAAAAATTGTTTGTCGCAAACCATATGAAGACATCAAATTCCCAAACGTTTTGGAGGAAGAATCACTAACAGACAGGTCAATGTTGAAATCACCAGCTACCACTGCATGGGAATTTTTATGTAAGATCTCATCCAAACATCTGCTGAGAGAATCAAAAAATAATTGATAGTCAGAAGACCTTTTCTTAGGTGTCCTGTAAGTACCCAGGAGAAGATACCATGTGTCAGATACTTTGATGTTCACCGCTGCAAACTCACACTCGCCCTCTATGCAAAAGGAGGAAACGTCAATGGTTTGAGTTTCTAAGGAATCCGAAACCAAGATGCAAACCCCCCTCTCCTTGCTTTAGATCTACCGTAGCTCGCCGATAGATGATATCCTGGAATACAAAAAGCTTGGAATACAAAGGCTATGTTAGATTGAAAATTCGCTATGATGCAGTTATTGAAATCTATCTGGCTTCACATGGAATACAATTTAAGTGATTAATAAACATACACATTTAGTTATTTATTTTTCGATATCATTCTAATTAGAAGACAAGAGTGAGAGTTGTCATTTGGTAATTAGTCATTTTAATTCGTATATGGCCATAGTTGTCCCCACATTTGTTATCAATTGATTGGAAAGTGAATTAGTTAACCAAAATGTTCTTCATAGTTTGTTGAAAGTTTTACTCAAAATTTATGCTACAGGTTATCTTTGGATTTTAGGGAGCGGCCTTGCGTAGTGGAGGAGTGCGGGACTTCAAATCCCAGCAAATGCCATTTGTAATGCCATGTCATGCTGTGTGATAACGTCGCAACCTTAAGGGTGCATAATCAGTTGTAATTTATATATACGTGGACACGACTAAGCCTGCCCCTCATCTAGAAGTAAAAACAAATTATTGTTTAGGCTTGGCTATTCTGGGCCGCACCATCCGGAATATGGCGTTTGTTGCACATAATACATGTGCTTCATCTGTAATATTTTTCAAAATCATGGTATAAAACAAATACTACTAAATTGAGGTGCCAATCTATTTGTACTCCAAAGTTGTAATTAATTCATCTGCATCTACGTTTTATAATTTAATTGACAAGTAGTTGAAGTTTTCCCTCGCTGAAGTTAGGCCAATGAAGTGATGTGCTAGTGGATGTCCAACTTATAATTGGTTTGGTCGCCGTGTGGTGCTGGGTTTGTCAGCTGCTGAAGTGCACCGTTGTTGTTCAATACTCATTA
This sequence comes from Flexamia atlantica, assembly GCA_035578135.1. Taxonomy (NCBI): domain Eukaryota; kingdom Metazoa; phylum Arthropoda; class Insecta; order Hemiptera; family Cicadellidae; genus Flexamia; species Flexamia atlantica. The sequence continues at coordinate 130,383,001 of JAQJVK010000001.1, read as the reverse complement.
CTCCCGAAAACTTAATTCCCGGCTGCCACACAACTTTTATAATTTACTAGCAGATATACCCGCAACTTCTCCCGAAAAAGGATGACTAATTTTAACTAAAACGTGTTATGCTATATGCAATATTTAGGAATAATTAACAAATGGACTGATTTGGACCATGGGCGTGCAATGACACCCTCAAGTTGCAACTGGTAATTCCACCCTAGATTGAAATGAGAAGGTGTAACGTTTTCTCTAAAAATATTTTCCTCATGATTAGTAAATGGTACGAATTAGCCTCCTCCTATTTGGCTATATAGAGAATAATGAATAACCCAGGATATAAAACCAAAAAAAGGACGTCATTGGCGGATGGTGGGGTTTCTACTTAATCTGAATTCAGCACGTTTTTGAATACAGGCAGAGAAGTGTAAGAAAAAGTAGTCGGTCAATGCCTTGGCCTAAAACCTATTTCCCAAACGTTTCTCATTTACATTGAAGATTGGGTCCCTAAGCTAAAAATAAGGCAAAATTATTGTAGTAATATCACCACACCACCTTAGCAAACCCTCCTCACATTTAAATTTTTTAAACTACATTTCTAGTGGATATGCATATACTCGAAATTAAATTTCCATACTGAGTTTTAAGATTATAGTTTGAGTCCTTATATATTTTTTTATTATACGGAAAACCCATTTTACAAAAGTGGGAATACAATACAGTACTTCGGACGGGGCGTACAACGCTAGTAGCTTGACGGTATTTGACAAATATATAGTAGATGGCCGTAATAAATTTTTACATTTTATTCTTTTAGTAGATTGGATGTATACTCTTATTTTAGCCGTCTGAGGTAGAATATTAAAAAAACTTCCTTTTTTCGCATCTAAAGCTTATAAAGAATATTTTTGTCAAAATGCGTGACCCGAAGTCTTGTAGCTTTGGAGAAAGTTAGCTTTGAAAGCTAAAAATTACCGCCATTTTTTATTTCATAATACGCCATATTCATCCCTTTTGAGATTAAGAAAATATGCAAAATAATTTCTTAGTACCATCGAGAGCCTGTAAAGAATATTTATGTGCCAAGTCTCAAGACTCTAAGCGTTTTTGACAAACTGCGATCAGTCAGTCAGTCAGTCTTTTGGTTGTGAGAGACACATGCATCTAACTCAATTAATTTCCATTCTCTTAGGTAGGGAAAATCAACCGCAAAATAAATAAAAGAATAACATTTTGTGGTAATACTACAAATTACACAGTTTTTTATAGGCCTAGAGATTTCAATCTCAAAGAAATATTGCAATCGCGTTAGCAACGTTTCATGTGTTAACTTCTGAACCAACCATGCCTTTGATCTTTGTAATCCAAAGATCGATTATTAAAGCAGCATTCGAAAAGGCTAAACGTTTTTCCACTTTGGAGCTCTTTAAAAAAGTCTAGAACTTCATCGAGTAAAAAGGTACTGATATACATTGAAAATGCATCAACAATTTGTTTCAGCAGCAGATAAAAAAATAATCTTAAAACTCGATTTATAACAATCTAATTATTTTTGGAGGTTTTGTGTTTCTTTTCCTCTTTGTAATAAAATAATATAATAGTTACACTGCTCGAACTCACTCCACACACAGTTCCTGGACTCTGGTGAGGATTTGTAACTATTCATATTTTATTGTTTTCATTTACATAGAATAAATAAAAAAATACTGTATTTGCTGATGATAACCTTGTTATAGTTTCCTTTATTAAAATTAAATAGCATATAAGATTTTAATGTAAAAATTACTAATGCCTGTTGTACCTTAATTTATACTGACATAACTGTTTGCAGAACAAATAATTGTGTTGCTACCCTGGCCTTCCTGCAACAGTTTGATTAAATTATTCGAAGCAGATTCTACTTTGATGTCCTGTGAAGCCTATGAGCCTTGGAACAGTGGCATTAGTGGTTTGTCAATGCCCTTGCACCTGATTTAATGTAATCAGCCTCAGCAACAACCCCAGATAAAATTATACTTTACCAATTTTGGCGAAAATGATCTATTTTTATTTTAAATGATCCGAACTTATGAAACTTGTTAAATCGAAATCCCATTGACTGACTCATGAAATTCTTTGAAATACAATAAGGCTTGGGATCACAAAACTTGTTCCAAATTCGTTCTAGATGCGTATTTATAAAGGATTTATAAATAATTTCTCTCTTAAAGAGCTAAAATTAGGTAGTTAATAAAGTTTAAAATATTTAAAATTTTCTGTTTTAAAATCTTATGCCTACACTTGTTGCATTATATCTTGACACTTGGAATCCTTAACCTGAAGCAGTTGGAGTGGAGTGTCAGTCATCACTCATCAGGACACTAAGTTGTACTTGCCTGATGCGTTAGCATTTCCCAACAGCTGTCAGTTGTCATTTTCAAATAAAAGACATCAGATATTTGAAGAAATGTTTTTATATTGTTTGTTTTCCAAAATCATTGACAATAAACAATATTTCACAGCTTCAGCAATGGAGTAGGCCGTTGTACGAGATATAATGCGCCAAGTGTAATAACTTAAAAGCTACTATCTGTTGTTCTCGCTCACGGTTAAACTAAAAAATTATAGACCCTAATGCAACGAAAAAAAATTACAAAATACCCAAAATTAGTACTATATCATTTAGCATAAGTATTACACGGCTCGAAGCCCGAGAGGATTCGGCTCGAAGGACGTGAATAACCTATATGATCGGGTTCATGATCTGCCTTTGTGTAAAACTTCAGCCAAGGTCGGTTCTGCAGTTTTGCGTTTTCCCGGAACGACAGGCAAATAGGTGCCACGTCTTCTTCATAGTACCACTGATGTGTTTAATATTGCTAAGGCCAACAAAATACTTATATAAATTTACCTATTCAATGTTGTTAAGATGCCAAAAAAGGTGCAAAATTCTATTTCCTGATCAAAAAATACTGAGGTCTACTTTGTGTTAGCATTTTTTTTCAAAACCAGCTTATAGTCTAATACAGTAGCTCGATAGCCCTCCGTTATACAGTTTTGACCGGTTCTTTTATTATAACTGCTGTGGAATAATTGTATTTTGCTAATCAAAAAGTTATTTAATTGTTTTTTATCTATCTATATATAAGCCAAAAACCATTGACTGACTGACTGACTGACTGACTGATCAGAGTTTCTCAAAAACTATAAGGCTTAGAGCCATGAAACTTGGCACAAATATTCTTAGCAGGCTCTAGATGCGTACTAAGAAAGGATTTTGCAATATGATCTCCCAAAAGGCTTGAATATAGTATATTAGGAAATTCAAAATGGCGACCATTTTTAGCTTCCAATGCTAACTTTCCCAAAAACTACAAGTCATAGAGCCATGAAACCTGGCACAAATATTCTTTATAGGTTTTAGATACGAAATAAGAAAGGTTTTCAAAATACTCTCTTCAAAACGGCGGCCATTTCTGTTTTCAAAACTATGGGTGGGAGACCTATTTAATATTTTCAGGGGATAGAAAATGTCCGACATCCAATCTATTAAAAGAATAAAATGTACAAATTTATTTCGGCCACCCTCTAAACATTATCAAATGCCACTAAAGCTACTTGCGTTGTACGACCCTACCGAGGTACAATATTGTATTCTCACTTTTGTAAAATGGGTTGTCCCCAATAAATAAATATATTAATACTAAACTATAGTCTTAAAACTCAGTATGGTCAAATGAGCAAATGAATTTCCAAAATTAAAATGTTAGGAGGATTTCAATTCAAAAAATATACTATTACTTCAATAAGTTTGCTTTATTGATAGCTGAGTGATTGAGCTTTATCGATCTTCAATCTGAATGAGAACGCTCGGTTTTTTGCCTAAATATTTATTGCCTACTTTTTCTTATGGTTTTTGGTCTATTTTCTAAAACTTGAGAAATTCAGATTGACGTGAAGCCGAAAACCCGCCCTTGGCGTTTTTTTTTTACCCCAGGTTATCCCTCATTCTCTCGATTGACAAATAGGAGGAAGTTCATACCATTTACTTATTATGAGGAAAACATTTTTTTGTGAAAATATAATACAATATGATTTAATTTCAGTTAGTTAACATTTCAGCGGGCGAAGCTGCGGGTATATCTGCTAGTTTTATTATATTATCCCCATGAATTCTCATCCATTTTTGTGTAATCCTCAGTCGACATTAAATAACCAGACCAATTTACCGAATTATTTCGAACAACAACTTTTTTTGTTACTAACATGACAGCCCAAGCGCAAAATTTATGATTAATGTGTACATAAACGTAATGTTTCCATAATAGTAAACTATTTTTCATAAGTCAGCTAATTTCAGTATTTATAATATTTTTCAAAATATGATTTCTATAATCAGTATCTAAAAAGATTTTGGGGTAAATATAAAAAAAAATTCAAAAAGGCCATTTCTGATTGGTCTTAAAGATTTTGTAGAGTCAGACTCCAAATCTATAATACCTAAAATGGTTGCTTGGTTTTAAATGCTCACTAAAGCAATCCCTTACAACAAAACCTGTCATCAGGTATAAACTCAATGATGTTACATGTAATGAGAGTATATGATAATTTTGTAGGATTCATATTTTTACTTTTTTTTCATATGCACCAATATCACAGCAATTAAACAAGGGGCACTTAACGTTTAATATTCTGAGGTTTCTCCCCACAATAAGCCTTTTCCATTTAATATTGTAAAAAGGCCAGTATTATTTGATAGTTGCTATATATAAAAGAATCATTAAGTCAGTAAATGCGCACTTTGTAATGTCAAATACTGGTAATATTTAACCACATGAATGGCGTAATTTAGAGCTCCAATATTCATAAGAGGATGGCGAGGTTTTATAGTTCTCATACTCCACCCAACCCACTATATTCTTTTTACATAACGTTTACTCTGATTTGAATTTAAACCTGTTCTCTGTCAAAAGTAAGTTGTACATTTGGCACGTTCAAGGGCCTAAATGTGTTATACTATTTAACACGCATCCTCGTAACTGTAGATGTTTGCTTAAGTTTATTTCTCTACACTATAGCTATTATTTATCTGTAGCTGTAGCTGCAGTCTATTAGCTCATACTTCCTAAAATAATAGTCTTAACTTTCTAATTATTTGTAATCTAAACATTTACGCCGTCTCAATTGTACCTTCTACGTTCTTATAACAGGTACGTCGAAGAAATAATGTCACTGTTGCATTACCTTAATTTTATTACTGAAGTAATATTAAGGTTTTGTTGTTAAGAGCTCAGACTGTGTATAGAAATGTTATGGTATTTTGTCGGGGCAGAGTTGCAGAGTTTATTGGTATAGAGTTGCTGCGTGAGACTTAAACCGATTGCAACTAAACACGCTACTGCAACCGCACTGGAGAAATGCAGTGAACGTTTGCGTTCACCAGCGATATGCTATTGTGTACACAAGTGGCATGCACTCAGTGGCAAGCTAAGTTACTGCAGTCGTGCTCATTCCCATTGGTAGTCTTTGAAACCGCAAGGAAAACTTTGCGAACAATGAAACTGAATTCGGTGACACCATAGTGCCATAGCACCCTTAGTATATAATTACTTCAACTGCACAGGAATAGAAATCGCCTTGTACTCCTTACTGCATCAAGTTTCACATTAAAATTTAACTTGCTTTGGAACAAATACTAGGCCCTAATAAAAATACTTTTTGGATACATGGATATTTTCCGCAAAATACTTTCAGTTCTACTAATAGTACATAAAAATGAAGTTGAGCAAATTTTTCTACATACATTTATTTTACACTAGCAATATATAAAAAATTAACATGTGAATTTTATTATATCTTTTAATCTTCACATGATTTGATTATCGTTATTGTATTTTATTCCAAAAACACTTCTTTAAAATGTTTTTCCTATATTATTGGAAAATGGATTCTGCAAATCAACCTGTTTTCATTAGCCTCTGTTTATCTAACAAAGCAGTTCTGTCAAAACCATTAAAATAATAATAACAAATTACTTGGTTTTTTAAATAATTTAACCATCCATAATAGTAAAATCGCTATTAATACCACTTTTAGATTCATGAAACTTTCCATGTTAGTTGTTTGTGACAACTCAATTAAGAGAGGATTTCAAAGACTCGTGACTTTCCGGTAAATTAGTCTGGTTAGTATCTTAACTAGACACTTAAAATAAATCCTGGTAAGACTTTTATCGTTGGAAAGGTTTTTATCGAGTGTATAAAATGTGAAGAAACGTTTTTCTGACGACGGAGGAGCCGTGGTCAACAAGAAGTCGTTTGGCCGGTTGCCCGCTAGACATCGCGACGGGCGGCGGCGAGGTGTCTGGAGAGACCACGTGCGTGTTGAGAAAAAACACACTTGTCAGAGTTAATAAAAGGGGAACGCGACAAAACCCAAGAGGTAAATAGTTCTACGTAACTTGTTTTTGGCTATATATAAACAGGGCGTTTATAAAATAATCACTTGGTTTGAATTATTCTATTATTCATACATCACTTAATTCTTACAAAATAATTAATTTAAACATTGGATTAAAGGACTATTATTTTATGTTTTATAGAAACAACTAACTATTCGACACTCAGATTAGTAAGTTTCTTGGGTCAGTTTCTATCGCCATCAAAATAATTGTTAGGATTGAAGAATTTTATTTCAATTGTAACCTTATTTAAATGGCCTATTCGATCCTTCACGATCGTTGTCATATATTTTCTAGGTGTAGTGAAAAGCGAAAAACGGGAATGTGCCAGAAAAACTTTTTCATCGTAACTCTTTGCGCCTGTAAACCAGCCAATACTATCCTCAATGCATGCCCATTTGCAAGATTGATATGGAACTTTCGTTACAGATGATGCATGTCACGTCACACAGTCACACAGACCACGTCACGGTGTAGAGAGCGGTCCCAGGAGGGGGTTAACAGAGTTGTGACCTCACCGAATTTAGAATTTGAATGGTTTCACCCCGGTACTGACATTTCGGGAAGTGACCAGTAGCCTTTAAGACATTCCCTTTCCATTGATGCAGTTTTTAGCGGTATCTGTTCATTGCTAAGGCTATTAAAAAGTTTTAAACCTGTTGATTCTTTATAAATACCGCACGTTGAATATGTTTCGTTACAGTTTGAATATATAGAATTATGCATGTAGGGTTTATTATTTACCCCAACCTCGAGAACAACTCAAACAAGAACTAGTTTATCATGATCATCGTGTATGATGTGTTAAAAAAGTTTAAAATATAGCCAAAAATATAACATAAGAAACAATGTTATTCATTTTAAAATGTTTAATAAAAGTTTTTTAAACAGTTCCTGTTTAATATCCTACTAAGGTACCTTGTTAAAACTGCAATGGAAACATAATTGCACAAAAGTAAAGAAGGAGCGACTAGGACGTATTTTTTTCAAAATATTTTACGGTCAATAAATTCAAATTGTCATGCTTTATTTTCTCCTTTTAAAATAGTTAATGATATATTATTTCTGGCGAATCCTTATAGTTTAGACAAGATCCGCGCAGCGGTTCGCGCGATAGCGCTGGGATTTCCTGCCATTTTACCCTTTCCTTCCTAAGTCTGAGTCCAGGGAGCTAAACATAGCTTAGCAAGTTGGGCTAAGGGTGGGTCCCGACCACGCAGCGTGGCGTGTAAATTGCCAAAGTTTTGATGCTCCGGTGTTCCGCTGTTGAGGCGATATTTCGTCGGATCATTGAACTAATCATTACGCGCTTGCAATGACAACACGTGAACCGCTGTACGTTATTGAATGGGTTCTTGTAACACTATTCAAAAGGACGCAGCTTAAATTTCATTATTTAGTAAAACCAAACGTGTCACTTTTGTAATATGTTCGAGCAACGCACAAAGTTCCTTGTTTGAAATTCATTGTTGGTGATTGTGATTGTATGTTTTTATTTTGATTTTTACGTTCATTTGCCATCACTGATTAGTAAAAAAACAATGCACAAAGATATTAAAATTTGTAACCATGGCCTACCTCTGCCTACTTACTCGTGAAGTAATAGGAATAATGCTACGCCAACTAAATTTTGATATAAGTGATTTAATTAATTTATTCATGTTTTTGAAACTATAAATTTTCTAAATTTCATGGAAGCTTGTTTTCTTTTAATTCAAAAATCAACCATAATCAGTAAGCTCCTTCCATAAAAGTATTAGGAAAAATAAAGAATGGAAGTGTAATGAAAAATATAGTATTAGTCCTCACTGGATTATTAAAGGCACAAATAATTTTTGGCCTTTTACCATGAATTTTATATGATTGTAGTTTTCTTTCGTTTCAGAAATGTATAACAATTTCAAAAAACATTAATCATTACTTTAAAAGGACTAAGGTAAGTGGCAATTTGTTTTGTATCATTTTACAACTTACACTAAAATACAGTGTAAGTTTTGGTTTGATATTTAAAATTCGTTGACAGGAAAATGTTAATCAAATGACATGAGAGAATTCTATTTCTTCGTCAAAATGTTAAATTATTTGTAGTAACATTTCATTATGTTGTAACAAAGATTTCATATTTGGTTTTCCAACTTGATAATTTAATATGACTTTTTGTCTTCATTTTGTATGCTATTTTATGAGATTTAACCACCAGAAGAGAGACAATACAGTGATTACACAGCGCTTTGATTATACTCGACGCTCTGCGATTGAATTAATCAAACTCATTTACTTTCCGCTTAATACAACTCAGTTCCACTTAATTAAAGTTGAATCATATTACCTATTTCCAATGTTTTCTGTACTTTTTGTCGTATAAAGTTTCTGGAGGCATTGAAAACGATTTTATATGCGTTCAAAAATATGGTATACTAAGGCATCTTTTTACATAATTATCTGTACAACAAGTCGAAAAATATACTAACTTTCAACTTATTTTTGAGGGTTTAAGACGTTATCTCATTTCATACCTTAAAATATCCTTTATTCCTTTTTTTACTTCATAACAGAATAACCAAAAATAGGTTAATCTAAAATTCTTTATGTTTCTAATGACACTATTTAACCATTTAATAGCAGTATTGTAGAACAAGATGGTATGAAAGCCGGTTGTGTACTTTTCTCTTTGGGTTTTTGTGCTGATTGTAGATCTAAATTAAAGCATCTAAATAAAAGTATTAATCTTTTCAAATGAGAAGAACAATTCAAATTCAGGAATACAAAGAATTGATTTAATTGACATTTCAAGTATGGCAATGGATGTTTTTTACTTGGATTACCCAAATGCCAAAATAACGGCTTCCGCACAGCAGCCGCGTGCAGGGCCGCGCATCTGTTGTCGATATTGGCTCGGAATATTCCAAGCACCACATTCTTCACTGCGTGCCAAACAACCGTGTAACGTTTTTCAAACAGAATCAGCGTAAACTCTTATTTGTAGGAAAAAGAACACCACATCTCTATTTATATTTTGATTAGGATTTTTGCGGACATTTGCCATCACTGATTAGTAAAAAACAAGTTTCACGACGTTTCGGGATCTGGAATCTGATCCCGTCTTCAGGTGGAAGAAAACCTAGAACATAACAAGATTAGTAACACATAGCCAGGAAAACCTGGACAAAAACACAGCTAAAACAGAGAACTGTAAAAGCAGTCACGAAAACAATAAGCTGAAAAGAAAAACAATACACAAAATAACACAGGAATCACAAGTATCAAGAATCACCAGACAGGAGAGAGCACGTCCACACCCAATCAGAGCTGAGCTGAGACTGGTGGGAGGAAAGCAAATGGCGGCGGCAACGGAAATGGCGGCGGCGCCATTTCCGTTCTAGTAGTTTGTTTTTTACTAATCAGTGATGGCAAATGTCCGCAAAAATCTTAATCAAAATATAAAATCACCATCACCAACAATGAATTTCAAACAAAGAAGGACCACATCTCTTTTCGATGGACGTGTTTATTGTGAGGAAGTTTCCTCGAGCACTAGACCTTACAAGGGTTGGTAAGGGTTCTAAGTGAAATTGCCCGGGTATTCAGTCACTTACATTTATTCACACAATTCCAATGATATATACACAATATACACGATCCTATCACTGGTTTGTGGTCTTGACGTGGACTCCGGGAACCAGCTCACCGCGTCCGTAGATGGATCAATCTAGTCGCTTCTGTGATGTCCCGGGGGGTTATTGCCACGCCGTCGAGCTCCTCCTCCTGTGTATCACACAGTGAGCTCAGATCCCTGGCTTGCGCTCTCCTTATGAAGACGATTCTGGCCCCACGGCCCAGAACTTAGCCCAGCGGATCCTCGTACCCCACGCTACGGTACTTGCAGAGAAGACCTCCTGGCGGCGCGCTCGCTCAGAAGATAGCTGTGGGACGGTCTAATCGGGTCACTGCCCAAACGTATACTGACGATAGTAACTTACTAATCGCCCTATATACCAAACAAAACTGGAGGGGGGAAACTACATGAAGTCGTTTCCCCCACTCCTTAACTACGACTCACAAACCAGTTAACTGCTGGGGGCTCAGCACGCCCATCCAGCGTGCCGGGGGCTCAACACGCCCATCCAGCCTTCCGCGGGCTCAACACGCCCATGCGGGGTGTCGGGGGCTCAACACGCCCATCCGACGTACCGGGGGCTCAACACGCCCGTCCGGTCTTCCGCGGGCTCACCACGCCCATGCAGGTGCTGGGGGCTCAGCACGCCCGTCCAGCATACCGGGGGCTCAACACGCCCTTCCGGCCTTCCGCGGGCTCAGCACGCCCATGCGGGGTGTCGGGGGCTCAACACGCCCATCCGACGTACCGGGGGCTCAACACGCCCGTCCGGTCTTCCGCGGGCTCACCACGCCCATGCGGGTGCTGGGGGCTCAGCACGCCCGTCCAGCGTACCGGGGGCTCAACACGCCCGTCCGGTCATCCGCGGGCTCAGCACGCCCATGCGGGGTGTCGGGGGCTCAACACGCCCGTCCGGTCTTCCGCGGGCTCAGCACGCCCATGCGGGTGCTGGGGGCTCAGCACGCCCGTCCAGCGTACCGGGGGCTCACCACGCCCTTCCGGTCTTCCGCGGGCTCAGCACGCCCATGCGGGGTGTCGGGGACTCAACACGCCCATCCGACGTACCGGGGGCTCAACACGCCCGTCCGGTCTTCCGCGGGCTCACCACGCCCATGCGGGTGCTGGGGGCTCAGCACGCCCGTCCAGCGTACCGGGGGCTCACCACGCCCTTCCGGTCTTCCGCGGGCTCAGCACGCCCATGCGGGGTGTCGGGGGCTCAACACGCCCATCCGACGTACCGGGGACTCAACACGCCCGTCCGGTCTTCCGCGGGCTCACCACGCCCATGCGGGTGCTGGGGGCTCAGCACGCCCGTCCAGCGTACCGGGGGCTCACCACGCCCTTCCGGTCTTCCGCGGGCTCAGCACGCCCATGCGGGGTGTCGGGGGCTCAACACGCCCATCCGACGTACCGGGGACTCAACACGCCCGTCCGGTCTTCCGCGGGCTCACCACGCCCATGCGGGTGCTGGGGGCTCAGCACGCCCGTCCAGCGTACCGGGGGCTCACCACGCCCTTCCGGTCTTCCGCGGGCTCAGCACGCCCATGCGGGGTGTCGGGGGCTCAACACGCCCATCCGACGTACCGGGGGCTCAACACGCCCGTCCGGTCTTCCGCGGGCTCACCACGCCCATGCGGGTGCTGGGGGCTCAGCACGCCCGTCCAGCGTACCGGGGGCTCACCACGCCCTTCCGGTCTTCCGCGGACCCTTTTCTCCCTTTTCTTCCCAGGAATAAAAACGACCCGCCAAAACATAAACAAAAAAAATTCTTCATTGAACCATAATTTCTACCTATAAACTTTTATCAATGGGAACCCTGGTTCCATTTGCAACCCTCGCAAACTGATCTTTTACTATATGTGATTTAGCCCCTTGACTTTCAGTTACATTTAGAATTGTTTTACTAACATAACATACAAGCACCTGTGTCTACTAGAGCCCTTACATTATAATCAAAAATATTTACCTCTATATACAATCTATTATCCGAACCTACTATTGGTTCCTCAGCCTGTGCTGTCTTTTCCGGGTCTAGCAGTTTGCTTAAGGGGTCCAACTTGTTTATACTCGAGGACTTGGAGGACCCCTCCTTTTCCAGCCCCCACTGGAGTTTACCGCCTTGGCACAATTGCACGACCCGTTTCTGTACTCAGCCCCACAATCCCGACATGTGGGAGCTTTCTTGGGGAGCCTACAATCCTTATAGCGGTGACCTGTTCTACCACAGTTGTAACATTTGGGTCCGGTGTCCCTTTGTCCTCCGTTGTTTGAGTTGTAATTCCTCTTGGAATTATCCTGAGAGTTGTTGGGGCGGAAGCCCTGCGTGGGGGTCCGGCCAGCTGAGGGCCTAGGGAGAGTGGAGTTAGGGTTGTACGCCAGATCTGGGTACCTCGCCTGTGCGGCATTTACCGGGGGTCTGTAGGTCTGGGCTGCGAGCTAAATAGCCTCGTATTCGTTAGCCGCTCTCGTTAACTCAGGTATAGTTTTAATATTTTGTCTAAGCCCGTACAACTTATACTCTGGAAGCATGTTCTCATAGATCTGGGTGAATTGTTGCTCTGGCGTGTATCTGCCATGCCTACGCATCAGAGTTTGAAGTGCTATTGAGAAATCATTAAACCTCTCATTGGGGCCCTGAGTCCGAGCTCTGATTTCCAGGTCTAACGTCTCCCTATATCTTCTAGGGAAAAACTGGGACTCAAAGTGGGTTAAAAACTCAGCCCAAGAATTCCACAGTGACCTAGAGTTCCGGTACCACAATAATGCTTTCCCTTTTAGCAACTCTGGAAGAGCGCATAAAAGATCCTCTTCTTTTAATTTATAGGCATCTTTCATTTCGGTTAACCTCTCTAGAATCTTTGTCACCGTCAAAATTCAAGTTCCATTTTCTTACTGTGTTACAGATACTAAATTTTTCTGGAGGTATGGGACTTACGTTCAAATTTACTCCACTCGGCCCGGCCTCTGGTTTCCTCTCCTCCTGGTTCGGTTGTGAAGGGACGGTGGACCCATTGGCTGCTGGTTCGGAGCTAACTGTTGCTCCGACGTTCCCGGTTCCTGAGGGAAGGTTCTGGGTGCTGGAGGCTGCTGGAGGTGGTTTGTACTCTCCACGAATAAAGCTGCACATCATCCTTCGGTCGGCAGAAACTTTTCCTGAAGACTGAAGGCCAAACTTTTTCAGCTCCTCTTGCAGTTCTGTTTTCCTGAGAGTGTAGATCCATCCAGTCCTCGGGTTTTTCTTTTCTTCCTCCCCTACGACACTTCCACTGTCTGATTCGGTGTCTGACGGCATTTCGGCGTTCGTAAACGGCAAGTCCGTTTCCCAATAAATTTTAAAAATCTTGAAAAATCACTAGTCACTGCTACTATTTACACTGCACTAATTTTCACTCGAGTCCCTGTTCGGGCGCCAAAATCTTGTGAGGAAGTTTCCTCGAGCACTAGACCTTACAAGGGTTGGTAAGGGTTCTAAGTGAAATTGCCCGGGTATTCAGTCACTCAGTGGCGGCTCGTGTGTAGGTTCAATGGTTCAGTGAACCCCCTAAAATAATCAAAAACAATAAATATTTTTAAGTACATAACCGAAAAACCCATTGTTAAACATACTTTTATAAACATGGCAAAAAAACTATTGTTGCGTCCGGGCGAAGCTCTCACGCAACGCCGGCAGAGCGAGGTTCAGTTCGCCGAGTGAACCCAGCTGGCTGGTGAGGGGTGTGAGGGGAGCGGAGGGGGGCTTGCTTGAAAGCAATGGACTTACCGCTAATGCTCTCGGCTAGCGGCGAGCCGAGCGCTGACGACATTGGCCGACCTCTTCCGAAAGAGTAGTTTCTTTCCTAACCACTTCTGTTTCAGCAGCACCCTACGGAACGCGAGCTGTAAACCTTGATAATGTTGTTTTAATGGTTCGGGCGATGTTTAAGTTTATTTATTTAAATATTGTGTGATTTCTATGTTGTTTTTAGTTATAAATACGTTTATTTCAGTTATGTGATTATGCGTTTTATTTTTAGCTCTGATTATTGAAAGAAAACAATCGGCGTAGTGGCCGCACCATAGCTTTCTGTAAGAACAGTAATTAAGCTATCGAGCAACGGTAATAACGCTATTGATTTAATTAATTTTGGATTTAACATTTTAATGTACAAAGTAGCATAATACAATTTATCATCAATGGTATAATGCCTTCATCCTATAGACTATAAGCATTACACTCGTGTAAAAGCAGGTATGTCAAGAAATGCAGGCACTATAATCTTGTAAGCATTTAACGTTTTTAAATACTGATTGGCTGATTGGCTTAAGACAATAACTCCAATATAATACATTAGTATCATGTATATGTTATTAGCTCTGAACCCCCAGTACATAAACTCACGAGCCGTCACTGCAGTCACTTACATTTATTCACACAATTCCAATGATATATACACAATATACACGATCCTATCACTGGTTTGTGGTCTTGACGTGGACTCCGGGAACCAGCTCACCGCGTCCGTAGATGGATCAATCTAGTCGCTTCTGTGATGTCCCGGGGGGTTATTGCCACGCCGTCGAGCTCCTCCTCCTGTGTATCACACAGTGAGCTCAGATCCCTGGCTTGCGCTCTCCTTATGAAGACGATTCTGGCCCCACGGCCCAGAACTTAGCCCAGCGGATCCTCGTACCCCACGCTACGGTACTTGCAGAGAAGACCTCCTGGCGGCGCGCTCGCTCAGAAGATAGCTGTGGGACGGTCTAATCGGGTCACTGCCCAAACGTATACTGACGATAGTAACTTACTAATCGCCCTATATACCAAACAAAACTGGAGGGGGGAAACTACATGAAGTCGTTTCCCCCACTCCTTAACTACGACTCACAAACCAGTTAACTGCTGGGGGCTCAGCACGCCCATCCAGCGTGCCGGGGGCTCAACACGCCCATCCAGCCTTCCGCGGGCTCAACACGCCCATGCGGGGTGTCGGGGGCTCAACACGCCCATCCGACGTACCGGGGGCTCAACACGCCCGTCCGGTCTTCCGCGGGCTCACCACGCCCATGCAGGTGCTGGGGGCTCAGCACGCCCGTCCAGCATACCGGGGGCTCAACACGCCCTTCCGGCCTTCCGCGGGCTCAGCACGCCCATGCGGGGTGTCGGGGGCTCAACACGCCCATCCGACGTACCGGGGGCTCAACACGCCCGTCCGGTCTTCCGCGGGCTCACCACGCCCATGCGGGTGCTGGGGGCTCAGCACGCCCGTCCAGCGTACCGGGGGCTCAACACGCCCGTCCGGTCATCCGCGGGCTCAGCACGCCCATGCGGGGTGTCGGGGGCTCAACACGCCCGTCCGGTCTTCCGCGGGCTCAGCACGCCCATGCGGGTGCTGGGGGCTCAGCACGCCCGTCCAGCGTACCGGGGGCTCACCACGCCCTTCCGGTCTTCCGCGGGCTCAGCACGCCCATGCGGGGTGTCGGGGACTCAACACGCCCATCCGACGTACCGGGGGCTCAACACGCCCGTC
This sequence comes from Flexamia atlantica, assembly GCA_035578135.1. Classification (NCBI taxonomy): domain Eukaryota; kingdom Metazoa; phylum Arthropoda; class Insecta; order Hemiptera; family Cicadellidae; genus Flexamia; species Flexamia atlantica. Next base: position 130,367,457 of record JAQJVK010000001.1, on the reverse strand, counting down.
CGGTCTTCCGCGGGCTCACCACGCCCATGCGGGTGCTGGGGGCTCAGCACGCCCGTCCAGCGTACCGGGGGCTCACCACGCCCTTCCGGTCTTCCGCGGGCTCAGCACGCCCATGCGGGGTGTCGGGGGCTCAACACGCCCATCCGACGTACCGGGGACTCAACACGCCCGTCCGGTCTTCCGCGGGCTCACCACGCCCATGCGGGTGCTGGGGGCTCAGCACGCCCGTCCAGCGTACCGGGGGCTCACCACGCCCTTCCGGTCTTCCGCGGGCTCAGCACGCCCATGCGGGGTGTCGGGGGCTCAACACGCCCATCCGACGTACCGGGGGCTCAACACGCCCGTCCAGTCTTCCGCGGGCTCATCACGCCCATTCGGGGTGTCGGGGGCTCAACACGCCCATCCGACGTACCGGGGGCTCAACACGCCCGTCCGGTCTTCCGCGGGCTCACCACGCCCATGCGGGTGCTGGGGGCTCAGCACGCCCGTCCAGCGTACCGGGGGCTCACCACGCCCTTCCGGTCTTCCGCGGGCTCAGCACGCCCATGCGGGGTGTCGGGGGCTCAACACGCCCATCCGACGTACCGGGGGCTCATCACGCCCGTCCGGTCTTCCGCGGGCTCATCACGCCCATGCGGGGTGTCGGGGGCTCAACACGCCCATCCGACGTACCGGGGGCTCAACACGCCCGTCCGGTCTTCCGCGGGCTCACCACGCCCATGCGGGTGCTGGGGGCTCAGCACGCCCGTCCAGCGTACCGGGGGCTCACCACGCCCTTCCGGTCTTCCGCGGGCTCAGCACGCCCATGCGGGGTGTCGGGGGCTCAACACGCCCATCCGACGTACCGGGGGCTCAACACGCCCGTCCGGTCATCCGCGGGCTCACCACGCCCATGCGGGTGCTGGGGGCTCAGCACGCCCGTCCAGCGTACCGGGGGCTCACCACGCCCTTCCGGTCTTCCGCGGGCTCAGCACGCCCATGCGGGGTGTCGGGGGCTCAACACGCCCGTCCGACGGTGCTGGGGGCTCAACACGCCCATCCAGCTCACCGGGGGCTCAACACGCCCATCCGGTGGGTCGGGCCGCTAGGGCCCAACTGCCTTCCTGGTCCCCAAAGTCCGCCTTATATGCCCGCCGTCCCCACCGTTGGGCACCATGATGCTCCATCCTCCCCTCCTGTGAGTACCATGAGGTACTCGGGTACCTGGTGCTCGGGTACCGTCGGGTGTCTGGGTACCCCAGGGTGTTACGGCACCAAAGAGTGCCTGGGCACCGTGAGGTGCTTGGGTACTGTGAGGTGTTGGGGTGCTCGGGGGCGCTCGGGTACCATGGGTGTTCGGATACCCGGGGATACCCAGGAGCAGTTGGGCGCTCGGGTACCGTAAGGTGTTTGGTACCCTGGGGGCTCTGGGTTCCCTTTCCCCTGAATGTTAATTTAGAAAGAGAGTAGATTATTTTGACGGTTTTACTTGATTGAACCCCTAAACTTGGTTGATGTGGAAATTCCTTTGGGGGTGTAAAAACACTTCATTACATTATACTCTTATACCTTTGGTAGTAGTCTATAGCATTAGTTACATCACTTATAATTTATAGTTTAATCTATATTTTGGGGTTTTATACAACAGATGTTTTACATAGTAATAGTTTCAAATTTATAGTGGTAAACAATTCAAGATCCATCCTTTAAACGAGGTTATTTGTAACCTACACTGCCTGCTCAGGTTTCATGTTTTCTCTCCCGTGTTTCATATCACGAACGCCTTTTTCTTTTACACTCACATATTCTTATACCATGACTTTCTTATTAACAACTACAAAGTCATAAATATTGACAACTAAACACTATTCGTATTTACAAGAAATTAAATTTAGCAGGCAATTAAAGTTTTCTCCACTTTAACTTTTTAAAGGTTTTATTTTCTTTTTGACGCACCTTAACCCGTTTTAAAATTTTCCGTCGCAAATCGAATAAACTTCTCAAATATACGAGTAGATCTTTTTTCATCTATTTCTTTTCTATTAATTACCAGTAATAATGTCATTATGAGTGTAGATTGAGAATTTGCGCGCTCATCAATCCCCCCCACCGCTGCTTTGGCACACAGTCTGATTACTCCCTCACCACATCATCTTGGGCTTTGTGGCTCGCTGATGTATCTCGATGTTGGTTGAATGAACCTGACTCGCAGACGCTTTTGTTGCTAAATACATTTGCAGACTTCGAACTTTCACTCGTTCACAGTACTCAACCAAGCATATTATCTATGTTTAAAGAAAAAGCCCTCTTGTTTTAATGCATTTTTATAGTTGAAAACGTGGAATATTATGGATTTGTTCATTAAGATGGCTAATGTAAATTATTATTATTCCTAGAATTTTTGGTAAATAATGTGGATTTTAAAACATGATAAAATATTAGGTTATATCTTCTAAAAACTCCTAAATTGAAGCTTTTTCGTTCCCCTAATTGGCTACAGTATGAAAAATATAAATGGGTGTAATTGTATGTTATAGCTGGGGGAATACGTAAATACTAGAGCCAATCCCGGAATTAGATTCCTACAGACTACACCCATAAAGAAGGCATTTGCACGACACTGCATGTTACGTTATAAAGTTTTTTACTGACAACAAATCGTAAAACTGCGTTGGCGTGTGACCTGCATCGATTGAACACAGCAGTTCCGCCCCGACATGCAGCTGCACATCGCAGCGGACATCATTGGCGTCAATCATTAGCGTTTAACTTCTTTATCATCAAAATAACTGCTCTATAAATTAAGACTACTAAGAACATGTGTAAACCAATAATATTATTATTTTTAGTTACATACACATGGTAATAAACCGCTTTAGAGACTTTCCAAATTGCCGTAAATGCCTCTACCATGAATGACAAATACACGCGTACTATCCTTTAGTAAGAGGTTTCCTTCTAAAACCTGTATGTATTAATGGAATTTACCCAGAAATACTTATATTCCATTTGTTTGACATGTTAAATACTGTTTAAAATACCGCGGACACATAGTTTGAAATATTTAGGGATGAGGGTTAAATAACTTTTTTTATATTTCCATCCAAGATTACTACGAGCAATATTAATCCCAGGAAAGAGTTGTAAACATACTTTGGGAAAGTTGGGTAAAGGGTGGATTCCGTCGTTGCACCTCGGCGTGTAAATTGCTCGAGTTTTGATGGTCGGTATTCCGAGACAATATTTTACGTGATCCGCGACTTACCAAAGCTGAGTAGGAAACTTTTAAAAGAATAAATACTAATTACAGGAGTTGTCAATTCAACGACTTAGGAATTAGGTAATGCTGGTAGAATGTCGATTTCATAATGGTTCGAATAAATCTTAAAAAAAATATCACCTCTGAAACCTTCGGTTTACATTTTATTTTGTGTTTTCTACTATATACTTCTAGTAACAATAAACCGACTAAAATTTGATAAAAAATGTAATAAGAGGTAATCTTCTATACCTGGCAGTGGAAACCAAACTTGTCAGTGGTTATATTGTCCAAAGGAGTTCAAGATTTTATATATATATATATGTATATATACATTATATACATTAGCTGAAATGGCGACCTACCCAGATAGGTATTTTAAGCCAAGTATGAATGACAGATGAGTGAAGGATGATTGTGGCGCGATCTTGTAGTCTTGTTACGGACTAAGGCCGACATATTCCTTAGACAGGACTGTTAATTAATAGCCCAACAGCCAATGGCAACTAAGGGACCTACATTTTAATGTGGGATCCGAACCACGATTTCGCCTCGGTTAACAATTTACGAACTGGTCTAATTATGAGGATGGTCCCATGAACGAGTAATCAATAGTGCGGACGTTAATCCCCACTAGGGAACACCGCGTCCACAAGCCATCACTCATAACTATCCACAATTCGTGACCTCCCAGTAGCTGGATTACAGGACACGCCACAGTCCCAGTCTTACCAAAATTACACAGTCATTACCACCAAATTATATTAATTTTTTGATAAATTTTCACACATAAGGAGCTTTTATTATTGGTTCATATTCTAGCAGTGGGATTCTCATTAAAATATAAGTATTTCCTACGTATATTTCTATAGGGTTTAAGCACTTGGACTCATGTAATCTGCCACACACGATGTATATTGATATTAGAGCAATATTACAACTTTGATATATCCTTATTAAATAGTCCCATCAAACAAACATAGGCGTTGCACCGAATGGCACGGGGGGGCACGTGCCCTCCCAACATAAAAAGGTTTATTTTTGTAACCGCCGACCAACATTACAAGTCCAAATAAAAATTATTTTCTACTATTTTCTAAAGACATTTCTCTACCCACAAGTAATTTAAACCAATTGTTTCAGGTTAGATGTTTATTTTTACAATATTAATCATTCACATTAATTTTATTTTTATATTTAATCATTATTACATTAAGTTTATTTGAGATTAATCATTTGGTTAAACCCCGCAAATTTATTTTGAAAATCGTAAACAAAATAAGCTTTTTAGTGCTGTATATTTTTTCACAGTTTTTAAGGCTTAAAACCCCACTTTTGAGTACGAAAAAAACAAAATTTTCCGGACCCCCGGTCAGTTGTGTCCCCCCAAAAGTTTGGTTCACGCGACGCCTATGCAAACAAATGAACTATTCTATGCACTAGTCACATAACTGAAGGCAAAAGGCAAGTTGTGCCTCCACATATTGCAAGGTATCATCGCATCATCGCAGCAGCAGCAGCGGTGGTTGCCGGGCAACGTGATATACGACAGCCGGCGCCTACGTGACTGCAGAGTGAGTGCGAGCGGAAAACGAAGCTGTTAATGTAACAATATTCTAAAACGATTTTTGAATGCAATTTCTTCCTTTCCGATTGTAGTGAAAACGAGGTTAAAAAATTTTCAAAGACATTCGTGTTTTATGTACGGTGTCATTATAGAATTGTCTGCAGTTTGGAAGTCAATGTTTTATTTCCAGATTAATATTATCATATATAACCTGAAAACGTTTTGGAAAGAGAATATTATTTTAAATGAAATTTATGGCGATACTTACATTCAACTATGGTATGAACTCTCTTATTTAGACTACCTATACGAATATGTATATTTATTTACACGTATACGAAATGTTTCAAACACATTTGTTGTTCCTAAGAAATTCAGCTTTCAATTCTGAACGTTCTTGTACCACTGCAGTGTTTACAAAGTACTAAAATGTCTCTTTTGATATCAGTTTCATGTGTTTTATATTTTTTGTAATGAAGTAATGAGAATCACAAAATACCTGTCCATCTATCAACTGCAGGATTAATTAAATGCAAGTAATATCAAAATAAATATGAATTTCTATTCCAAAAGTAGTGACAAAATCTGGACTTCATATAAAATAAAAATTATATAATCACATTTCAAAAAATACAAAATAATGTGTCAAAATTCATTGTCTCAAAGTATATTTTTCTATCTAACATTCATTTCTGTTTACAATTTTCATAATTTTTATCAATAGTCATATGTTGCCTGACAGATGCCAAAAACAGTAAATTAGACAAATACTAAAAAACAAACCAAAACAATAGTATATAAGAGAATTCCTGACAAGTAATCCGCAATATTCTAAAGGAATGTAAACTGGATTATTTAGCGAGTCGTAGAGTGAAGACCCGAGTAATAAAAAGGCAGATGAGATTCTTGCGCTTAATATATGTGCAATAAAGAGACGGCTGTCCACTGTCGCCGCGACACCTGCCGAGATCTGCGTTCTCAACGCCTCATGCGGTACTCAGAGACTGGTTGAAGCTGACTATCCACCTTCACATGGGAGGCTGAGACTGGTTTAAGCTGACTTGATCCCTCCTTCACATGTGAGGCTGAGACTGGTTTAAGCTGACTTGACTAGATCCCACCTTCACATGTGAGGCTGAGACTGGTTTAAGCTGACTTGATCCCTCCTTCACATGTGAGGCTAAGACTGGTTTAAGCTGACTTGACTTGATCCCACCTTCACATGGGAGGCTGAGACTGGTTTAAGCTGACCTGATCCCACCTTCACATGTGAGGCTGAGACTGGTTTAAGCTGATTTATCCCACCTTCACATGTGAGGCTCGGACTGGTTTAAGCTGACTTTATCTCACCTTTACATGTGACGCCCAGACTGACTGACTGTTTGAAGATGACTTTTTCTCACCTTCATATAATATGATACTCACACTGGTTGAAGCTAACTTGATCTCTCCTTCACGTGTTAGGCTCGACTGCTTGGATAAAGGTGTATTCTGTTAGTTGCAAATATAAATTGATTAGCATTGGCCCACAGGCTCTAGAAATATAACTTCCTATTCCGTTAATGAAAAGTTTATTTAGTGTGTCTAAATAAATCGAATACTTTGTCTGAGCGGCAACCAGCTCGTGACTGGTATTTTTGCATAAAAAGTAGTAATTTTGAGAATAACATTTTTTAAACATGCCACAAAAAAGGAGTTTCTTCTTACTTAAAATCAGAAATAATTACTGCTTGACACTATTACGTCTACATAGCGTGTGTTCCATTCAATTTTTCTCAATTCATTGAATGATTGAACTGATGAATCCAATCACTGTAGACAATTAGTGCCTGCCTGGTGGACGAGTGTTTTACTAGTCGTTCATCTACTTGCTATAAAATATTTATTATTCTATACTTAAACTGTGAATAGAAAGTCACATACGTCATATGATATGTATCACACACTCATTGAGCCTTCCATCATAGTATCCGCCATAGTAAAATTTGTATCCCTAGAACAGGAAAGAGAAGAAAGAAATTATTTGAAAAATACAAGGTTGTGATTTCAAATCAGAACGAGATGGGGAACTCTACGTCAGTCGCGGAAATGTAACCAAGGAAATTGCGGGACAAACATGACAAAAAAAAATCCGTCATCTGGCGAGGCTGCCACCTCCGCGGCACTGGCAACTCTCGACACTACGTCTCATTCACTCTTAAATATAATATCCTACATGTTATACGATATGCTTTACTTACTGATTGATATTAATAATATTGATTTGCTTGACTTAATTGCCTTCCTATATTCAACAACCTATAAACTTTAATCAAGGGTTGATAGGTAATTTATTTAGTTTACATTTGGAATTTCAACTTGAGTTATGATCCCTCTCGATAGGATAATTCATTCGGCAATCGGATAGCTCACAAACAAATAAACTAAACGGTTAGAGAATTGTGAGAATGTTATATTTAAGATTATGATGTTTCCATTGCTCGATTTTTCATGTAAAACGTTTGAATAGTACTTCCACTCAGAATACTGATTGATACGACTTTTGAAATACGAACATTCTATTGTTGAAACGACTTTTACTTTAGGTGTTAATTTGTGAGGATAACTTATTGCAATCATTAACATCATAAAGTAATGTTAAAAATTATATGAAATATACGATAGAACAGAAGGTTTTATTGCTAATACATTTAAAAATCTAGCAAAAAATATTTATTTGATTAATTTATATCACATTTATTTAATGAAACAAAGCTACTTTCTATCTGTTTCATCACCCCAGCCAATTCGTTAAAGCGAAAGCCTTATTTGATCTTCAGTTCCCATTCAAACCCGATTAGTATAATGCAGTTGTTAGAACAGAGATTTTCTTTTTGTAAATATCTTTATTGAATTGAAACATGATTTTTAATTCAGGGAAGAGATCAGTTAATTATTTTAAATGTATTATGGATAATTCATTAAAACTAAAAACTAAAATTAATGTCAAAAGACTTTCTTTTATTTTGTATTAATTATTAATTACTTATCACTCCCATATTAGTCGTTAAATATCAAATTGATTGAAATAGTTGGCTTAAAGCCTAGTTGAGGTAGATAGTTAAATGCCAAGTGAAGTTAAACACAAAGGACCCAAAGATTAAATCTCTGGTTTTTGCTTTGAGTGTATCGAGGGCTTACGTTCTTAAAAAATTCCGAACCAGTGCGAGAGTATTGCAAAACCAGCGCTTGAGCGGTTATAAGCCTTTCTACCATTCCGAGCTTTGATTATCTCGTTGGTTGGATATAGATTATCTGAATCCATAAAAGTTTATTATTATCGTTCTTGATTAAATGTAAAGAGTCAATTATGTATTCCAACCAATAATCCTTAGAGTCAGCAAAGTAGTATGGACATACTAGTCATCTCTTTTTATTTTTCATGAAATTGGCGGTATTCTTAATGAGTGCCGGGTGTTCACTCGACTTGTGCATTATTGGCATTTACACAACAGTATACACTTAAGTTTGCTATTTGCTGAATACGCTGCGAATAATCATTTACTGTTTATAAGTTATGAGAGACTTTGCCAACAGTACTTTGGAGGTAGACGAATAACGTATGTGCGTAACTCATCTCCATACCGTTTACATTGGTCCCAGCGTCTTAAATGATATTGAATTAATGTATTTTATAATTTTGTTATTATTATCTCAGTAACATAATACTCAACTCAAGGATAGCATTATATTTAACCCTCCGTTGGTGCCCGTATGCCTGTGGTCTCATCAACACCATTGGATTATGTTCGACGTCGTGTGGAGATTGCTGCCGCGGAATGTTGAACTGCTCCTCAATTCCCACCAACCCCCTCACTCTCCTGCCATTCCATCGCCTCGTTTCATGTCGTATGAAAACATGAATATTGCGACGAAGGGATTTGCTAGTTGATTACCTCATGTCTCATTTGCAAAAGCTATTATGTCGTTTTAATTACTGTTCTACCGTTCTCGTAACGACCGTTACGCTTTTTAGAAGTTTATTAAATACGTGACAAAAATTCATATTCTTCAGGATAAGTGACTTTTCCTTTAAAGAATTATTTTCAAACTTCTTTACCGAATGAAAAAATCAAACCAATTCTAATAAATACAAATTTATATAATATATGTAATCCTTTTCACAACAAAGAGAAGTACGTTTTATCGTCTCTAAAATAATTGTTCGATTATTGTTTGTTTATGTCGACTTCACTGGTATTTTTACAAGAGTTTCATAACCTAGTAATATACACGTTTTTCTCAACCCATGCTTAAATGTTGCTAAGGGACAGCTGTCCAAACTCATTACGTTTTGGTCGATGATTATTAAAACTTACTTTTCGTGTTAACTATGCATCGTAAATCGCTTTGTAAACTGGTTTAGGTGCGGAATTTTATATCAATAAGAAAAGGCTTTTTAACCGTCAGGAACAGTAAGTATCCTTTACCAAATAAATAAATAAATAAATAAGCTTCATTCAAACCCATTTTTCCCCTGTACCTAACGAAGAACTTGTTGAAGCTCGGGTGTTTACATTCAAAAGCAGTTTCAAACCGGAATTTGAGGTTTGGAGAGATCAAAATACATCAATTCAAAAATTGATTAAAATTAATTGATTGACATAACATGTAGGCCCTCATAACCAAAGCATCCTGTTCCAACTGCTTTTAATTGTAAACAACCAAGCTTCAACATGTGTCTTACCAAGAATTTGTTGTTTCTGTTTAGTATATTGAAAGAGTGAGTCATCCCCTTGTGGGGTGACGTGGTGAGAGTCAAGTTAACCAAGTCGCGTTTCCGGTGACATGTTATTCCCATTTCCTATTTCCGCAGATCAGAACAAATTGGCTATATAGAACCGCGTGTCGACTGCATTGCAGAGACACGGCGCGGCGCGGCGGCGTAGTCTGCGGCATACGTATGATGATATCGTGTATTTTAATATCCCTGTGTTTAATATATTACTTAATTTTCATTTGGTATTGCTTGCTCCCGTTTACAGTGTTGATCTAAGGTCCTGGTTGGTAAGTAAGATTTACGATACGGTCAGGAAAGGTTGAGGTTTCTGCCCGGAAAGTTAGCTTTACGGAGGAGAACGTCGTCCAGAAGTTATCTTCTGAACGAACCATATATCAGAACAAGATATATGTTATAGGGAAGTAAAAATGTGGTTTAATCAATCGTTGACACAATTTTTCAGAACCTATGAATAGCAAATGAACATTATTACGTTTCTGTATACCATTTTCGAGGGTAAATTTATTCTTTAGTGAACTTAAACGTAAATTCAAACACCTATGAACGTACAGCTCAAAAATAACAGAATTTTAAAAAGTTTCAATATTTCGAACTTAGAGGGACGCAATCTTACAATTGGCCGCATTGCTTGGTGCTTTTCGAAATTTAATGACATTACTTCCATTTATGGAGTTTGTTTACAGTGCACACTATCATTTATGAACGTTGTTAAATATCAAATTGTTGTGTTTGCGTGTGAAGGTTATTAACTGCACCTGACACAGCTGTAACCGTCAAAGCATTAAATGGTATGAGCATTGCTGATTTCATTACTTTAAATTCTCTGTACATAAATTGATTCATTGTTTACAATGATACTGTTCAATATTTGTATTTAGTTAATTACATTCAATATTTACATTACTGAAAGCCTTTCAGTTACTGCCTAATTTCGTGAATTAAGAAAACAGAGTGATTTTACACCGTAAATAATTACTAACTTTTTAATAATCTATCATGAAATTATAACATATATTTTCATTTCATTCAAGATTTGTGATAGTTGTGATTGGATTAAATGTGATTTGTTTTAATGGGTTTTGTATCTCCCAGCTGAGTTAGATGAATCAGCCCATACCCCTGGGTTGAGCAGTTAAATTTTTGACACAAAGTTGTGTTGGGAATGAAGTAATTTTCCACGTGTTTAAACCCATTTTTGGTAATGACCCATATGCATAAGTTTACTGTTAAGAAAATAACCAGTTGCAATTAATTTATCATACTCAAGAGTTAAAATTTCATAATAATGTGATATTTCAAAGATTGTACCACCACTGACTGACTAGGTGATACCGCATATAACACTTTATTTTTCTAACACCAATTCTTCTCTTTATGCATTTTTGTTTATTTCATTAGAATTGGTCTTAAAATTGAAATTGCAGAGTCAGCTCACTCTTGCAGCGCTGACTGTCAGGACTGGCTGACTGTGCCATCAGTTGATATCAGCAGCGGCAATCAGCAGCAGTGTTACTCATCAGTTGCTGACGAAGCTTCCGCGACTTGAAACCTCTATTCATTCAAATTGAATGGACAATTGTTTTAATACCTCAGTTATCAGTGACTAACTTATTTCAGTTTTAAATATAGTTTAAAGGGACGATTAATGGAATCGTTCATTTTTCATGATCGGTCGATCATGAAAAATAAAAATACAATTAAATAATATTGTTATTGAAAGGCTAAATTTGAGTGATTTCCATTTACTAATAAAACACACTATAATATTTTCATATGTGTAAGGTTTCTGTGTAGGCCTACTCACATAAATTATGATACCATATTTAATTTTTTCTATGTGCAATTAGTGCTTGTTCATGCAAAGACAAACAATCTTTCAGAAACATTTTGTTTCGGAATTGTTTTTCCTAGACTCCTTTTTAAAGTCTACAAAAGCATGCCATTTCGGTTTAACTATTAATGTGATTTGATGTGTTGCAGATACGATACCCAATGACGGCTAAGCAAACTTCGAAGTAAATAATACAGGTAAGTAACGCTTTTTGTGAGTTCTCATATGGTAATTTTCATTTGTTAAGGCTGCTGATTTTCTTTAAATGAACCGAATTTTCATTTGGAAAAAATAATTAATCACTCCCAAGCATCACAAAAATTAAGAGTTACACCCTACTGAAAGTGAAAAATGCGATCGTTTACTCAATGAAGATCGTATATTGGGATATTGCGTGTAATGAGCTGGAGAAACAAACTTAAAGGGATGCCGCCCTCTAGCCAAGACCCGGGTCCTCAGTGCTTGTTGTGGAAATCAACAATATTTGTGAATATTAAGACTAAAAAATCAACTTGAAATCTGTAGAACCCTACGCTTCATTGAATTTTCGTAATTTTTTATGAACAAGTGGGTGATTTTTTTGAACCGCTAGTGTAAGTACGTATTGCACATTTGTAATTTCATACCATCTCAAATAGACCCATTTTTTCTCACCAAATTTTTAATTGGTTACTGTCTCAAAACATACCGCTTTCAAATATTTTATTTCGTATTGCACACTTAGAAGAATTTCTATATCTAACCAAACTTCTTCCTTACCGAATCCTTTATTGGATATTCGTCGCACTTTTTTTACTGTGATAAACTATCAAGCAAAGTAATATATTAGTGAAATAATTTATTTAAGAATACAAATACCTGGTAAAATATTAGTATAAATGCCTCATACAAATAAATTTGCTTGAATTAATGTAAGCAAATTTATATCGATTTCCGATTCTTAAATCTATACCATATTAATAAATAGCTTCGTTTTACGTACCCAAACCTCCAGAATTATAAAATTCTTTATTGACACCATACATAATTTTTCTAAGGCTAAATATATAACTAAATAATGAAAATTAAAAGATAAATTTGGCAGAGTATTCTACGCAGAAGATTCAAAATGGATTGGTAAAATGGAGATGGGCGTTGCAGTAAGTCAATGTTTGGATTGAATGACAAACTGGTGGGCTGTGACAGGGTTTGGGGCTTGTTGTAGCAACTGACTCCGTTACACTGGCCCGACGCGACAGTGCAACTGCTAAATATTCTAAAATTCCTTTCGAAACCTACCTCTTTAATTTTAATTCATACTCTGTCTTTCCACAAATCATTGATAAATCACCAGTTTTATGGCTCTTTTAAATTGTTAGCCTTCAACTATTGTTATTCGCAGAAAAGTAAGTGGCATGAGGGCTACCCATGACCCTCACAGTCTATGTATATATGCAATGTCATTACACTCGCATTATGAGCTCCGACCACTATCTGAGTCTAAAAGCTGTTAAATGCTAGACATGTGGTGGCGGCAGTATTACTATCATTTGGCACTTCATTAAGAATGTAGCCAAATTTTACTATTTGCATTTCGGTCGCTTTTAAAACATTAGCTAAGCTGAAAAATTGTGTCAAAAAGTATACATATGCAAAAGGTTTGGATATTTGCGGACATTAAAAATTTAATTAGTCTATTTATGTATTTATGTTTTTTAATTACAATTCCCCAGTATTAACTTTGAAACAGTCCGTTGCACTCTTTTCAAGAACAGAATTTTCCATTAACCGATCTTTGATGTCGGCTGTATCGAGTGGGAGAAACGATTATTTAGCTTTATTACCATTACAGAGCCATCATTATAATTTATATTACAAACGCAAAGTATACTACATAAAGTATATCGTGTGCCTCCTTTCTCTAAAGCCCATCCCATTTATTTTTTATTTATGGAGATAAACAGGTAATAACATTTAGGGAATGTCTGTATGATCGAGGAAGGAGGCTTTTGGGGTTTTAAATTTTTCACTCCCTCCCCTTAGAAATGTAAGGAGGTAGGTCTAAATCTTTGAATGGAAATCCCCATAACATGATACGTCTTCTTAAAGGCTTTGGTGAAACAATAGTTATCTAAACTGTAGGTCTCTACGTTAATTTTCTGCAATGTTGTTGCAAGTAAATAGGAAAATAACTTACTAATAAAATTGAACACATTACAACGTTAAAATATAGCCCTGTTATCATTTCTAAATAAAAAATATATATACCTCTAGGGATCACCGGTAAGTAATATTTACTTAATTTTAACACATTTAAAATTTTTTGTCACCATCTAGGATCTATGAAATTGATTGGAAATTATTTTATTCATAGTTAAGTCTGACTTGAGACCAACCACTTCAAATCAAATGTTTATGCTATTTTAACGCTGCTATGTGTCTTAAAAAACGACTCGTTTTTTAAAATAGAGTTTACGTAAGGAATTTGTATAATGCATTTAGAGTTCGCTCGCAACCGTGGGAGTATATTTTCACTTCAATGATTAAAAACAGAAAATCGTGATTCACTAGGTCACGCCCCTTAGTGTAAACTTTGAATATCAACTTAGCATAAGCTTTAAGATAACAATCATTAATTTGTCACTCCCTCCCCCACGCTGGTGGGTGGTGTTTGTGGCTGGTTTAAAATATATATATTTTAATATATATATTTTAAAAAAAGAGTACTATACGCATAATATTATTCATACATTTCATATCATCCAATCCAACTGGTAAGGGCTGTACAAGTACTCGAGTATCGAGCATTTATTTTTTTTCGAGTTTAATCGGTTCGACTTAACGTTTTGAAAAAATCTCATGAGTTAGAGCCAAGTAGTTAGTTCCTCCGTTTACACGAAATTGATCGGTGGGAACGAATTTAACGGCAGTTTTTGCGCACTTAACAATATCTGAAACCCCTATTTTTCAATTTTTTTTACTTTTGTTAAAGTGTTTTTTAGTTATTACATTCCTTCCTAAAACTTTAGATCTTTACTTATTTATTCTTAATCAGGCCAATTTTATTTTTTATTTTTGAATCCCATAAAATATAGTACAAAAACTCACTTTGTTATAAGCATGGTTGTGCAACTATATTGGTTTTAAATTCCTTTTCCGCCCCTAATCCAAATTTAGCCAAATGCACGACCTATAGGTTTCGATAATTAAACGTTGGTGTCCTGATCACGTACGTAGTCAGTAGTTGAGATTGCTACCGTGGAGACTTTGTCGAAAGTGAAAAAACAACGGAACATCACACACATCACGTTCACGCATACATATAAAATTGAAACGAATGATCATAAAATGCGAAGAACAAAAGTGCAAGTATAGCTGTGTGTGTAGATCATCAGGCTTAGATTTTTATCAAATATTTAGTAAGGCTATGAAGCCGTTTAAAATATGGCCTAAACTATCGTGACTCCATTTGAAAACAAGTTTAACTTATAACTCAGTGACTCCTCAGGTTGAATAGCTGAAACATTTTACATTGTATTTTTAACGAACATTAATGATTTTGTATAAAATGATTACTTAGAAGTATCATAACTATAAAATTCTAATGTTCAAAATAATCAACTCAAAGCTCAAAACTCGCGATTTTTTAAAACTCGACTCGACTTCAAAATCACTACTCGCACACCCCTTAGAATCATCTATTATAAAATTTGCCATCACAGTCATTTGAGCCATTCATTCTGCATTAAATATTATAAATATGTTTAAGAAAGCGTATTTCTTAAAAGTTTGTCCCTCTCCAAGAGAGCAGCGACAGCTGTGGTAAGTGAATCATCCCTCTGAAGCACGTCGCAGCGTAGCACGGGAGGGCTGGAGGCACTCGCGACTCCGGTGACATATAATCCTCCATTTCCTATTTCCGCAGATCTGAACAAATTGGCTACGTAAAACCACCCTTTGACTGCAGTGCGAGCCACGGCTGGTGTGGGGGGGGGGGGGGTTGGCACGTGGCTTTTTGTGTGCTTTTACGAATGTTTTGTGTCATATTTCTCAATTTATACCACGAAAACAATTCCTTTTCTTTCATCCCCTTAAAACTTTACAAAGCAGTTTAATCAAACATTTGTTTCAAAATAAAATATAAAACATAACATGAATGTTTTGTTACTATTTATTTTTATGGAATATATCAGAAATGCAAGAAAGTGGTCGAGTTGCTAAAAAAATAGTACTTTAATTGTTATTAGGGAATCCAATCCCGGGATCCCGCTTCTGCGTGATTTTAGGGTTAATTCAATCCCGGGATTTTTCGGCACAATCCCGGGATTTTCGGGATTATAAAATTACGTGTGAAATCGGTATTTACTAGGATCTTATCAGTTAAAACAATGTTATAAACAAGAAAAACCAGTTACTTGTAGTTTTTGATCAAATAATCATGGTTTGTTGAGTTATTTGTCGTCTTATGGTATGTATAAAAGTAGTTTCCAGTTAATATTTACATGCTTCTGAAAAAATACATAGAGAATTTAACTTGTTTCTGATACGATGTAATGCAATTGCAAATAAGTTTCATTACGATGCTCTAATGATCATTTTTATCGTACTTCTAGTTTTTATAGTTACATCTTTCTAAGTCCTGTTATTGTTTGGTCAAGTAGCTATAGTCATGTTTTGTATAAGACTTTCTTTAAATCAAATTAAATATTTTATGGTGTTCACGGTTATACAGGGCCATCCTGATAAGGTATTCCGTTTTCACTCTGATGTCTAATGCTGACTATGTCGTCAATTTTTTACGCTCTAAGTTTTTATGTATAAAATCACATTAATAACTCAAAATTAAACGGAAAACTGCTTTCTATATCGCATTATATTACGATACCATGAATACACGCGAATCAATACTAAATATTTATTTTTGTATCGGCATATACTATGTTGGATCAATCCCGGGATCAGTCCCGGGATCCCGGGATTAAAGTTTTTCAATCCCGAAATCCCGGGATTGAAAATATCGTCCGGGTTTGGATTCCCTAATTGTTATCGAAGGGTCAGCGAGAAAGATTTGCTTTGATTGAAAAATAAGGTCTTTTAATTGTTCTGGTATTACTATCACTTTTGAGTATTTGTTGTGGTTTATTAGTAGGAAAATTAAATTGTAAATACAACTTTGGAAAACGTCCTCCCAAATTGGCGTTTTTTTTGTTAATGACGACATCAGCCCTTGATTTATACTGACTGCATGCGGGTGTTGTTTACCATAATATGTTCTCAAAACCAATAAAGTTTGAATCACATTTTATTTTCTGTGTGAAGATAACTTTTTATCATTAATGTTTCAAGACAGTATAAACGCGATACTTTAAAAACTCAAATAGTTTTAAAACTAGTTTGAAACATTAGTTGGCAGATCTAGTTGGCAGATTCAATGTTTTAATGGTCATGAATCTGACACAAAAGGTTGCTTTGAAGGGATTGTATTTTTATGCTTTATCCAAGGTAGAAGCGTCGAATAAGGAAAATATGAAAAGTAAGAGCTTATGTTATGAAGGCGGGCGGCGGAACCTTGGCTGCGGCGAATTGGGGGCGTCTGCGGCGGCGCGGCGTGTCGGCACAGTCGGCACTGGGAGGGTCGTGGGACAGAAAAGTGGTTGATGCATACTGGAAAGAACGTTTAATCTAAAAGAGTTTATTGAAGTACCCAGTTTACAGCTGATTTTCTGTTTACAGCTGATACCTTGGTTTTAGAAGCTACGCTTTTAGTTTTTGATCAGATGTAAAAATTAACAACAAATTCATAGTAATGTTGTGTATAAAAATAACTTGACACTCAGAGCGATTCATGACAGATAAAGTAGAAACCTCGCGGAAAGGCTGGTGCATCCTGAACAATAACGACAATGCAACGATTCAATCTAAACTACTTTTTATCTCATTATCTTTAAATTAGTTTTATTAGGATGCATTTTAGGTATGTATTAGTTTTAACGTGTATTTTATTTATTAAATCTTAAAACGAAGAAAATAATATTTTTAATTGTTGGATTTTTTTATTTAATGAAGGTTACGGTAAAATAAAGAACGAATTCGTAATCCAATTAGCATAAAAATTTTATACAGTTTACAGTACCAAATTTTATGTATGAATACACTTAAAATCAAATTATAAAAGTAATTGTAATAAAATATACGCTGCGTATTTCAGTTTGATGGAAAACTTTGACGCTTTTTCACGGTCACACACGGCCGCATGCACGGAGAGTGATGGTGGCCCTGGGACCGCGCCGCGCCGCGCGTTGTCCCGCCGCGTGGTAGGGTTAGGCTCCGGGCATGTGGAATCAGCCGCGCTCATAAGCCACCCCTTATATGTGGTGGAGGTAATGGAGTTTTAGTAGATTCATAGATATTCCTTTTTGCTCAGTTGCCAGCACATATTTAAAATAATGTTTAGTAGTTTTTTTCAGTTTTATTGTAAAACCTTGAAGAGGAAATATATAAAACATAATAATACCTGCTATAATGATTAAAAAATTGCAGGTTCTTTCAATGCTGTGGTTATACAACTGCAGTACTGTAGGCACTATGGGGATGTATAAGGCTAATTCGCTCAATGGCGCATTGTTAAATTTCGCAAAGATTTTTCTTCCGAATCTTGATAATATATGGACGAACATAATACTTGCCACCTTCAGTAGTCATTACTTGCTAATATTATTTCATCCGAAGTGATTTTACAGTCAAATTAGCATGACCGACGGATTTGATTTTATCACCTTACTAATCATTTTAAACTTCATATTTTTATAACAATGAAAAAACAGTTAAACAAATTTATAGTTTGAACAAAGAGAAAACGATCACCCTATAATTGCACAGCCCCTGAGAAAATCGCGATTTAATTAAACCAAGATATTTACGATCCGTCGCAACACACCGAGACCATTAATTAAAGTCTGTGATTTCATTACGTTGTCGTGCTCTGCTTTATTTTGTTTGTTGAACTGTTTGAACAGTTTATTGAATGGATTCAATCAAGTCACAGTCATGTAGAGAATTGTGGATTTGGAAAAATTCTTGTTCAAGAGTCTGTTTATAGTTGATTGTAACTGACGTTTCAAATTGTATTTAGTAATGATGTAATATTAGGTGTTTGTAGTAGCATTGTGTAACTACATAAGCATTTGAAGGTACTGTGTATTGTATGTGTTTGAAAGCCGGAAAAATATTATCATAATGTGTAAGTGTCCAATACTTACGAATGTAAACTTTTTTTGCGGTTCAAGAGTTTACATATTTCTAGGACGGCAAATAAATAGTATATAACTTTACGTGCGAATAGCTTACAATCGCCTTTAGCCATGACAGAGAACGTAACATTTTTCTTGGTCCAATATTTCTTCTCAAACCCCTTGTGAAGAGGATAAAGGAAATTTATGAAAAATACTAAATCACGTTACAAAAGAACGGAAGGGAAACAAGGTTCAAAAGGCGGAAATGCAAACACAAAGTTTTTGGAGAAAGATTAAATTGCGAATCGAACAATCTGAACAACGAGTAGGTGATGAGTAATTAAATATTTAAATAATTTAACTTATTAAACTACTACATTAATTAATATTAAATATTTAATATAAATATTTACATTTTACAAACCTATATATTGGATTATTTTTAATTGGCTTTAAAATATTTATTAAATGCAACGAATAAAAACAATTTAACACATTATTTTAGTAGTTTATTAAGCATTCATACTATTTTACTCGTTTGTATGTCGGATGTCTAAGAAAAATTAACTTATTCCGTTATAGCATCTAAACATTTTAAATGCAACAAGTACTTTGAAATAAATTACTTATAATGTTTAGTAGTAGTATATTTAGTTTTCTTTTAGTAGCCTCCTCTTAAACAAAAAATTAAAACCTACAACTTTGTGGAAATGGAAATTCCTGTATGGGAGAAATGGTCGAAAGTGATGTTATTGAAAAAACAAAAGTAATCTCAGAATATAAATTAAATCATACATGACATATACTTGGTCGTATGACACTAGTGCAGTATTGCATGCGGAATCTGTATTGCGCAGTGCAAAAACGAACTGAAATATTCGTTAAATATACAGTATAGCGGAGTAATCTAAAACCACACTATTATAGATTCTTGTTTATTATTTTTGTGCTTTTATGAAAACATTTATGAATTTACTTTCTATTAAACCCTTTCAAACACAATATGAATAGTGCAGTACAATATTTCGCCTGCAATTAGTGTCATACGACCTATTTCAAAGCGAATATGAATGACGGATATTCATAACGTAACCTTTTAAGAGATATCAATTATCATGTATCTATTATCTATGCATGTGATATAATTTAATTGGCAGTTCTCGGCTGAGTACATGTAAAAGAGCCGGGTCAGTGGATAACACGAACTGGCGGAGGTGGAGACTGAGAGCGCGGGACTAGATATTGCAACCAATTAGGGGCGGTTTGGGAGCTCGGGCCCAGCTAGTACGCGCCTAGCTTTAGGCGCGCCTAACTTTAGTCCACGTAGCAAAAGTCGGGCTTGGGAGCTCGCGACCAAGTTGAAATGGTCGGTATCATCTTTAGTCGGTACTAAGTGGCAGTGTGGCTAGATGGACAGGGAATCGCGGGGAATTTTGGTTTTGAGGCTCGCGGCGGCAACTGCGAAACACCTGATCGACGACGGCAACAAAAGCGCCCTACTGTTGTGCGTGGTGAGGGGAGTTTACAGCCTTCGTTATCAGTTTCCTATGAAGTGTTCGGGTAGGTGGATGACACAGTGAGAGTACTTTTAAATTTGTAGTTTTAATTTGTTGTTTTTATGGTTTTTTCAGTTAAATCATTGTGCCTATTAAAAAGTGTTGTTACTTTTTCATTTGTTTTTCAAATTGTTACTGCTACTTAATGAGCATGAAAATGAGTTACAAATAATTTTAATACACTTTTAAAACATTTCAACAAGAATGTTTTAAAACAATTTTAACAAGTCTAAAACCAATTTGAACTGTTTTAATACAAGTTATTTGACTTCATACTTTACAAGTTTTGTTTTCAGTTTTAACACTTTTAAAATTGTTATGAAATAATTTTAATATGTGTTTTACAAAATTACATTAATACTAGTTTCAATATAAGTTTGAAAATGTTTAAAAATTGTTCTGATATAAGTTATTTAACTATCGCCATTGATACAAGATCGTAATAATTTTTAATTTTTAAGTTGTTTTAATACAAGTTACAAACAATTTTAAAATTATTTTAAAAAGTTGTCAACTCGTATTGATATGAAATCGTTGCCAAGTTTCGATGTATTGATAACAGTTTTAATACGAGTATGAACTTATTTTTAGCTAATTTTTTTGCTCATTGGGATTTGAGTAAGTGCGAGAGAACATGGCTGATAAAGAGAAGAAGCGAACACCAAATTGAATGGATTTAATTTTGATGACGAGCTGGTTTTATCCGAGGTGGATATATCCTAACATAGTCCAAATAGTCGAGGTACTCCATGTTGATGTCACCGGCACAAACTCACCCTACACTCCGCACAGTGACGACGCACCTGGCTTTCAGAGTAGTAAAAAACGGAACTCAACTGATAACGACTGCTCAGCGCTTCTGCGCAGTTTCGTTGAAATGTTTTTTGCCTCAATATCTTCACTCTTTTGCGTAAGGGGGGAGCGGGTGTACTTTTCTAATAACGTCAGACTTTAAAGTAGAATTGAATCATAAGTTACAGGGTGTTTTTTCAAACGCAACCCAAAACTTAATTTTATCATGACGGATTATTTCCCCCCCCCCCCAAGATTCCCGGGTTTGTCCCCAATATATAATTTTCTTTGGCCAACAAAACATAAACATTCACATTTTCTTTTTACATTTACATTTTTTTTTCCAACATAAAAATTAAGGGCTACGAAAAAATTCACAGGATATTCAGCACCTCAAAACAAACAAATCAAATTTAATGCAAGAAATTCAAAGACGTACCTTGCAACACGTGTTCAGGAATTTGATGGAGAGAACACAACTTTGTACAAATGCCAATTACGGATTGTTTGAACACATATAATGTAAACTAAATGAGATCAAACTTAAATAATAAGTTGTATAAAATGTAAGGATTAATAAAACAATACTGTTTCATATTTATATGTGCAATATTCAATCTTAAAAATGGGTTGCGTTTAAAAAAACACCCTGTATTATTTGCTTAGCTTAACGATGTTAAAAGCCGCGATATTTTGTAACCCTGATAAGTATCGTAAAAAATGTTTACAATCCAAAATATGCATTGTTGAATAGTAATTTATAATTGGAATGTTGTGAATTTTGTGTGTATTTGCTATTTTTCTCGTAGCTAAATCATACACCATTTTTAGTTACAATATTGTATTAATTTATTTATCGACGGAAAATAAATTACCATACCCGAATTTTTATGGCCAATTTGTTTGATATTACCGTTGATTAGTCAAAATCTTAACTAAAGCAAAGTAATCTACGCGATCTCTAATACAATGTGAACATCAGGAACCAAAAATTAATTATTTTAAAATATTACTTAAGGGTAATGGAATTGTTCGGAATTTAATGACGAATCCAAATATAACAATCGTTTGGTTAAAGTGAAATTAATAAACAAGATAATTAGATAAAACCAACATGATGTTTACTTAGGGGCGGTTTGGGAGCTCGGGCCCAGCTAGTACGCGCCTAGCTTTAGGCGCGCCTAACTTTAGTCTACGTAGCAAAAGTCGGGCTTGGGAGCTCGCGACCAAGTTGAAATGGTTCGGTATCATCTTTAGTCGGTACTAAGTGGTAGTGTGGCTAGATGGACAGGGAATCGCGGGGAATTTTGGTTTTGGGGCTCGCGGCGGCAACTGCGAAACACCTGATCGACGACGGCAACAAAAGCGCCCTATGTGGTGCGTGGTGAGGGGAGTTTACAGTCCTCTTTATATTTTTCTATGAAGTGTTCGGGTAGGTGGATGACACAGTGAGAGTACTTTTAAATTTGTAGTTTTAATTTGTTGTTTTTATGGTTTTTTTCAGTTAAATAATTGTGCCTATTAAAAAGTGTTGTTACTTTTTCATTTGTTTTTCAAATTGTTACTGCTACTTAATGAGCATGAAAATGAGTTACAAATAATTTTAATACACTTTTAAAACATTTCAACAAGAATGTTTTAAAACAATTTTAACAAGACTAAAACCAATTTGAACTGTTTTAATACAAGTTATTTGACTTCAAACTTTACAAGTTTTGTTTTCAGTTTTAACACTTTTAAAATTGTTTTGAAATAATTTTAATATGTGTTTTCCAAATTACATTAATACTAGTTTCAATATAAGTTTGAAACATTTTAAAAATTGTTCTGAGATAAGTTATTTAACTATCGCCATTGATACAAGATCGTAATAATTTTTAAGTTGTTTTAATAAAAGTTCCAAACAATTTTAAAATTATTTAAAAAAGTTTTTAACTCGTATTGATATGAAATCGTTGCCAAGTTTCGATGTATTGATAACAGTTTTAATACGAGTATGAACTTATTTTTAGCTATTTTTTTTTGCTCATTGGGATTTGAGTAAGTGCGAGAGAACATGGCTGATAAAGAGAAGAAGCGAACACAAAATTGAATGGATTGTAATTTTGATGACGAGCTGGTTGTATCCGAGGTGGAGATATCCTAACATAGTCCAAATAGTCGAGGTACTCCATGTTGATGTCACCGGCACAAACTCACCCTACACTCCGCACAGTGACAACGCGCCTGGCTTTCAGAGTAGTATAAAACGGAACTCAACTGATAACGACTGCTCAGCGCTTCTGCGCAGTTCGTAGAAATGTTTTTTGCCTCAATATCTTCACTCTTTTGCGTAAGGGGGGAGCGGGTGTACGTTTCTAATAACGTCAGACTTTAAAGTAGAATTGAATCATAAGTTACAGGGTGTTTTTTCAAACGCAACCCAAAACTTAATTTTATCAATGACGGATTATTCCCCCCCCCCCCAAGATTCCCGGTTTGTCCCCAATATATAGGCTAATTTTCTTTGGGGATACATAAAAATTAAGGGCTACGAAAAAATTCACAGGATAATCAGCACCTCAAAACAAACAAATCAAATTTAATGCAAGAAATTCAAAGACGTACCTAGCAACACGTGTTCAGGAATTTGATGGAGAGAACACAACTTTGTACAAATGCCAATTACGGATTGTTTTAATACATATAATGTAAACTAAATGTGATCAAACTTAAATAATAAGTAGTATAAAATGTAAGGATTAATAAAACAATACTGTTTCATATTTATATGTGCATTATTCAATCTTAAAAATGGGTTGCATTAAAAAAAACACCCTGTATTATTTGCTTAGCTTAACGATGTTAAAAGCCGCGATATTTTGTAACCCTGATAAGTATCGTAAAAAGTGTTTACAATCCAAAATATGCTTTGTTGAATAGTAATTTATAATTGGAATGTTGTGAATTTTGTGTGTATTTGCTATTTTTCTCGTAGCTAAATCATACACCATATTTAGTTACAAAATTGTATTAATTTATTTATCAACGGAAAATAAATTACTATACCCGAATTTTTATGGCCAATTTGTTTGATATTACCGTTGATTAGTCAAAATCTTAACTAAAGCAAAGTAATCTACGCGATCTCTAGTACAATGTGAACATCAGGAACCAAAAATTAATTATTTTAAAATATTACTTAAGGGTAATGGAATTGTTCGGAATTTAATGACTAATCCAAATATAACAATCGTTTGGTTAAAGTGAAATTAATAAACAAGATAATTAGATGAAACCAACATGATGTTTACTTAGACCTGCCCCCTAGCAGGTCTAACTTTTGAGCCTAAAATCGACAGTTATGATGACAAAAAAAATTTATTAGGCCCGAACTTGGACTCCCAAACCCAACTAGATTATCTCTTAGGCGTGAGCCCAAGGCTACTTGACTCCCAAACCCAAAAAAGTTAGGCGCGAGATTAGACCTGCCCCCTAGCAGGTCTAACTTTTGAGCCTAAAATCGACAGTTATGATGACAAAAAAAATTTATAAGGCCCGAACTTGGACTCCCAAACCCAACTAGATTATCTCTTAGGCGTGAGCCCAAGGCTACTTGACTCCCAAACCCAAAAAAGATAGGCGCGAGATTATCCCTGCGCCAGTTAGGCTCGAGACCAACTAATACCGAGCTCCCAAACCGATTTTTTGGACGCCAGCCTAAATACTGGATATAACCGGTTCTTAGGCTCGGACTAGCGCTAATACCGAGCTCCCAAACCGCCCCTTAATGATAAAGGACAAACATCGACACAGCTTTCCTGTGACAACTGCATTGCCCGTTCTCAAACAGGGGTCCGCCTCACCCTGCAGCCAAACTGACAACCTCCCTGCGCTCAGCAGACGTAAGCTATAGCTCTAGGACTTTTGTTAGTTTAATCAAACATGAAAAACCGAGCGGGGATAAGGACATTAAACTTCATTTTTCTGTACGCAGCTGTCACAGACGAGCCCCGAGTTTTCTCGCGGACGGCCTTGGCAGATTGCAGTTTGCTTTCAAACAGATACGTACCCATACGTCCAAAAATAATCTAAATCCTTTGAGATTTTCTTTGTATTGAAACTAAAAAGCCTAGGATAAATAAAAAAAGTTAACATTATTCTTTTAATCACTATACGCAAATGAATTAGTCCTTAATAACAGGGTTTTTTCTGTTACACCTGGAGGTTCTATACAATGTTTTTATTTACGTTTAGTTTTCATTTCTTTTTGAAATTTAATCAATAATTGTAGACGTATTGAAACCCTCCATGTCTTATACTCCGAGATGTTTATTGGGAGGTTCCACGCACCGCCGTTTCCCACGAGAGGTCTCGGTTCTTGTTATCATTTGCATCTGTATCGCGCCAATCACGCCTACAATGCCCTCTCCCCCTCCTTCGGCGGGGTGATTGACATTTTGTGTTCGCACGTGTTATTATTTGTTCAGCGCATAATGAGTCAGTCGCTGCCGCTGTTGCTCGCTGGATCGGCTCCGTGTCGGCAACAGGCGCGATGTGAAATATCGCCCCCATCTCGCTCGGTAAACCGTTCTTTGTGAACTCCTCTTTGATCATTTGCGTTTGATTAAATTAGCCAGCGAAGAGGTGCTTATGCTTTTGTGGAGATATGTTGGATTTTACACTGCCGTGCAATCACTAAGCACTGTGCCACAATCGCGCTGTATATATAATTATGAATATATAATTATTACCAGAAAGATATGAAAAATTGCTCTTTTAGGCTAAGCAAATATAATTCGGGGGCTTTGAGTAACTTCTAGCCTTTTTTATTGATACATTTTGTTAAGGTTAGCGGTTAAACAAGTAGCCTACTTGCAAGGAGGCAGAGATAGTAATTTAATCTGCTTTAGCTTTAGGTTGGAGTAATCCACATAATGCATTTATTTTTCACATTTTCTTATGATATTGATTTAAAATGAACATATTATTTAACATAGCAGTCGTTAATTGAGTTATTTTTACATTATAATCCTTCTAAAAACTATAGAAAAATGTTATAATTTTCCTTCATTGGAGTAATTAGATACTATTACGAGTCTGCAATAATCTATAGGGAATATTACAACAGAACTTGTCAGTTTCGAATATCGAATTCCCTCTTGGGTTTTTGTGAGAAGTTTGGTAACAAAGCTGGATGAAGTACGAGCAGATATCGAACTGCTGCGTGAACGCTCGGTTAAGTTTTTCATCCCAGAATATCGTCGCGTAGTCTTTCGGAAATATTCTACGGCTCACTTTCAATTGAAATACGTTTTATCCAGTAGTGTAATAAGTTCAGTATCGGTTGGATGTGAAACGATGTTTTTATTTATTAACATCAATTATCATCACTACCATATTGAAAATTTAATAAAAGCTTATTTTTATCAATTTAATTTAATTCAATCCCTTACCAGAGAAGACAACGGACCAAAAATATAAAACAGTCAATATAATTTGAAACATTTTCATGGATTAGAAGACAGTTAAATTATATGCGTAATGAAATAATAATAATATTAACAGTTTAATATAAACAGAATAATAATTTTAATCGAGTATAAAGTGGCCAAATTATAAATGGTATGGCATGGTGGTTACATATAGATGTAGTAGTGTGTAAGTATTTATCCATCAAATTGTCACCAGAACTGTAGAGTAAATTGCTACCAGAATGTCAATAATTATGTTTTCCTGACGTTAATGTCAAGTTTTAAAGTTACTTGGTGTGTTATGGGGGGTGTTTTCTAAAAACTGTAGGCTTTTTACAAAATGGTTGATTTTACAATCAGCCAGTCTGCTACAGTTACAAAAGTAGCTGGCTGGCATCAAGCGGCAATAGCCGTTTCTTAAAAAGCGGATAGGGGGCGGGAGAAGGAGGAGCTAAAGGATTTCGTCAGAGAGTGCATTATTGCACCAGTTGCACTCGCCCCCCTTCCCCCCCCCCCCCCAGCACGAGGGACTACTGCATTACTGACATACGTCACTAGCAGCTGACCTGCCTCGAGCAGTACGTAATGACTTTCTTGAGTATTTCATTCGCAAACGGAGCAAGGCATTGTTTAGTGGATTCTGAGAAAAGAAAATACGTTTTCTATGCCTCTTTCATTTGGTAGTTGACTAACTGACGTGGAATGTTTAGCTTTTGGTGTAAAATTCGTTTCAAACTTGAATCATTTATTATTAGTTTAACCATTTTAAAGAGCTACTTTATTCATAAAATTTAAAACAAAAAAACTTGAACATCTCATCAGTTTGAACACATAAACACTGTAAACTCAATTGTTTTCTCGGAGTGATGATATGATCTAATATTCTAGAGATAATTATTTATTCAAACTGTTTATGAGGAAGATTCTCATCAACGTTGTATAAAAATTATAAAACGTCTAGCTATCACTTTTGAATACTATAATTAATTATTGACATTCTGGTAGCAATCTACTCTACAGTTCTGGTGACAATTTGAAGGATAAATACTTTACAAACTACTACATCTACATTTGCCACTTGGCGGTCAATAAAGTTCATACAAACATTTCTTTAGGCTACTAATAAAATTTGTACTTACATCATTTGCTATATTATGCTGTTTCTAAATTTAACTTGGTTCATAAATTCAAAATGTCAAACTGGGGAATACCAAGAGTAATGATTGTAATTACCTCTTACTTAACTATTAAGAGTCTGCAGTACCTCCCGCCATCTTGGGTTTTAGTCCTATAAGAACAATTCTATTTTCTATGAAATATGCATGTCTTTGATCTCAAATTACTCGATTACCTTAAAACTGTACGAGTATGATTCTTGGATATGTTTTTCTTATTAATATTTAGCAGGGAACATTAAAAAGAAAAGTTTTTGAAATATGTTTAATTTATAGCTAAGACGAACATAACATGTTAAAAACTTTCACATGTATATTGTTACCTATCAAAAAACTGTTACACATTTTAAAATTTTAATCTCACAAATCAATATTTTATTATATATCTATTACCTTTGAATTAACGAAGATTTGATATTTTTTTAAAGGAAAATAAAGTTGAAGAAACTCGTAATAGGTGTAACCATGAAAGGTTCTCGGAAGGAATAATAATTGTAATTACCGTTAGTTACTATTAAGAGTCTGCAGTGCCTCCCTCTCTTGGTTTTAGTTCCATGAGAACAATTCTATTTTCCATTAAACATATATGTCTTTGAACACAAATTACTCGATTACCTTAAGTTGTGCGAGTACGGTTCTTGAATATGTTTGTCCTATTAATATTTAGCAGAGAACTGCGAAGAAAAATGTTTTAAATATGTTCAATTTATGTTATGTTAATTGTTTATATATTAATTTTTAAACTGTTACATATTTAAAAATTTAATCTCACAATTCACTAGATATTTGTATTACCTTTAAATTAATACTCATTTTGTATTTTTTACGGAAAATAAAGTTGTAGAAACTGTTTGAAATTAATATTGTAATTATAGGACAACCCCAGAAAGGTGTCGGGTACCGCAGATTCTTAAAGCTGTTCGATATATTTGTTCGCTGTTTGAGGCTAGGCCTAGGCTATTAATCAAATCAAATCAAATCAAATAATTCTTTATTGCCGTTCAACATTTAAAGCATTGGCATGCGTCATATTACAGTAAGAGAAGCTTAATCAAACAATACACATTACATATCATCATTAATAAAGTCATCAATTCTATAATAACACTTTGTAATTAAATACTTTTTAAGTTTATTCTTAAACTTGACCTGATCTGTCTCCGCTCTGAGGTGGTCAGGAAGAGCATTAAAAAAGATAACTGCATTATAAAATGTCTGATTTTTGAAAAAAGACGTCTTGTGACGGGGAATGTTGAACTTGTTGCGGTTTCTCATACTGTATTTACTTTGAGGCAATAGATATTGAAACAATCCGGGGTTTTGTTTAAGAAAATTGAGGACATGATATATATAAATACAAAGAAAAGTGAGGAGGCCTGCTGAAAGGAAAAATGGCTTACAAGATTCTTGGGGTTTGAGTTGAGCTATAATTCTAATTGCCTTTTTTTGCAAGATAAAAATCTGCTTGGTATGTACATTCTGAGAACCCCAGATGGATACAGCATAAGCCATGTGTGGATAAAGAAGGGCAAAGTAGGCAGTAAGCAATACATCTTGGCTCGTAAATGGAGACAATCTACGGAGGACAAATAAGCCTGAACCTAACCTACTAGCAACTCCATTTATATGGGAATGATACTTCAAGTTGCTGTCAATTTGGATACCTAAAAATCGCACTTTTTGTTCCGATTCTACCACATTATCCCCTAAGTGCAGATGTATTTCGTCAACTACATTGGAAGGTATTTTGAAGTGAATTAAACTAGTCTTTTCTGTGTTGACATGCAGATGATTTTGAGTGAACCATTGAAGAATGTTATTTGACTGGGTGAATGCATTTACCTCCACTGCCTGCCTACACCCATCCTTTATCACCAAAGAAGTGTCATCAGCGAACAAGTATAACTCTGAGTCGGTCACCGAGCTGGCAATGTCATTAATATAAATGATGAACAATAACGGCCCCAGAACAGATCCCTGGGGTACGCCAGCCTTCACCACTTGAACATTGGATAAACACTTTCTCAGTACATTGCCATCCTTGTAAGAAACTTCAACAGACTGTTGACGACCAGCCAAATAAGATTGAAACCAATCTTTCGCAAGACCTCTCACACCAATAAACTCAAGTTTGTTAAGAAGTCTTTCATATGAAACCATATCGAAAGCCTTCTGTAAGTCAAAGAAAATTCCTACTGCGGACTCCCCTTTATCCAATGCTTCCACTACCTTATTTGTTAATGCAAAAATTGCATCGACCGTAGATTTATTTCTAACAAATCCAAATTGATGAGGAAATAACAAGTCATTCTGACGAATAAACGACCAGAGCCTGTTTAAGACCGCCTTCTCAAAGACTTTAGAAAAGGTAGATGAGATGGAAATAGGTCTAAAATTGTCGATTTCGTCAAAGTTTCCTTTTTTATTCAAAGGTTTAACCGTTGAAATCTTAAGAAGATCAGGAAACTCACCGGTTGCAAAAGAATAGTTTATTAAATGCACAAGTGGGGAAAGAAATTTATGAAAGCAAGATTTAAGGAGTTTAGAAGACATACCATCGCTCCCTGCAGACGTTTTTGGTTTCAATGACCTTATTATATCAGATACCTCAGATTCAGAGACTGGTGTGAGAAAGAATGAAGAGGACACACATTTAGTAGAATAAGAATGGGAGCAGTGCAAACTTCCTGGAAGAGCTGATTGGCTGGATATATTTGAAAAGAAGTCACAAAATAAGTTGGAGATAGCCTTTGGGTCATTTATTAATGATCCATCCTTATCTTTTATTCCATGGTCAGAAAGTCCTAATGCCTTACCAGTATTTCTGTATCCATTAATGATATCCCAAGCCGCTTTGGCTTTATTTGACGAACGTTGCAGCCTATCATGCACTGCAGATGACTTGACATCCCTAATGATAGCTCTATATTCGTTCTTAAGACCAAAATAAAACCTCCTATCGTCATGGGAACCATCAAGATCCTTAGTATAATACCACCACTGCCTTACCATATCACGCATTTCAGACATTTCCTGGGTCAGGGTCACTCTAAAATTTGAAGACCCTGGTTTGACTTTAATTTTCTTTTCTGGAAATGCCTGATCGAAGGCAAATTTGATAGTAGAGATGAAAGCCTGCATCTTCTCATTCATTGAGCAGCTACTGAATACATCATTCCACGTTTCCCGATCCAAGAAATTTAAGAAGATCTGCACGTTATTACCACTGAAAGATCTCCTAAAGATGTATGTGGGACAAGCATAATTTGCACACCCCTGCCCAATCACACAAACCTGACCATGGTGGTCGGACAGTGCTGTGATTAACACATCACAATGGAAGACACTATCTGAAAGGTCCGTGTAGACGTGATCTATTATCGATTTAGACCCTTTCTGTTCCCTTGTGAAAGACCTGACTTTATTAATCAAACCATAGGACTGCATTATACATGTGAAACTATCACTTTTAATGTTGTTTTTAGACAGGTCAATATTGAAATCACCAACGTTGACAGTTCTAATATTAGGTTTGATAATCCTGTCAAGACAGGCAGACAGGTGTCGGAAGAAGACATTGTGATCCTCAAGAGAAGAAGAATACGGCTTAGGTTTGTAAACGGTGAGAAGCAGAAAACTCTGATCGTTGTGACAAACTTTTGCAGCTGTCAGCTCACAAATACCCTCAAGACAGAAATTGCCAACTTTAACTACATCACAAACCAATGAAGTCTTAGCAAATATACAAACTCCCCCTTCTTCATATTTTCACGGCAGTATGAAGAAACATTGTTGTATCCACTAAAAGATACAGCATCAAATTCACAATATTTTAAATGATGTTCAGAAACACAAAAAATATCTGGAGCTTCACTCTGCAAAAAGACTTCTATCAAATCAAGTTTACCAGCTAAACCCTGCACATTTTGATGAAATATCTTCAAACCCCCAATACTGTTGATAACTTTAAGGTCATCATGATTGCTAGGCTTCACACTGTCCTGTTCACACCTCCTGAGTCCCCGTTTCCCGACCTCTGGGAACTGTTTTCGTGAGAATTGTTGTCAGAGTTAAAAACTCCTTCACTAGAAGCAACTTCTGGCACTGAAACATTATCATTACCAGTCATTAGAAAATCTAATACTCCTTCGAGCAATTTAGAGAACAACATTCCCAGTTCAGTATTACCCTTCCAATTGAGGTGCCTGCCATCTCGTGCTAAATGTTGACTTTTTATCCAACAATTTGCTTCAACAAATACCACTCCAAAGTTGATACACATCAGTTCTAGCTGTTCATTAAAGTGGAAAAGAGCTTTGTAAGTAATATCGGACCTTATTAATATACTATTTAAAAAAATTACAGCATTAGGAAAAAGTGTTTTTGCAGTAGACAGCAAATCTGCCATTGAATGGAGGGCCTCCCGCTTACCATTGCCACCATTGTAGCCTGCCCTTCCATTGTAACCTACTTTGAGATCATTTGTGCCCACGTGGATGTATATTACAGACAAGTCATGCTTAATGTACTTCATAAGTCTCTGTTTTATGTCAGTAGTTCTTCCACCTGGACAACATTCAATATAAGCTCCTCTTTTACGACTTAAGTTACTTGAATATCTAATTATTGAATCCCCAATTAGTAGAACGTTTTTGTCGAAACTACCAATTTCATCCTCCTTTACGACTACCTTATGACTAACATAATTGTTAACACTGTATGGTGATGTTTCAGAGTCCTTATTTTTACAAGCACATTTAGGTAATACTTTCATTGGCTGTTCCTTACAGTCATTAACTGGACTACTTACAATACCCTTCACATGAATAGACTCAACCGTACAATTCAAATCGATACATTGATTAATAACTTCATTTTCTGTTACCGACAAAACTTCAAACCTATTCCTACTCAATACTGTAGAAGATCGATCAGTCTTGACAATGTTTGATTTTTTGTTGCTTTTTTTTTGTTTTTTACAATTTTCCACTTATCACTACAAGCCTTTGCCAGTTTGATAGGAGCAACAACTTCCAATCTCACTGACTTATCAGCCATTGACGCTCCAGTCTCCACATCAACATCATTCTGGGATTGCGGCTTTGAAACAACACAAAACCATTCATCAAACGGTTTGTTGTCATTATATAGGAATGCAGTAAAAAGAGTGAATAAACTTAGCATGCATCAAAACATTTAAGCCACATTCAAAGCTATTTTTTTGTTGAACACAGTTAACATGGGTGCAATTTTCAGCGGGAATACCTAATTTACTGGCTATATTAAGGGCGGAAACATTATTAAAACCAGAAAAAGTGTCAAGGTGATAAGCATGCATTAAACTTTTGTTTACAAACAAAAGAGACCAGTGAGAGCCAGAACCTCCCTTAATTACATCACTGCTATTGTTTACGCAGACGAAAACATATTTGCTGGTTTCATACAAGGGTGATTTTACTATAGTGTCAATAGTTCCTTGGTCTCCCATTTTAAGAAGGTGAGCTACAGATGGGCCAACAAACATGCAATCATTTAAAGCCCCTACACTGTTTTGCATTGCCTTAAAATAATCATTTAACGTTTCATCTTCTACCCACTTATCTTTTAACATTTTATTTAACTTGTCATTTTCTTCCTTGGCTAGAGTGTACTTTATATTTACGTTTCTCAGCGCCGTAGCCTGTTTTTTACACTCATCTTCCACATTCTTAGATCTACTGTACAATTCATTCATCTTATCAACTAAACAGTCTTTTTCCGCCGCGGTCGAACTCATGAGACGGTCCCGCTGTCGGAGGGCCTCCTCCAGGGTGTGGATCCGCGTCCTCAGCGCCTGCACCTCTCCCGCTGTCTCGTCCTGTAGCTTGAATGAGCTGTCCAGCGCCTTTTGTCGACGCTCCTTCTCATAGCTAAGCTTAGCCGAAAGAGTCTCCACCTCCACCAAAGAAGATTCCAGGTCCACAGTTTTCTTTTCACACTCCAACTTTAAGCTATCAAGACGATTGATAAGTTTTGATATATGAAGGAGTACATTCTCGAAACACACATCAGGATTATTATCACGGAGAATGTTTATTTCACTGACAATCGAAAGAAGAATACTTTCATTGGCTTCGTTATCGGAACCTTCTGTTTCAAACACAGATTCATACATTTTGCTATAGTAACTAATATTTGATGCAAAAAGTACTTGTCAAAATATTTAAAATATCTATAATGGTAACTTTAAATATCTTAAGCCCCTTCAAAGAGTTAAGTGATTTTCAGCAGTGCACATGTGTTGTTGATTTGCGTTAAGCAGATTGAAGGCGAAGCTAATTAATGAAAGAGGTCGGAGCAAAAAAGATTAAGTCTCTGGCGATCGTACTGAACTCTCGCCAGTGCGGTGCACGGTGTTGTGGCCGAGATTGACGGGCGCTCTATCCACTAGACCACGAGTGGATAAAGAACTGTCGCCGTGGAGTGTATCATGAAGTTCCCATAAACAAAAGTTCTTGAACACGTGAGTATGTGCACCTGTCTTGTTTGGCTTGTTAGTTGCCTTACAGGTTATGTTATTGAGTGCACATATAACTACTCACGTTTGTAACACAGTAATAAATCCTGAGATACTTGAGTACAAGTCAGTAGGTAACTACTGTTACGGGAACGAAATAAGTCCACTCAACTAACTGTAGTTCAAATAAAATTGCGTAAATTACGAAATTAAGACGGAGCAAAGCGACAGCCTGACTGACCAACAGCGCGGTACGCGCGCATCCCCCGCATTATATTTTATGATAAATAAATGTAACTGTGATTCACTTTTATTTTGATTACACCCTCATAAGTGCCTGGTAGATCGAGCATGGCTTTGTAATATTTAATGTTATTTTCATCCAATTATTGTAACAGATTCCCGTTTTTATCACTCCGTGCAAAGCTTTATCCCACATAATGAA
Organism: Flexamia atlantica; assembly: GCA_035578135.1. Taxonomy (NCBI): domain Eukaryota; kingdom Metazoa; phylum Arthropoda; class Insecta; order Hemiptera; family Cicadellidae; genus Flexamia; species Flexamia atlantica. The sequence continues at coordinate 130,332,913 of JAQJVK010000001.1, read as the reverse complement.
GTGGCAATCTTATCATGTGGCTGAAGCTACAAACAACTGTTATTAACTTAACTTGTTTACGTTTTCGCTGTTTATTTCGTTGTTAACATGGAAACCCGCAAAGCCTAATTCTAATTTTTGGGACCCTATTGAAAAAAAAATACTTTTTTCCGGTAACTAGATTCCTCTGGCCGGTAACTTTTATAGATTACGCTTTTAAACAAAAAAAACTTACTTCTCGCTTTTGAAGTTTGAAGGAAATCCTCGGAGCTGTATTTGACATGAAGCAAGTAAGCAAGCTTACATGAAAGCAAGTTTACAAACTTGGCTCATATCAAGTATATAAGATTTAAACATTAAACATTACCATTGTTTTTCTTTCAATAATTTTTACGATAAAGCTATTAAATTTGCTTGTTTTTTTAGGTGCTGTAATGTGTACACTTAACAAATTGCAATTTTATGTACTAAGTTAGACGTTATTTAAACTATTTTTGAAGTAGCACTTTATAATATTTATTATATTCATTTTTTGTTACATTTTATGAACAAAATAGGATAGCCTTATAACGATTGTAAAATCATAAGCAAAAACCTCTACTATGGTATAATACAGGGTGAGTTTCTACTGACGCCCATAACTTCGCCAGTGGATTCTACTGATCAAAAGGAACAAAAAAGTAGCAATAAACCCTAGTCCAATTCCGAACCGTTTGGTCGTAATAGAGAATTTTGTGTTTTCAAAAAATATTGGGCTTTCTGTCAGTATTTACTTTATAAAAATAAAACCGATTAATCTAGCGATTTATATTAAAAATAATTCGAAAGGGCATTAAATTTGCTATAAAACCAAGGTTACATGAAAAAATATTTCATTACATACATCGGTTCCTAGCCGAATAAAAAAAAATATCGTATAATAGTTATTTTGTTTTTAAGTTTAAGAACCCCTTTTTCTTACTTTATTCCGGTGCCACACAATGTTCAACTAGATAAAAAACTTCCTCATTTAATAAGCTTTAAATTGATATGCAGTTTTAAATTGTTGTTGGTAGAATTGACAGAAAAACTACCATCAAACTAAAGTAAAACACGGTTTACCGATTTGGTTTTAGCAAGGTAACAAACCTACTAATAATAATCTCACTGATTTACACATGTTTTGGTTCAAATCGTACTGGTTCAAATCAGCTGATTCAATTGTTATGATTTGTAAACAAGTCTAAATCAGCTAAAGTAAATAACGTTATTTGGTTTCCAAGTCAGATTAAAACGCTTGTTTGTTATTTTTCACGTTATGGATCCTTTCACAAGTTCAGAATATGCTGATATGCATTATGTTTATGGTTTTTGTTCCGGAAATGCGTCTGAAAGTGTTCGCGAGTACATTCGACGCTTTCCAGACAGGCGGATTCCTGATCGAAAAACATTTATTCGCGTCCACCAGTGTTTGCGTGAAAATGGAAGGTTTCCCACCAACGGCCGCTTAGTTGGCAACTTTATGCAAGATGTCGGATTGGAAGAGGTTGTCTTGGAACGGGTAAGTGAAGATCCTAGGATAAGTACGAGGACATTAGCCCGTGAGTTTGGGGTATCCCAAACATTTGTGTCAAAACTATTACGAAAAGAGGGGTTGCACCCATTTCATTTCAAGCGTGTCCAGAAACTCGAGCCGAGAGATCCACCTCAGAGGCTTCAGTTTTGTCAGTGGATCCGGCAACATGACAGAAGGGATTTCCTGAAAACAATTTTATGGACTGATGAATGTTCGTTTACGAGAGATGGAGTCTTTAATTTCCATAATGAGCATCACTATGCTGACGATAATCCGCACCTCGTTCGTGAATCTAGGAGTCAGTCACGATTCAAGGTAAATGTGTGGGCTGGACTGATAGGAAATCGAATTATTGGACCATATGTTGACCTTCCTCCAACACTGAATGGAGTTGACTACTTACAGTTCCTAACTGAAATCCTACCAGAACTCCTGGAGGACATTCCATTGAATTTGCGTGATCGCATTGTGTACCAAGCTGACGGCGCACCTCCGCACTACGATCTCAATGTACGTGACTATTTAAGAAACAATTTCCGCTTGTGGATAGGAAGAGGTGGAACCGTTGCCTGGCCTCCTCGGTCACCAGACCTCAATCCATTGGATTATTACTTTTGGGGGTATCTAAAACAAGAGGTTTATCGGACGCCAGTGGAATCAGCTGAAGAAGTGAGAAACCGAATTGTCACAGCTACTGCACGACTACGCAATACGGTAAACTTGAATGCGACTGTAAGAGAGCTGAGAAAACGTGTCCGCATCTGCATCAGACAAAATGGTGGTCATTTCGAAAACTTGCTTAAGTAGCAATCAACATTGTCTATTCTAAATGCTTGTAATTAATTTGGTAATACAAAGTAACCATTGAGTTACTGTATGAAAATGTTGTGTTCATTTGCCTTGTATTATTACAATAAGAATACCCTTACTCGTAAACCTGGTTTTTATTTAGTTTCATAGTAGTTTTTCTGTAATTTGTTTAAAAATCATAACAATTGAATCAGCTGATTTGAACCAGTACGATTTGAACCAAAACATGTGTAAATCAGTGAGATTATTATTAGTAGGTTTGTTACCTTGCTAAAACCAAATCGGTAAACCGTGTTTTACTTTAGTTTGATGGTAGTTTTTCTGTCAATTCTACCAACAACAATTTAAAACTGCATATCAATTTAAAGCTTATTAAATGAGGAAGTTTTTTATCTAGTTGAACATTGTGTGGCACCGGAATAAAGTAAGAAAAAGGGGTTCTTAAACTTAAAAACAAAATAACTATTATACGATATTTTTTTTTATTCGGCTAGGAACCGATGTATGTAATGAAATATTTTTTCATGTAACCTTGGTTTTATAGCAAATTTAATGCCCTTTCGAATTATTATTTTTAATATAAATCGCTAGATTAATCGGTTTTATTTTTATAAAGTAAATACTGACAGAAAGCCCAATATTTTTTGAAAACACAAAATTCTCTATTACGACCAAACGGTTCGGAATTGGACTAGGGTTTATTGCTACTTTTTTGTTCCTTTTGATCAGTAGAATCCACTGGCGAAGTTATGGGCGTCAGTAGAAACTCACACTGTATATTTAGTTTTTAATTTGTCAAGTAAGTTAGTGTTTTGTTGTTGCATAGTACAATCATTATTTTCATGATAAAGCACATTTTATTACACAGTACCAACAACTATTGTCCGCTCGACAGTAGGAAGGGGTCGGAGGGTTGGTGGGGCACAAGTGCATTATTGCAGTGAGGGGAAGGGTGCACGCAGCTCTGCGGGGAGCAGTGGACGCATTGCAAGTGCACCAGTTGCATTTCCCTCCCCTCGTCTCGCGGAACCACTGCATGCACAGCCATAATATAACTAATGTTTAAGATGTATATGATCATTGTTTGGATGCATTCCAAGTAACTTAAATCTGCTCCGCTGGTGAAATCTTAGTTTGTTAGATTATAACAAATTAAATAAAATTAAATATGTATTAAATTAAAATGTTAAAACATATATTTGTCTTGAATATTGTTTTCTTTATGTTTAGGGGAGTTCTGGCACACAAAACACTTTATTAACGTAATGCTACCTCTACTCTCTAAATAATGCTTAAGAGGTGGCTATCCATTTTGTACTTGTTAGTAAGGAAGGTTTTTTTCTTTTCAATAATGATTTATATATTTTATTGTTACCTGCAATTTATTGTAATATTAGCAGGTACGAAGGCTAATAATTTTTACTTAAATCATATTATGTAATGTGCAATATTTAGGAATAATTCCAAATGAACTGAATTGGGCTGTAAGCTTTAGGCGTGTAACTACATCCTTAATGTGCAGCTGGTGATTCCACCAAGGAGTTAATTTAGAAGGTGTGACGTTTCCTTTCAAAATGTTTCCTTCGAAATTAGCAAATGGTATGAATTAGCTTCATTCCATTTGCCAATAAAAATAATGAGAGATAACCTTGGAAATAAAATAAACAAAAATAGGCTACGGAAAATGTGTGACTAAACATCAATATGCATGGTCTTAAAATAGCAAGAAAACTGTATGAAAAAGAAGATGGTGAGTGTATTGGCCTAAAACCTATTTCCCCAAAACGTTCCTCATTCACATCAATGATCGGGTCACTCATTTAATTGATGGAGGCGAAAGATTTATGGTAGAAATAGTATATTTTTTTAAATTAAAATCCCCATCACCTGCGCAAACCCTCCTAAAATCGTTAATATTGAAAACCCTGTTTCTAGTGGATACATAGATTATACTCTAAATGGAATGTCCATTCCGAGTTTCAAGATTCTACTTTGAGTGTTTATTTATTAGACAGACAACCCATTTTACCAAAGTGGGAATACAATACTGTACTTTGGGTTGTCCGCATAACGCAAGTAGCGTAAGTGGCATTTGATATATTTATATTGGGTGGCCATAAAAATATGTACTTTTATTCTTTTAGTAGGTTGGATCTCATACCTTTTCCATCCCTTGAAACTATACGATAGGTCTCTCATCCACAGTTTTCGAAACTGGAGTGGCCGTCATTTTGACTATTATAATATACTACATTTTAGCCGTTTGAGAGAGAATATTTTAAAACTTATCTTATTATTACGCATCTAGAGCCTGAACAGTATATTTGTGCCAATTTTCATGGCCAAAGAAGCCTTCACAACCTTTGAAAGGTCTGAGTGCCGCCATTTTTAATGTTATAATCTACCTTATTTAAGCCTTTCTAGAGAATATATTTTAAAAACCTTTATAGTATGCACCTTCAGCCTATAAAGAATATTTTAGTCCAGTTTCATGATCCAAGTTTTGTAGTTTTTGAGGAGCTGTAATCAGTCAGTGAGTGAGTCAGTCAGTCAGTCAACCGCCTTGGATTATATATAGATTGTAATATACATTATAGAGGAGAAATATTCACTTGTGTTAAGAATTATTTTTATCGTTTTCATTTAAATAATGCTATCTCAAAACCTTAATCTATTCTCTTGATTGTTCTGGACATGAATATTTTTCCTGAAATCGGTTTTAATATGATTTTGTCTTATTTAAAATGAGAAAACTTCAATCAAGTCCGTTTCATCATGACTAAAATTAAGTTTTTAATCAAGACTTTGTTAACAATAGAATCTAAAATCAATTTACTATTCTCTTAACTTGTTGGAACAAAATTGTGATAAATGTCAAGTATTGACTATCAGCAAAGCTTTATTTTGAGTTGCATTGAAGGAAGTGACTTTTGTTTTATCTCAAAACAACTCTCTAAGTTCGAACAGCGAAGTTCAATTCATTCTTTCTAACTTATTTATAGCTTCAGTTTTTTATCTCCCAAATTAATAAAAGTTGTTATTTAGAATACCGGTACCTAAAACTTATACCACCCATACTTTTATTACTTTCTACAGGCTTCGACTTGTCCCTAGTTTTACATCAAAATGTGTCATTTATTTAGCAATAACTTTAAAACCTTAAAATGTGGTGTACATTAATTTTGAGGAAGTAATTTAATTATTTATATCCGACCGCTCTTTTTTGCTTCATAAACAAAAACGGAGCACTACTTTACGTCCATTCGTAAACAAAGTTCAATGGCTACTAATTTTTCATTAGAAAAGTAATGAGTAGTAAGGCTTTATGGTTCTGTGAAACCAACTTACTATTCTATAACCTTTTTGATCATATCTATGACAATTATCAACTACTTTGCGCACAATACGGGCCTACTAGGTACTAATTGTAATATCATGTTTTTAACTTGATAAAAAAACTACTTTTGTCAGAGCGTACATTTTTTGTAGTATTGAAATTTCAATACTAGTTAGCTATCTAATATTTCACATTATATTGCCAATTAATATGTAGTGTGGTGGTAAAGAAAGTCCCAGAACGGTTTCGTAAAAGTTTTCTTAACCAATATGGGTACGGCAATACAACTTTGCGATTAGATATTTATCATAAACTTTAACCTACCTTTTCAAGCAATTACTATTTCTCGCATCTACAGGGTGACGGCCCACAAGTAATAGGAAGAAAATATGTTACGGAAGCATAGGTTGGAATTTAGATCAAATTGAAAGCCTTAATTTATAAGATTACAAAGCCGCAAACCCCACCTCAAAAGATTCACTCTGACTGAACTGGCAGCCGTTTAAAGTTCATATTTCTATTAATTAATTTATAGGAAATAAAAATATTAAAATGCTCAATGTTGTGCTTTAAATTTCAGGTAGGCTCGATTTCCGTTAGGATGAACCTTTTGAGGCCCGGTTTGCAGGGTTGTATTTGTATTAAGGCATTTAATTTGAAGTATACATCTTAACCTACGCTTACGTTTAAGATTTTCTTCTTACTCCTTGCGGGCCGTCCCCCTGGGGAGGTAGGAAACTGGTAAGTGCCTGAAAGGAAAATTTTTATGGTAAGTATTTATAAAGAAAGAATTATCATCCTGCCTGTGTTGGTTGAGAAGTTATTAAACCATTAATTTCGGTTAGGGTGAACCTTTTAAGGTTTGGTTTGTGGCGTTGTATTTTAATAATTAAGGTTTAATTTTAGGCAAATCTCTCAATCTATGCTTACTTACTCAATCCATGCTTCTTTTTACCCCTTGCGTGAGCCGTCCCCCTGGAGGTGGTGGAAATCGGCAATTACTTAAAAAGGAAGGTTTTTGTTATAAATATTTCTATGCAAAGTTGCATTACCGTATCTATGTTGGCGAAGAAAATATTAATCCAATTCGAGCCGTTTTAACAAACATTATATATTCGCAACAAAAAATAGCGAGATGTATTTTAAGGAGTATAAGAATTAGAATCAGAGATGTATTTTCAAACACCATTAAATCTCCTGAAAACGAATCAAAATATGGAATTATTGAGTGGACGGTCGGTCAGGGGTTTTATCGGGGATAAAGTCCGGCTGTACCGGATGTTTCGGCCGCCGCGCTGGTTGAATCCCATCACACTAAGCTGCGGAATCACCTAACACTGGCCAGAGCTCGGTGCGCAGACTTGAATTCAACCTTTCCAAATCTGGATTTATAGTATTTAAATACAGATCAGAGAACATATGTCAAGACCGGTTCATTGTGTTCATCTTCCGCTACACTATTAGCTTGATTTTTAAAGATATATCTACTTTTGTTTGAGGAAATATGTTGTATCGTCTGGCGTGCTATGTAAATAACACTAAAAATACAGATTTTTAAGAAAACATGTTTATACAATTTAGCATGGTTATCAACATCAAACTTTTATTTTATTCGAGCCTACATGCTTTGCGTAGGTTAAGGAAATAACGAATAAGAATTTGAGTATTACTAGACAACTCATATAAATACTCATTTAAATACACTCAGACAATTATTTCCCTCCAGAAGAAAATTGCAGGCAACGAGCCTATAGTGAGGCAGCACAGCCGAAGGGAGGTCTCTATCAATCCTCAACTTTACCTTACTTTCAGCTTCAATCTCAGAGTGCAACTCATTAAAACTTTCTCATCCCAGCGCCAAACTGCAAGATTAAAGAGAAACAACTCTCGGTCAGTGCTGCCAACAGAGCGCGGCGCGGCTCAGACGGTCTGTGTAAAACTCTATCGACCAAAGTTAATCTTTTATACATCACTTCAGTATCTGTAGCACTTAAAGAGTTAAAAGCGTTATTCCGTTATACACTGCTATATATATTTTATTTATTTTCTATGGCCGTTTATGCAGTATCAATTATAAACGTCTGTAAGCCACTATGTTGTAGTTAATTTGTTTGGTAATACTAAAATCATTTAAATGTCAGTCTATGTAATGTCATTATTTTTATTGGGTTTAAAATATAGATGGGGGATGAATTCGGAGAAAATTACTTGTAAAGATTCTCTAAGGATATGCTCCTTTTTATATTGAAGGACCTCGGGGAATCGGAAAGGGGAGAACTTTGAATGGAATGCTGATTTAATACACTTTTCCTGGAGACCTCTTGACCAAAGAGCGGATTTTATGTCATTGCACCCACGGAAAAATATTTTTAACAACTGTATAGATTATGGCAAAAACTGGAAGTAACCGAATTAAATTTCAACATTTACCATGGTATTTTTTCCTTCTGCAGAGGCATTGGATGGCACTGAAGTATTACATTTATCACTCCCATTCGGTGTCTAGGCGTTGACGTTTTTTGAGGTTCACTTTATTCAAACAAGCGTCGGACTGTCACACCTAAGCGTTGTTTTATACATTTTCATTTTAAGAAAAAGTGTCTGAGTACTCCAATTTTTGTTGAAGACATTACTAAACTAATTTATGAATCAACTTCAAACCTGGTACATAAATAATGTTCAGTAGGATCAATTATGGTTCGGAGTATCAATTGTGTTCTTTGCACCATTCCAAAATTGTGGTCATTTTCTTTTTTCAAAGCTTTTTTTAGTTTTCATATCTTGTCATTTCAATTGCTATAAGCTTTATAAAACCTCCCCAAGGAATGAGAAGAATGAAAAATTTAATTTACTTTACGATGAAGTGTATTCTCACCAAGGTGATCACACAAATAACCAGAGGAATTTAAAATATATGTTGCTACCTCATGAACAAAATGCTAAAATACGCCCCAAATAGTCCATATCAACCATTGAAGACTTAAACTTTTTAGTTTATTTGGTATACAACCCTAATAAATTTCAAACATTATTATCAATCAAATAAAACCTTATTATGCCTCTTGAGATTTTTTCGTAAAATAAGGTTTAAAGCAATTAAGTTTAGAAAACAAACATGGCCGCTACTTTGAGTTGATGCAAAGTAAAAAATTAATACTGCGTGCCAAAATTTGTTAATATTATACATTGTTTTTGACAAGAGGTGATTATTAAATACAATCACCGGAAAAATAGACACAGGAAAGCGTCGGCTAAATGGAGAAAAATTACAAAGTTATTTTTGTCTACGTTTTTACTTTTTTTCGGATCTATAATCCGGTTCTGCATAGCTTGCTAAACGTTTTTAAATCACCTTGGCTATTATTTTATCATGAAACAATAAAGGTATCAAATAATCCTATCGTTTGTAATCGATAATTATAAGCAATATCCTTGGATATAAAGTGATAAGTTTATTTGGGGACTATGAACAAAGAAGGATTGTATAATTAAATGCCTTAAACAACAAAGCATTACACGTCATTAGTAGGCAAAAACATATTCCTATGTCTGAAACGTGACATTAAATCTTCTAGGCTCATAATCACCTGTTTGTGACAGATGTTGAAGTGCAGTATTAGAGCGAGGGCGGTGCGGGGCAACGCAACTGGTGCAATTATAATGCACTCTTTGACAACACCCCTTGGCTCTTGACCTATCCCCCCTCCCACACGCTACCTTCACTCTAAACAACAGTTAGTTGTTTCTGTTGATCAAAGACATGTTGATATTGTTTAAACAAACTTTTTGTTAAAAGACAAACAAATAAAATGTTATTTGAGAAAACATATCGGGTTAGATAACCGTTGTAGATTGATTTATTCGAAATTTATCGAAACATGCATTCAGTGTTCATTTAATTATACACGAGGTTTGTTTACATATGAGAGGTGTCTATATCTACATAATTCGTGAATTAAGTCTATTTACTATTAAATCTAGAGTATTTATGAATTTTAAGGTAAATAATTTATATACGTTCACTGACCATAGTATGAAGTACGTATAAACATCTTGGATAGGATTAACAAAGGAGGTTTTGTGAAACATCCCCCTCATGGAATGACGGGGTGACTTAGAATGGACGTTGATGCAATATGTTTCAGTTGAGCAGGGAGTTTCTGATCGAGAGGGGAACTCTGAATTTAAGAGGAGAGTGTAACGAAATGTTTTCGATGTTGGCAATAAAAGGCTTTTCGATGTTGGCAATAGGCTTACCGATGAAAGTTATCGATCTTGATAAAAATCCAACACAAAGTATTTCTTTTCTAAAAATCAATAATTTTCTTCAAAATTTTTAATTAAATTAAAATTAAATAATGTGGTGTATTAAAACTGTATTACTACTATCATTTGAATCACACCGAAGTGGTAACATATTGATTTAATCAACCGAAACCACTACAAACTGGTCACCAAATTGAATTAGTCTTATCAGAGTTGGGTTATCTTCAGTTATCAAACGCTCCAATCAAATTGGGGCCATTGTTTCCTGCGATCGACGACACATTGTGATCCTCGGTAGACTGGATCGATAAGCCGCTCCCCATTGTCCAGTGGAGACGAGGGGGCGCTGACAGCGGCCCGGGGCCCGCGGTCGTCTTGTGTGACGTCCAACAATGAGACCTCCACTACACAGGGCCCGCGGCCAGAGACTTCAATCTGGACGTAGCTACAAGGCCACCGTGTGTCGTCCAAGGTAATCACCCGCCTTCAAGGACGGGGTTTTAATGTGATTTCTATAAGTTAGAACATAATATTTTAACTTTTTTACTTATTCAAAGACAATTTCCAGATTGCAACATAACATTTCAAATGAGAATAAGTTTTACCATCGAATGTAATGTGAGAGGATATAGTATTGATAATTTTTATCAATACCAACTGGTAATTTTTATGAAAAAAACCTAAGTTATGTAATTGGCACATGCGCCTGAACTATATAACAATCCCCCTTTGTAATGATTTTCTTCCACAGCGGGTAGCCACTGGCCGGCTCTGGGATTCGGTGTCATATTACATATTTACCAACTGAAGGGTGACTCATCACTTTATTCTCAGGTTCATGGCTTTTGGCCATAAGATAATCCTCGACCAGTTAGTTCTTTTTATTACTTATAATATGTCACTTGTATATTGACGCTGTTTGGGTCTCAGATAAAATAGAATGAACCTTTAAACCAATACTTACGCACTTTATTAACACTGCATTATAAAATAATTACACTGATCAAAAAACCATCATAAAGTCTGGTTTCCCTTTAATAGGGCTTTTATGAAATCAAAGCCAAACGCGTCCCTAAACAGGCTCAATTAAGCGTTATAAATATTCATAATCGACACTTAAAACCTCTCTGGAAAGTCATCAAAGGAATTTTAAACTGTCGTGATATTTTTACGAAAATGGTAATTGTGAAACGCTTTTAAATCTTTGATTAAATAATTAACCAACACGCATTTAGTATGTATGTGTACTGACCGAACCGAATAATATCATACTTGTAGTATTTTTAGTTTTTCCTGGCTGTGGTGTTAGATCAGTCTCTAAAATGCAGCGATGATACAGTATTCAGTTTTTATGATTCCAAATTATCATGCAGAGTATCGTTCCAAAGATATGAGAGTTTCAAAATAAATTCACGCCAAATAAGTTTTATCTTGAACATCTCCCCAAGTTCGGATGGTGATGGTTAATTTACTCGGCTTAAACTGTCATATCTTATCAGCACTGTTAATTGAAATGATCCTTCATATTTTTTTAAAAGACGTTTCTTTGCTCAGTTACGATTTATGTGTGTTTTTTCATAGTTTTGAAAAACCAATCATCATTCAATATCTCAAAGGAAATTTGTTCATTGACGTGGAAAACTTTATAATTTGTCCTTGATAAGACTTAAAGTCAAAAACGTTTAATATTATTGATTTTACAGAAAATATATCTTTGAAACTGAAGCTGATTAAAAAAAACATTATGCTGTAAATACTTGTATCACACCAGGACATAAATATTTGAATTTATCTTCGTAACTTTATAATATAAAAGATTCACGCTATCTTCTTTTGGAGCTAAGGTGAGTGGTGTTCCTGTAAGTATACGTTTCCAATGTACGAAAAACTGATTGAGTGTTAATATATTTTAAATCATTCATATAATAATAAATTACTGCTGGGTTGATTAAGAATTAAAATGTTCAAAACTAAGGTTAATAGTTCCAGTTTTACCTATATCCTTTGCCTTATTAAAACATAGGCTGTGAAAATTATTTTCCTTTCACTTAGTAGTAAGTTAATAAGTAGTTTATAGCCGCAGGGCCTTTTTTCTCTCTCACACACACACGACGTCTTTTGAGGCGAGCACAGTACAACCTGGTGAGTTGTTCTTAAAAATACCTTTCTTTTCATGCTTTGATCTATATATTCCGTGGCTATACTGCCTTTCCTCACATCGTTTTTCCGCAGCATTCCAAACTATTTGCAACAGCCACAATATTTAATGAAAGTGTGTAACACCCTGTATTATTATACAGGGTGTTTTTTTTAAAACGCAACCCATTTTTAAAATTGAATAATGCACATATGAATGTGTCATGAGTATTGTTTTATTGATATTTATATTTTATACAACCTATTATTTAATTTTTATCACATTTAGTTCATATTATGTGCTCAAACAGTCCGCCATTGGCATTTGTATAAAGCTATGCTCTCTCCATCAAATTCCCGAACACGTGTTGCACGGCACCTCTTTAAATTCCTTGCATTAAATTTTTTATGTTTGTTTTGAGGTGCTGAATATCTTGTGAATTGTTTTCGTAGGATAATTACTACTTTACATGTCTGCGGCAAATTTCATTCAGATCGGACCATTTTCACGCGAGTTATCGTGCTTAAAGACACACACATTAAAAATACAACCCAATACTTGATTTTATCGGTGAAGGATTATTTCCCCCCAAGATCCCCGGATACCCACTATATTATTTTATTTGGGTATACATAAAAAGTAAGGTCCACGAAAACAATTCACAGGATATTCAGCACTTCAAAAAAAATCATAGCAAATTTAATGCAAGAAATTTAAAGAGGCACCTTGCAAAACGTGTTCGGGAATTTGATTGAAAGAGCATAACTTTATACAAATGCCAATGGCGGACTGTTGGAGCACATAGTGTAAGCTAAATGTGATCAAACTTAATTAATAGGTTGTATAAAATGTAAAGATCAATAAAACAATACTCATTTCATATTTATATGTGCATTATTCAATCTTAAAAATGGGTTGCGTTTAAAAAAAAAAAAACACCCTGTATATTTAAATGTTACTATTCTTTTGGACTCAAACAACTATCCGTCTGACCCGGGATAGGAGTTTATATTTCGTTGAAGCCAATCAATTTAAATGAAAAAAACAACAAGGTAATGTAGTTTAGGAGTGGATAGTGATTCTACAACTCTTGGACAGAATAGTTCTTATTTTTATAATTAATTTATGATGTTAGTGTTGGTAAATTTAAACAAAACTTTGATAAGTAGAGTGTCATCGCATTCTACCATAGACCATGTACAAACACATCCAGGAGTTCCAAAGCATACTGCGAATCACCGAAGTAAATAAGCAAAAAGAAATCATTTGCTCTTTAACAAAATTGTCATTAAATTTTGGTAAATTGGTTTTTATTCTTTGAACAGTAAATTTTTATGGAGGCGGAGATTTGATCACGCTGGCGTTGCCGATGATCCATTTCAGTTAACAGTTCATGATCATCTTTTTTCGTCTGGTTTCATTTAATAGACTAACTCCAGTGTAACGCTGTTATGAACTTGATTTTTTTCTATTTCAAGGAAAACATTTTAAAGTTATTTCATTTACATTTTAAGATCTTTTACGTACGTATATTTATATATGTTCATGCCAAATTCTGTTGATATACTGATTTATTACAGTTTCTCTAAAACTTGAGTTTCCCAAATAAAAATAGAATATTTAAATGCATTAAGGCCATTCACTACATGTTTGTCAAACGCTACTTTTTTTAAGAAAGGTTGGCAGCCTCTCTTTTAACCTCTTGCATTTACCCCGTCGACATAGACTATTGATCTGTGCTTATACGTTATCAAGCAAAGCAAGAAGAGAGCCGGTCGCACGGGATGAATGGAAATATTATAAGATTCTTGCGGGACGGGGATTCGAAATCACGATATCACTACCATGGCCTCGTTATGCATTTTCACCTAAAATTACAGTAAAAACAGTGTGTAGACCCTGTTCTTGAAGCGAGTGAAGCCACGAGAAATAATTGCTAGCTTCATATAAAACGAATTAAAAATATGAAATTCTTATCGCGGGCACATCTACGGGTAACTGCCAGTTGAATACAAAGAAACACAAGTAGATGAAGTATTGCATTTTTAAAGATGTAGACAGTTCTAGGACAAGTGCGCCCCACGAGCGATGCTGTCTGCACCGTTGCTTACTCTTCATCCAAACAATGTGACTCGATGCAATTTCCTAAACAACGAAAGCTCACACTTCATTTTGAGAAACTCTTCGAAATGATGTGGTGTTGGGTAATGAAGTCGAGTATACAAGACTTTAAAACGATATCAGCCACGTTCAATAATCTGTAATGATCTGTTTGAAATTAAAATTGTATATAAAATTTATAAAACTGAAATGGAAATGATCCTTATTTTTAAATTTACATTTTTAAATATGTTTCGATAAAAATATTTTTAAGATTAAGAAGCTACTACGAAAATCCAAACGTTCTCACATTCCGATAGTATAGACCAGGGGTTCTCAATCTGGGGGTCGCGACCCCCAGGGGGGTCGCGGGCAGGGTCCCGGAGGGCCACGGAAGCTCCGAAAATGAAAATTTATTTTGCTCAAAATACAGGCCCGACTAAGATCAAAATAGATTTAAATATCTCACTTTTATACAATAACATGGGAGTGGTAATCTCTTGATCATTAATATGTTTAAGAGATATAAAATGAACACCACTAAATCTCATAAGTGGTATCGATTACATTTCTTAAAAAAATAACTCTTAACTGTGGCAAAGCAACAGATTCGTCGCGCCCCCGCTGCGGGCTATCGCCATGCCGATCGTGCCGACGTGACGCGACGACGCCCACGACAATCTTTTTGTCAGGTAGGCTTAAAGGTGACCATTCGCGTACGTGACCCGCACGCCGCGCCGTGCATTGCACGCCAACATCTCAACGTCTCAACATGGTCTTATGAGACGTGCTGCGCACGCCGAAGCCCACAAATGTACGGCATGGCGCATAAGCCAATGTTGTAGAATTGCATGACGAGCAATGCACGGCGTGCAAAGCCCATACGCGAATGGTCGCCTTAAGTCAAAATTGTCATGGCAACAGGACCGTTACCAATACCAACTGATAAACATCTACCTACACTTTGGAAAGGGGAATGCAAATGAAAACTCTGAAGCCACTATAAAAATAGTAGGCCTACTTTATTTGTGAACAGAAAACAACTTAAATAAGTGTAAAGTAAACCATATTACTGAAGTCTTAACCTTGAAAGCAAAATCTAAGCTTGCTTTGACAGTCCAATCTTAATTCAAATAGAAGATAAAAATACATCTGTAAAAAGCAACTAAAAATTAAATTTTAGGGCAGGATGAAGTTATAAGGGGTCGCCAACATTTTAATACCTAAAAAGGGGGTCACGGGCTCGAAAAGGTTGAGAACCCCTGGTATAGACATAGTAAAGGTTTTGGTTTGAAATAACACTTAAAAATCTGATAACTGAAAACGTATTTTAAAACGAAAATTAACGACCAGTCTTTTGAGCATTACTGGCCTGATTTAGTCGAATCTAATTGTAATCCTTAGTTTCAATAAAACTATAAAATTACTTCCCATCTTTTGCATGGCTGCACCATTAAGAGGCGACTTTGAGTAGAACTGTGATTTAACAAGCATTGTTGACATCTTGAGTGAAATGTTTTCGATAAAGACTGTTAAGACGATTTCAGTCCCTTAAAATATAAATTTTCAGCCATATACTGTGATCAAAGATTGGGTGATTGGATTTTTCAATGAGGGTAAAACATACTCCAGACTTAATTCATGATTATCTGTATCATTCA
This sequence comes from Flexamia atlantica, assembly GCA_035578135.1. Classification (NCBI taxonomy): domain Eukaryota; kingdom Metazoa; phylum Arthropoda; class Insecta; order Hemiptera; family Cicadellidae; genus Flexamia; species Flexamia atlantica. The sequence continues at coordinate 130,317,068 of JAQJVK010000001.1, read as the reverse complement.
TACAGATAGGCCTAATCATGAATTAAGTCTGGCTTTATTAATTAAGTCATGAACGCAGCTATCGATTTTTACCATTCGTAAAAATCGATGGCTGTATTCCATATTTTGTGTTTTTTTTACCGTCCTTATGCAAATACAATATGTGTAAATATATTTATTGTTCTTCCTTTACATACAGCAATACTACATAACAATATTTTATTTCATCAGATATACAAATAAAATAAATTGTTCTCATTTGGGTTTAGTTGTTAGTAGTTAAATACAAATCAGAGTTTGCTTCTTATGCCAAACAGTTAAATTAGGAAGAGCAGTGGTTAATGTTTATCACTTATATATTTTAAGATAGTGGGGAAATGATCTTAAAAAATAATATATAGATGAATTATTCCCCCCTGATTCAAAATAGATTCAAACATTTCTTTAGGAAAGTAAGCAAAAAGTGTGAATGATCTTCATCTTTCTTAAATTTAGTAAATAATAAAATAAATAAGCAAATTCATAATTAGATTTTTTCATTTAAGTTCCAGCCATCCAACCGTATTACATCGGCTTAGGTCGGAAAAACTTCAGTTAATTCTTGGGAACAAAACATTTAAAATTTTCTTTAATGTTACAATTAAAAAGTAATGTATTAATATCCAATATTTACTTAATATGGATCATAAGAGGGGAAGTGGATCTTATTACTAAGGCCCAAGAAAATCTCCTCGAATCTAATGTATTACAAAGGTGAACAAAACCCGCACGCGGCCTGAATTTCATTTTTAACAATTCAGAAGGAAGGCCATCATATTTTACGTCCGATCGTGACTGTCCTGAATAGTAAATACTCAATAACGACGAATACATTTATCACCTACACAGTAAAGTGTTTTGACCAATATTATTTTACAATTATTGAACACTATTTATTCGGTATTGTAATTTGTAATTCGCCTTTAAGTTGTTCTCCCATTTGTCTTAATGATTTTTGAACGTCCTAGTACTTCATACTCTATACTTTTCTTGAAATGGTGACGTTTATGTAATATAGGGTTACAGATAACATGGAAATATTTATCTTGAGGTCACCTGAGGCAGTGGGCTCAGGGAGCCGTCAGATTTCAATCTGAAACTCTGATCTCCAAGGTTGACAACATATTATCATGAAACCTACAGGATATTTCTCAAGTGACAGTTTCAACTTTGAGTAATATTTCATCCTTCAGAGATTTCATTTGGTTCTAATCTCACTACGCATATTTTATTTAATAGCTAATATTCACAAAGTAAGATTAAATGTTTTGGCATATCATAAATTACACTATATCGTTATTATTATTATAACATTAATTCAAAATAACTCAACATATCAAGTCAAAGTAGTAAGTGTATTTGGTTTCGTATAATTTAATTTTACGCGTAGTTTCATTTGATTTATTTAGTATTTCTCCTAGTATCAAACTTGATTAAATATTTGATGGACAGTGTTGCACCATGTCGTACAATATACACATTTATTTAATTTGCTTACCTCTGAATTAAAATACAAATTTGTAATTTTTATAAATACAATCCGTTTATCATTATTTCATTACGCCGTAACATATGTTTTCATCAGCTCTTACTTGGTCATTGAGCTATTGGCTTGTAAAAAAATTATTAATCTCTAATTCTCTATATACTTAACTTATTCCTACAACATTTTTATTTACAAAATTAAAGTCGTTTAAGTAGTTTTTTTTCTCTTGACGCCCAAACCGATATTGACAATGAGCAAATATTGGGTTTTTGCATAAACTACTACTTTTTCCTATTAGTCAAAACATAGTATTTGTTGTAACTTATTGTCGTCTTATTGTTACTTTTATGATTGTTTAAAAATGTTTTACATTATCAAAGTAAAAATAAAATATGATTCAAAAGTAATTTTAAAAATATAAGAATTTATAGGAAAATCTACAATTTTTTACATAAACAAGTCATTAGAAGTTCAATTAACTTTTCTGAAATCATAAAGTGTTGTTGGAGACAGTTTGTTTTGACGAGCGACACAGTCTCCCATCAGAGCAACGCTGCCCCAGGACTCGCTCGTCTTCTTTACATTTGTACTTGTCGTACTTTATTTTTATTACCACTAAAATTAGCCCCCGGATCCAAAAACACTTTCCATTAATTTCATACAAATTAACTGTACTAATGAAATATTGCGCCAAAATGTACGAGAACCTCAACATTATTAAGGATTAACTAATGCTGGAATGCTCTTTTTACCTTCTTGCGTAAAAAATATAACTATTACTGCATAACTTTGGAAATGAGCATTATTTTACACCGAATGTGTTTACGTTTGCTTTGATTTCTTTGAGATTTAGATCCGTTGCCAATCCATGTTTATCGTACACACTAATAAAGAGGCTCAAATTAGGTCAAATTTAGTAGAGATCAATTCGATCACGTTCAAAGCCTCGATGAGTAGAATGAAGTATAAATACATATAATATAACATATATAAATACATATAATATTCCTCCGAAACTACTACATAGATAATTTATTCAGATCACGTTAGCCTCACTATATGGCTCAGGTTGGAAGTAAGTGAAGTGAAACTTTAATAATATTTTAATTATATTTTGAATAATTAAGAAGCAATATATTTTTGGAACAAATTATCATGTTTATTTGAAAATAATCTTTTCTCTCATACTTAAGTCATTTAGAATTTAGAGGGTTCCTTTACACGGAAAGGGCCTTTACCCCCTGCCGCCCATTAAAAGTGTACCCCATAATTATATAAGGGTAACTTTATATAATTTTTGCCTATATCGACAAATAGTTTCAATCATTACTGGACACCTTATAAATTGTTAAATATTTTTATCGTTTTAAAAAAGTTTTAAAATGCCCGCTACGGAATATTTTGGTACAGATAACGGTTTGCTGCCAACTTCGACGCTCGTGAATTGTTTATCAAGGTGGATCATTGATAGTCCCAAGTGTTGCCACAACATTGGGTTTTCCTTTATCTCTCTTTTCAATTGTTATATAGTTTGTCGTTTTGTTTTAATTTCAATGCTTCCATTATTATACATTTTATTTAGACAACTTGTATTGTTTGGCTTTGGGTTTAAAATGTTATTTATAATGTTTTCAATAACATTTTCTGGCATAAAATGCGAGTTTGTTTTTGTATTAACAGTTTACACATATCATTTTTATTTTCCTTCACTGATCACTTACACTGAGAAAAATGTTTAGTCTAGTCGGCATGGTAAATCAACATCAGCATGCTACCTGTACGTTACATACGTAAATACGTATGTTTCACCATTAGTACGTAGGAAATACCATGATAGGAAATAAGCGGAATGGTGTTTCACCATGCCATGGCAGTCTGTCCTCGTTTTAGCACCCTTTAAGTATGATTCATACGGCTTTTAAACCACCTTCAGTGGATATAGTTCACCGTATTAAACGAACAATCAGGCGAGTCTCATTTCTGTTTTCAATTACTACATTGTTTTTATTGACGTTTTCTAGTTTTTAAATAAATAATACAGTATTAAAAGCTCCAACATTTCAGCTGCCTAATCTGTAGACCTTGGTACAAAAATGTCCATGATTGAGATTGACACTAAACCAGTTGGGAATATGGCTTTTGAAGAAAAATTAATTTAGAGCCAAAAGGAGTGATCCGCGTGCACATTTGAAACCCATTATATTATATCAACTTATATTGATTCAGTCAACTTTAATTCTTTGAAAGACCATTTTGTTACCACTGCTGATAGGCCAATGGAAATAAAAATAATATAATTAAATATACAACCATACAAAATATTAGCATAAATACATTCCAAGCATTCTTTGTGATTGGCTTTAGTAAAACAAATGTAAATGTTTTAAGATAGGGGATTATATTCGATCGGAATCTTTTCGGCCTGGTGAGAAGAGCTCGGGGTCGACCTTATTGCGAATGGATTACGGGGTGGAATGGCCTGGCGGAGCGCCTACAGTAATGGCGCCATTATAACTGACGACCACTTCACTGGACATAGCTCGGCCTCGCAGCCAATACTACGTATTTATAGCTAACAGCAAATTACAAATCTGCAGTATCAGGTGCGGTTACGTATATGTTAGACTATTAGTCATATACAGTGAACCTGATTAATTAAGGTTGCCTTCAAAATTAAAATTAGAGTAAATTCGTTTATAGTGAATCTTGGGGGGCCATCAGGTGCTTTTAAATGTAAATCGCTAGCCTCTAAGAGTTCAAATGAAGAGGTAGCGAGTACGATTCTTAACTTTGAATAATCTATCATATTATTTAAAATGCTATTTAATTTAATGATACAACCCAATTATAGCAGGAGATTCTGGTGCATATAGAGTGTTACAATTTCCAGTGATTTTAGTGGTACACTTTCTGTCACCAAGCAAACTCTTTACTCTTTTATTTACACTCAGTGTATATACTTATCACTCGATTAAACAACGCATTAATCAAACAAAATCACTCAAATTATTTGGTAAATATTTAAACACACCCAAGCTTATAAGACAAGAATCATGATTTAATCATCTTAATTTTCTCTCTTAAGTACTAGTCTTCCGCCAATAAACTCGAAATCCGCCAAATTGTTTAAAATTGTTAGTGTAAACTTTCCACCATTTTCAGTAAAGTAAGCTTACAAATCATATGATGATGTGAAATGTGACGGAGAGTGCAGGGTGTCCCCAACTGATGCGGCACTCAGCGCTATCTTCGCCGGGGACGAGAAAATCGGAGATCTTTAATTACACCGTCGCTTTGCCGTCCCCTCGCTGCACTTTGTCCGCTTTCATCTGCCAATTTGGTTATGCTAATTGAGTGTGTTTGGTTACAGACTGTCGCAGGCGATGAGATCCGCTATGCTGCCGACGTAGCCAGGTAATAAAAACTCCTCGTTTGCATCAAGCATGCATGTTATAACACTATACATATATAAACCGATAGGCATGTGCACTATGCTTCCTTAAGTTGAACAATATTCTCGACTCCTTTAATTTTAGGTCGATTATAAGTGGACACACGATAGTCTATCGCATTTTAATAAAAATATGAAGGAAAACAAAAGAACAAGTTCATTATTTATATTGTTTACCTAAATTTGAAATAAATTAAAGTTTAAATTACATTATTTAAATAATTATTGTCAAAACTTGCATTGACGTGCAGTGTATAATTTCAATAACTTTTTGTTGACTTGTTTGTTACCCAACTTACAACTTATTCTGTCCGTGTAAAAGATCTGTCTCGCCATTATATTTTATCGAATTACAAATAATTGTTGTTTTACTAGTCTTTGACCCCGACTTCGTCAAAAAGAAAATGTATGAATTTAAAGTTAAATATAATATTTTTAAAATGAGTTCACACTGAACTACGTAACAAGTACTAATTTTACGTAAATCAGTTTCTTAAATACATTAGATTATTAACAAACAGCTATTGTAAATACTTCTTTAAATAAAAAAAAGTCTCATGGTCAATTTGACTATTAGTTTGATTCGATTACTTTTATTCCCCACGTTATATTAGCTCGATATAATAAATTTCCTTATAATAGAACCATTTTAAATAATGTAAAGAATGGAATATGTAGAGGCGATACGATCGCAGTGGCAGTGGAGGTGGGGGGTCGACAGGCCAATCTCCGGTCCGCGGTACTGCCACCTAAACACGTGGATCACCCGCCACCTCCGGACCACTCTGTGTCGATTAAACGAGGAGATGGCATCTTAACGTTGAATTCACGATCAATACAAAATATTAATTCATTTTTTTGTTAATTCGTCTTACTAACAGTTGGGTTAACAAATTGTTCAGTCAAACATCATAAACTTTTTACGTCGCACAATTTTGGTTAGTTACTCCTTTGTTTTTTAACATTTGTGGTATGTTTCAAACGATTAAGTTATTGGTTATGTTACCTTTATGAACTTATTTGAACTAGATATCGCCTACTCGTCGAAATTAGACCAGAATGAATTTGGGTTTAGTTTTATTAATTGCTCTAATAAAATATGTAAATGCATTTGTTTGCTATTTTTGTTCCGCAACCAACATGATAATTTTCAAGCCCATGCTAATTTTTTTTATAGTTTCAAATTTGTTTTCTATAATTCCTATGACCTATAGTAGATTATAATGAGATTGTGCACATTTACAGGAAAATACAATTATGTCGGTTTGCTTAAATTTTCCTGCAGTCCAACAGGCTATGAGAAAAAGGGGGCATAAAAATCATGCTCTCCTGTTAATTTTATAAATATATCTATCTACATCTAGGTTCATTAAAAGATGAATGTTTACTACAGACATTTTATTGCCATTGTTGTTTTTATATTTTATCTCAGTTTTCCTTATTCGTCTCGATTGGAGAGTTTTAATGATGATTGCCGTTTGCTGAAGTTCAACAAAATATAAACTTCGAAAGGTAGCGGAATGTGTACTTTTAGAACCTTGAAAATATAAAATATATAGATAAGCCATTTCAGGGGTGAGGGATGAGCTCATTGCTCCCTAGAGTGCAAAAATATAAAAGGCTGCGTATTGCGAGAAAGGGGTTGTGTTTATCATCGTAGCCGCAGGCTTTTGCCTGAACTTGCACATCCCATTAATTGGCTGATACACCCTTAACTTGTCCAGCGCGTAACCCTTTAAAACAAAGAGGTATAAAAAATGGCTTAAATACTTCTTGCTTGTTGTTTAGGTTTTCGTCGCCAAACTTATCGCTCTCCCTTTTATTTTAACGACTTTCCCCCTTACAGGGAAGAAGCTATTACCGTAGGAGGCACGGTGAGACTTATTAAGCTTGGGACCATGTTATTGTTTTCATTTTAAGGTCCCTAGAGCCCAAAACACCGTTCGTTCATTTTCATGTACTTGGCCGAGTTCGACAACCAGCAAGACCGTTTTTTTACCCAATGAAATTGTTTGAAGAGTTAACATTTTTCTATTAATTTTATGAAATTTTAATGGTCAGAACTAAGTTTATCTTAAAAAAAAAAACAATATAGGATTTTGATTCATTGCATTAGCTAAAAATGCAGTACATTGTCTTTTATTGCACTCTAAAGGGAGCTAAATTATGCAAATTTCGGGATAGATCCCCACAATTTTCGTTATATATTTCATTAAAATTGGGAGTATTAAAAATCCAAAACCAACCATATGATTGACTTCAATTGGTTCGTGTAATGATTATTTTTTTTATTTTGAGTGATTTGAATTCATTCATTATGTGTTTGTACACATTTATATAGAGACATTTATACAAGAGTACATTTATTGAAAATTAATAGCCTAAGAATTATATAAATGCAAAAAGTTTTTATTGTTGTGATGAAACCCAATACAATCCCCTTGTTAATTTTCCACACGTTTGAAGCACATGAATGATGAACTATACCTTTTAGTATATTATTTGCTCAAAATATCCAAAATAATATTTTCTCTTACATATGTTGATCACATTTAAAAAATTAATCCTTTTTGAAATTTGCTGAGTACGCAGGTCTTCTGTGACGGTTTATCTATATATTTCATACAAAATTGACAAATTCATAATGTGTCTATTAGATTTCAATTAATCCAAGAGATTGCAATAGATCCAATGGTTCACAATTAATACTGTTAAAAATCATTTGATAGACAGTCGACAAACATAAACCGTGAAATCGTTTTGAGTAAACATTAAAGGGATCAAATAATGAGACATTCGGATGTTGGTTAGAGATTATAATCATTAGGAAACATATCTTGAAGTCGAAGAGCTTAAGATGCAAGTAGCAGAGGTCCATTCATTCCTCGCCTCGCTTCAGGCAAAGTCACTGATTAATGTGGGTCTGAGATTAATGGCCCCACTCTGGTCGTATTCTACATTTGTATTATTGAGATAAGCATCAAAAGTAGGGGAAGTAAGTTTAGGGTGCCTTTCCTACCATTTCAATATTCAGCAGTAGTTTTTACACCATGAAACGTAAGAAAGAGAAATAAAATTAAATTTTCAATTAAAAATAGATTTATTTCACATAATAAAATTTACAAAAAAATATTGAAAACATTGAAAAATCAATGAATGCTTATTTAACCATAAGTCTTAAAATGTGAAATAAAGAGAATATCCTTATGGCATAAGACCGTGTATGATGTCTTTCTCCTAAAGTTAATTAACTTATAAAATACAATTCAGAGAAGTGAGACCGCCCTGCCCGTATAATTAAATAGGTATTACCACAGAGAATAAATAAGCAGAGTACGCATTCATATGGCAGTAGTGTTTCGGGTAACTGCTCGACACACAGGAAGTCAAACAATAGGGAAACAATAGACTTCCGGGCGCCCCCCTACCCCCCGCGCCCACTCTACGCCACTGTTCGACACATATTTAGCGAAACATTAGATGCGTCCTCTGTCTTATTTCTTCTCTGTGGTATTACGATTAAGTATCACAGATAGTAAAAACTAGCTAGACACTAACCTTAGGAATGACATATATGTTCTCCTACAAATAATACAAAATGCAGTATTAACTTTAAAAATGAGTTCACAAGACATGAGGCTTTATAAAAGTCCATGAGGCTGGATTATATCCTGATGGTAATGATTTTATTAAGTCTTTAAGTGATAAGCCTTTACCATTTTAGAAGTTAAATAACAAAGGCCGATAGCAAAGGTACATACAACACCTGTTTGTGTTATAAAATATTATTTATTTGGAATAGTTATAAAATATCGATTGTGGTAACAACAATGCTTCGGAAAAAATCGCAAATTGAAAGTCATTTTATCAACGTAAGATAATCCTCTGGTTTATATTTCATTTCCATTTCTTGGTGGCATGGTTTATAACCATTCTGACAGTTCTGACAACTTATTTCTTGTAGTCGTCAGAATATGTCTCAGGACCTTTGAATTTGGGATTTGAGGAGTAATTTTCGTATCGTTCAACTTCTATTCACTGGCATTTTTCCATGTTTATATTACATAATGTTAGTCAATAAATAGTCATGTACAATTGATAAAATGTATGCTTTTCTTCTCTTGGAAACATTTTAATTCTCATTATATTCAAAAGTTCATGCATAAATTGTGTTTTATTTTTTACCACCATTTAATATTCTATAAAACCCGAGACTAGGATTTTGGGCATGAATTCAATGAAAATACAGTTGTAATGAAATCGCACTTCATTGTTCATGACCTTAATGTTGATAACCAGGGTTGAATCAAAGTATGTGCATGTATGTGTATCATGAAGTAGTTTGTTTACAACCATTCACTATAAGGTAAAAAGATAAATGGTGCAACTTAAACTACAAACATTTTGAATTTGATTTTATTATTCTAAAACACGAACGAGTGAAATATGTGAAGGAGACTTTCTGAGTATGGAACACACCTACAGAGCCCGAGGTCGACAGCGCAATCTCCGGCTGCGTCAGCGTCTCGGCGCTCCAGCAGCGAGAATGCAAGGCTCTGTTCTATTGAGAAACTCTGAGAAATGGTTTGGACATGTTATAAATAAAGTAGTTTCGTAAAATGCTTAGATATTTCCTAGCCAAGAGAAAGGCTCTGACCAAATTGTAATCAACAAACTTATTAGTTACAAAACTAAAGTACTTGATCTAACGTCCAAATAAAACTTGTTCAGACTAAAATAACTACAACACTTATGCTAATCGATAAATTGTTCAAATATAAATATGTTGAACGAATTTACCCATTTTCTTTTTTATATGTCAATGTATTCTGGTCCTATGTTTTTCCAATGCAATTGTTAATTTATTTTAATCTAAGGCCTGTATAATTTTGTTTCCTTCTTTTTATAGATTTACATTTTTATTTAAAATTATGTATTGTATATGTATATTTAACAGGACAATTAGTTTCGCTCATTTTGCCATTAAAGTAATCAATTATTAAACAAAGATGAATTAAGCATGGTTATTTTTTACTTTCCACAAAATTTTTTTCCGTCAAGATATTTTTTACGCTTTAAGCATTACATCGTCTTGGATGGAGTGCGGTAGGCGCAGACAGGGAAGGGAACTCTGGCTACACAATATCATGGCGCAGGCCCGAGGATGTTGTAACTAATACCGTGGATTAATTGCCTAAGTACATCTCGCCCGCCACCCTCTGCTATCTCTTCCTTTTACAACTACATTCTCACTCGTATAGCTTGTGATGTGAGCATTGGAGTGTACTGAAATATGAATTACTAAAGAATCCCAGTTAATTAAATTACAAAATTGAACTATTTATTTATATATTCAAATGAATGTCAGTCTTCTTCTCCTTTACCTATGATTTTCTTATAACATTAGCCACAATTATGCTTTTTGAGTTTTCTATCAGTTATAGTGTCAAAAATCAAAAAAATTCTTTTCATGACGGTCGACATTTAGTCCAACACTGAGTCACTGAGTTATACCGGATAGTTTGGTCCTTTCTTTGTGTGGTTTTCTGTTTAATTTAGCCTATGGAACTCGAGGTTATAGACAATTTTAACCGACATGGACAATTCCTTTACTTATTCATGCTTATGTACATTATTGTAATAATTCAAAATCCAAAACCTCAAACTAATCACAGTTTAAGGGTATCACTAAAGCGAATTTTAAGACATTTTTATAAAGGAATGATAGCCTACTCTTGTAAATGTGAGTTATAAAGTAGTTCAATATTTAATCAACAATTGAGTAGGCTATTTCCTCTTAAAGTAGACCCCTGGACGTTTTTAATTTTTGTTGTGTGGCATTGGTATTTTTTGCATCAATAAAATACCACTATTCCTACTAATATTTTAAATCTGATAGTTTGTGTGTTTATTTGTTTGTTTGCATTACCATCAAGCCTAAAATACTGATCAAGTTACTTATATTTAGTAGAAAGTTAGCCAATTATCTGGAGTATGTTCTAGGCATATTTTTATTTTTGTAATTTATTACCAATTTTAACGTGGGTGAAGTTACAGGAATCCTCTAGTTTTTGAATTTGTAGTCTATACAAAATCCTTTAAAATGATATTTTAAAATATGATACGAGTTTAATAATAATCAGATAATGGCTCTAATTACTAACATTTGGAATTCCATCCAAATGTATGTCCAGAATCGTGCTATCCCTTGTGACCTTCGCATGAAGCTTACAAGCCTTCGTTGCGCCTATTATATTTAACAGGGCTATTTTGCACATTATAGAGCGGAAATAGTGGAACTAAACAGGGATGATACATGCATGTTTGTATAACTCTTCATAGAAGGTTTTATCTACACGTGTCCACAGTTAGGATCTCGAGTCTGAATTAATACATTGTATTTAGGGTTTTATACTTCTAAATACAAGTTTATTAGTATGTTAAAAAGGTCGTTGAACTTCTCCTTTAAAATAGGTTTATTTTTAAAGTTCTACCATGTCTACAATGACCTAACGTTGAACATTACGGTTTTTAGATCTGCCCTGTTATTCACTCCTCATGTTCAAGGCAGTCACTGATTATGCGGCATGCCAAGATAAATGGGCCAACTTTTACCCCTTCGACATTTGCATTTAGCGATAAGCATCGACGGAAGAGGGAGGCAGGATTAGAGCTGATACTCATTATCAATTCGACTTGTTCTATTTAACTTTTCACTTTCTTTCTTTTATTACGATTCCCGAAGTATTTTCCAGAACAGACGAACAAATCTTTTCAAAACACGAACCATTTTACTTAGTTGAATTTTTGCTGTCCTTGCAGAATTATTTTGGACAACAATTTCATACAGTATGATTTTATATTTAGTCATAATCTTACAAACACGATAAGTTCATCTAAATAAAGTAATTTATGTGCTAATATTGTTACAGCTGTCGTTATAACGTTCTTCGCTCGTCGTTAAACCGGAAAATTAACATGATTTCCTATGGAAATCAAATAAAAACTAAGCCCGAAAACGTTGTGCAAAATATATGCATAAGTAGCCCACTGAGCGAGGCTCGAGGGAATTTTGAGAACATGAACAGGCCTATGTGTTGGCTGGGTTCAAACTCTAAATTTGTATCAAATTTCAGCTCACTCTGGTCTAGTGGTTTTTGCGTTTACCCGGAACAACAGACGGGTAGAGACCACCTCATTTCATAACATCATAGATTTCATTAAAAAAACTACAAAAATTCTACAAATTTTTACTAAGATACAAGTATGATGCAAAATAAAATTAATTAGCTGTATCTTTTAACGTTTAACCAGTTAAGATGTTTAGAGTTGTGGCGAGGAAAAGTTTGATTTATGATTGAAAATATAAGGATAAATTTAATGTTAAAGCATATAGGATCTATTGTTGTAATAATGCTAAATTCAGTTATATAATGGAAGCGGTAAGTCTTTGGTACCTGCATTTAGCACGCCATAAACGATTATTACGGATCGTCTTAAGCAACAAATATTTCAGGTATATCTATAAAAAAGTTCACAGACTATTCCGGTAAACTCGGCGTAAGTTCGAAGTTTGTAATGCGTCGTAAAGCACTACAATCATTCGTGCAGGTTGTAAACTTTCATCAAATATTGTAATAACGCCTAAGCATAACTTGCGTCTTTTGCGTCTTTGCCTAGAGTAAAAACATATATGGCTCTTCATGCTACTGCAACCATGATAAGCCTTAAATTTCAGAGGATAAATTTTACTTTGCGTTGTTCAAATACCTCAGATTAATTTTACTGCGCAGGACAGCTTTTCTAAAGCTATACTTAATATAGTGTATAACAATCTAATATAATTAATATATTACTGAATGTCTTAATTCACAACTATGCTTTATTTACTGCTAATGTTTTAACTTGAGTTATCTGCAAACTCAAAAACAGGGAAAAAGGAAATAATTTCACCTTCGTTTACCTGTTTAATGTAGTTTATATTTCCGTGACTTAATGATAAATGTTATCCTACCTAACAAACAACGAGCAAGCCATTATAATTGACCCTATTATTCATGTGCATATTTTCTTTTATCGACTTAGTGGTCAGAAGTAATTGATTATTGTTATTTGTTAGGCATTTTCAAATTTTTAATATTCCTCCATCCCTTCCGTCAATGATTGATGAGCTGGCATCTGCTGATCAGACAAATATCTGTGATAAATGAAACGTTAAGGTCTTTATAAATGTAAGCGCTGTTTTTATTTTCACAAATAGAGTTGTTCTAAAATATTTAGCCTTTCAGAACGTGCAGTTATAAGATTATACTATGAAAAATAAATAAACTCATATTAAATATTCTAATGATGTTAAAGATAACTATTTGTTTTCTCCGGGGTTTTAAATAGATTACTGTATCAGACAAATAATCTGAAGTTTTACGATTAACCACAAAATATAAATATGTTGGGCGTAGCTGATCAGTAAAATTATTGCATTAATTGTCCCTGTATAGAAATATGTAGAATGAAACATTTGATCACTGAAATTACCTCCCAACTTTATTGTAATGAGTACCTATTCTAATAATTGATTGACTTTGCTATTACACAGTTATACCTTTAATTTCACCGTCCGTTTTTTTGTAGCAATCCCATATATATAATTTCAAATACAAATTACACTATCCTTCAACTAATGTTTTGTTCAAGAGTAGGTAAAAGCTTAAGAGGCATTTAAAACTTAAACAAATATTTAGCGTTAGAATGCCTTTCGAAGATTCTATTGAGACCAACGAGGACCAGACTTTTCAAAACACCTTCTCCAAGCTGATTTTTTTTTTAAGATAAATATTGTAAAAAAACTCATTATTTGATGTTGGATGTTACCGCATAAATAGTTACATAACAAGGTTGCTTGTCACCTCACTTTTCATCGGGTTTGTAACAGTGGAGGAAGAGGAGGTATTGTGAGATACTAGAACAGGATCTCTCGCAATATCGAGGAAGCCGAGGGCTGTTGAAATAAATAACACCTCGATTAATTGACTAAGTACCCCTTTCACCCTTCAAAATAACCCCCCCCCCAATCCCCTTTCCTACCAGTGCCGACGTAATAGGCGATGGCTGAAATAAACACACTGGCTCCAGGTCTACTGTCGTTATTTAATTAATAAGGTTAATGAATAAGGAAGGGGATGCGTTTTGGTATATTTTATCGGATTCCTTCCACTTAGCGTAAACCATTCATGAAAGGTGATTTAAAGCTTACCCAAATATTAATTTTCTGTTCTTGTGATAATTTAACTATTTTCTCTTCAGGTATCATAGTTGCCTCGGTTTTTGTTTCGGTTATTGGAAGGTGTCATGGAATCGAATACCAGAACGTATTCAGTTAAATTTTAAGTGACCGTTTTCTTGCAAAAAAGGTTTTTAAAAGCCCATTAAAGCAGTCAAATTAACTTTTACTTATTGTGGTGTGTAATTTTAAATACCATTAAAAAGCTACAGTTATGTGAATTAAAAAAGGTACTTTGTTAAATAGCTGTTCCCTTAATAGGCCTTAGCGATTACTTCCTTTATTTTGTAAAACAAACATTTTTAACCTCTTGCAAAGGAATAAAAATAAGGAGCAGAATAAATATCAATTTCTTTTGAAAGAGATTTAATTAGCACTCGAATTTTCAATAAAAAGTAATACATAAATTGTTAAGGTTAACTATTAATCTTTTGATTAAAAAACGTATCGAGTTTAATATTGCACTGAATAATTTGTATGTAAGTGTATCACAATTAATTGTTTCTTCATGATACAAAAATGTGTTTCAAAATAATAATAAACTTTGATGTTAGATTAACCTTTATTTATCCCCTTTCCCAACCACTCAATCCCACCATACAGTGGTTGATGCTAGGGGTGGGGGGAGGCTACCCTGTGGCACGGCGACCATTGCCCTCTACAATCAATACCTATGACCTTGAATACTGCCTCGCCTACAGTTGCATGTGCAACATGAGTTGACGCCGGTACTCAAATTTACACCTTCATGAAAACTACTGGTTTTTAAATGATTTATCAGTGTACTGAACACTGTGTGTGATGAATTAAAAATGTTCAACAGTTGATTTGCTGGTGTTATTGCAAGAAGAATATTTTTCGCTCATAATAATTTATATTTTACAATATAAAGATTCTATTAAAATTGTTAAATGTGTGTCAATATTGAGCCTTAGTTAAATCTCTATTTCCTCCTCAACTTCAAGAATTTAACGTTGCCTCTACCCCATTCTTATTTTTAGCACTAAACTTTTAAGATCAAATATAACGCGTACACTTTTAACACTGTAACAGTAAATTATTTTCCATTTAAGAGCTGAATCCCATTCTCAAAATATTTGAAAAAACTTAATTCATCGATAATGAGACCAACTGGTGGTTTGCGATTATACTTAAACTAATAGTAAAGCAAACACGATGTATTAATAAATTAACTGCAAAATGAAATATGATTCCACATATTAAAGCTTCGTAGCACGATAATGGAATGTAACAATAGCTTTGGTGTCGTTAGAGGGCATAAACACATATAGCGTAACAGGCGCGGTATCATGGACGAATTATTGCAGTAATACGCCATGTGGTCGCTTACACGCAGTAAACCATCGTTGTCGCATTGCCCATCTGGTCAAATAAATATCACACCAAGAATAATTCAACTTTTTTGTAGTTTTAAGAAATATCAACTAATGGCAACCAAAGTTTTAACGCGAATTAGATGTTATTCAGTCAACATTTCTAAAATTATAAACTTAGGAAGAGATTTGGAAAATCCTCTGGAATTATGACGCAACTTTAAATGACTTACTGCCAACATTCAGTTTGAATGTTTTATCTTTGAACGTATCTTCACTTATCTTAAATAAATTTTTTTTATGTGTAGTATGATAAAAGAAGGTCATTTTTGTTTCACATTGCTATTTTGTAATGTGAAAAATGGTATCCTCTTTGAATACATATAATAAATCCGTTTCAGTTACGATGCTACATTATCATACCTAAACGTGAAAACAAATTATGAATCAATATTTTGACTCTATGAGAAATAAATATTATTACCTTTGCCGATGCTTTTTGTATATCGAAGCCGGCCCTTGCATATCATTTTGTTGTGGTTGCTCTAAATTTATTTAGCTTTAATTTAGGAACGTGGCCTTGCACTTTGCTTCTGAATTGAGGAGGTTAACTAGTAAATGAAAGTCACAAGCCTTTCTCTAAAATTGGATTGTCCGACCCTTCTCTCGGTTTCATGGCACTCGGTTCATAAGTTTTAACTTCGTTTGTATTTGCCATTGAGAGGAGTTTACTTGGGTAGAAGGTAACTCGTGAACGTACAATTTTAGTATTATATATTGTATTATATACTTATTCATCTAGTTAAGTATTCATGTTGTTAGTATGATATAGTTTCTATTTATTCAATAATCTATATCTTTGAAATAACAATAATGGAAAATTTAATTCAAACCCAACTAATGTAAATGCAAGAGCTTTCCTCATTAGATTCAAGTTCTTAAAAGGTAATTAGGCCTAAACCGCCATGCCAACCCAGCCTCGGATATGAAACCAACTCTTCTATTAATTAGTGATTTTCATTTTCATTTAACTGTAGCTTCCGTTCATAGTTTTATGCTTTTAGTGAATTTCCTCTGGCATAAGTTACTACCATCGTTTAAACCGAATGGACAAAATATATCCATTCAGGGTAACCTCATAAATCATAATAATATGTGTACATAAATCGTAATAATATGTGTGTATGTGCTTTTTATGTGTACTTCCTGGATATGAAGCGAGTTTATTGCGGAAACGCGTTTTTATAACTGCGGAATTAAAGATTAGTTTAACAACTTCTTATGAGTTTATCCGGGAAATAGAATTTTCATATTTTTGATTTTCTGTTAGCACGATAACTCTCGTACAAACTATCCGATCGTAACAAAACTTAGCACCGACATTTAAAAATAAGTTTTCGCGGTCGAGTTTGTAAACCAGCCTGATCGACATATCTAAAGTGTAGGGTAAAGGCTTCTTTTACTCTCCAGAAATGGGTTTTCAAATTTTTCAAATTTAAAAAATAAAGTCATCAAATTATTGTTTTTACCGTTGAATTCAACTAAAAAGAAAACAAACAATTTGGTATTAAGTATATTTATTGGTCTCCAAGATATACTCACTTCATATTTTACTCGTATATAGTATCAGGGCAGCAAAATATTTTTTGGACAATTTATAATTTACTTCCTACTTAGGTTTTCAACAAAACATTGAAGGCATATTTCATCTATTTTATAAAATTGAATTTCATTGGATATTGACTTTTTTACTTTTTAAGTGATCATGATAAAAAAAAATTATTCAAAGGGAATGGTTTACTCAATTTCTACAGAATAAAAACCTATTTCCCAAGTTTTTTTTGACAGAGGCCTAGTAAATTCAGACAATGAAACATTATTTTACATAAACATTATTGTATATAAACATATATTAGTTGTTTATATTTCTATTTTTAGTAATAATAATTTATTAATTACTCAATTACTGGATTATTTTCTTCTGGGAAATTCCCTGAATACGCAGGTTTGCTGCCACGGGGTTTTTCATATCATTTTTATAACCAAAATCTGCTTTGATTCAGCTCCGTATAAGTAGTTGGCAAGGCAGAGTAATTAAATAAATTGGAACTAACGGTCAGTGTCTTTCTGTTGTGTAGTAGCTAGATGCTAAGGATGCTTTAAGAATTCACTCACATTTCCCTCTCAAAACACACACTGTATATTGATCTTGATCACACATACCGACGCTTCACTACATTGATACATTTTTATACGCTAAAGTAAAATCTTTTATTACTACACTTTTTTTAATAGGATGTTTTAATCAAATACAAATAGCTAACTCTGTAGAAATGCCATGCTTTTGTTTTCTATAAGTCCTCCACAATCAAAATAACTACACCCTGAACAATCTGCATTGGCTATTGTAGAATATCCTCCGAATAAAAAATTATATAACCTCCTTCTAAAATAATTTATGACCACTCATTTTTCTAAAAGATGTAAAATAATTTTCTATTGCAACAAAGAACACATAATTCACTCCATTTATAAACAAGTTTCATCAAAATTGTAATCGTTTCCCGGGATAACATTTAGTCTATGCGGTGAGGTGACATTAGGTTTAGTGTTTGTTGTATTATTATTTCAGAGGGGACTTCAGCTCCACATGTTTAATTCCCACAATGTAATCCCTCATACAATGGTCACAGGACTGTGTTTTCATCGCATTTATTCAACAATTACTTATTCTGCTTTGTTTAAAATAATACACATTCATAGTACTAGTCCACAACAATTAATTGTATAATTTGTGTTTTGATGTGTTCAGATATTAGTTAGATCAGAAACAATTAATAGTTTAGAGGATTATTATTTTATTGTATATTAAGTTGTTATAGCATATTTACCTGCACACAATTATTTTGTTATGATCTACTAAGGTCTACGTTTCCCACTAGATCTCTTTTTCCTCTCTCTCACAACACACTCCCTAAGTGGATCCTCATGTCAAAGCTCTTCCCTGGATTGGATTGCTTGACCCTTCCACCCGAGTTTTGTGTCTGACCTTCGAATGTTTTATTTTATTAGTAACTTCAGAAAAGGACAACGAAATTATTCAATTTCTCTTGGCTATTCCTTTGTTTGGCTAATACTCTTATAAGCATGATCTCCCAATTAATTCATTAATAAAGTCTCCGGTTTCATTGACTAAGTTGGCTCAGGAAGTTTAATTAAAAGTTTAATTCCTTCACGATCTATGTGCAATTATTAAAATCTAATCACTGTTTTATGTTCGTTGTTAAATATATTATTTGATTTCACTGATTAAATTTCATTCAGTTATACTGGTTGCTCCTTGAAAGTAATCGTGACTCTGATAGCGTTTTGGCAAATTAACTTTTCGTGTGCGTTTTATCTATAAAACGTTTAGATAATAAATTTGGAGTGAATAGAAACTTTTAGTTGATTGATTTTTGTCTAACGAAGACCTACAATGAAAGGGAAATAATTTCCTGATTTCTTACTTCGTTTTATTTATTTAAAAGTAAATATTTAATCGTAATTTGCCATTATAACTCTATTAATAACATGGTAGGAATTCCAAGTAGAAAAGAAAAATAAAATTTTAACTTAGAAAATTTATTTTTATAATTTTAGAGAATTATAACAGAAACGGTGCGGGGTGAGAAGCAGCGCGGGGAGTTATTGTTGTAACGCCGCCATGTGGTCAGTTCCCACCCCGCGTATATCACCACAATAATCGTCCTCTCTCCCGAATAAATAGACCCTTTATGAACGTTTAACAAGAAAAGCGTTTCCCTTCGAGTTTAAATTTATCTCCCATTTTGAGGAGGAAAGATGGTTATTTCACTTTTATAACTTATGTAACCAATATTACCGAAATTTCTCGTTCATTGTTTGCATTGGTCAATACCCTATAGTATACTCGTAGAAAGTGTTTTCATATAAATTATCGCGACAACCTCTGCAATCATAGATTTAGAGTTTTTGCCGTTAAAAAGATCCTGGAAAGCAGAACTAAAAGCAAACTCGGGGTTTCAATTAAAACAACTCCAAAACGCGTTGGTCGTATTCATTAGTCCGCGATCCTTAAAAATCAATTTAGGTACTTTTAAAGGATTGCCATTTTTCAAATGCCAGTATCGTTGCCTTTGTGCCAACCGGCAGACTGGTGGTCTGATCTGAAGGTTTGCAATGAGTTGAAAGTTGAACCGTAGAACATTTACAACGCTGGGGCCCGCCACTTGACCTCTGGCGCCCAGATCTGATCTCTGCCGCAGACGATTGCGAGGGCGGGACAAGTTAACGGAGCGACACTCTGTGTCATGCGTGTTTTGCGTGACGTTATCTTCACTTCCGGTCCCGAAAATTCGCACATCCGGCGGCGGCTTATCTGATGTCCCTCGTCCGGTCCTTTAAACCCCGTCCCGCCGAGAGTGCGTGCCGTCATTAGCCCAGCGATGTCAGATAAGGAAATTTCAACTTACTTGCATTTCGCGTGGAATTGAAACGCTTGTTTTGAAATAGGTAGGTCATGCAATCTATGTTTGCAATGGGATCAGTAAACCGTACCTTATAATTATTTATGCACATGCATTAGATGCAACGTTTAAGAAGTCGCTTTGTTGTACGTACACAAATAAGTCATATATCTTTATCGCGTTTTCTCTGTATTTACTTAATGATGTTTTTCTAAGAATTATAAAGAAATATGCATATAAATATGCAAACATGAATTTTAAAAACTACTGTTCGATGGACCCACTTATGTATGTACTGTAATTTATGATAAGCTTCATAATTAAGCGAGTTAATAACATTTTACACGTTACCCATGAGGATGGGCCGTAATAAAAGCCTATTTGCTCTCTTCGTGTCTCTTTATCATCCAGAAAAAAACCTGTATAAAAAATTGAATGAATAAACAAATTATGTTTAGAAAATAATAAATAAGGTTAATTTTAATCGTTGATTAGGGTTGTTGTAAATGTCCTTCTTATAAACTATTTGTAGGAATAAAAGCTAAATAATATGGGGAGCTAAATAAATTATTATAAATAATGGGGATTCGTTTGATGAAGCGAGTTAAAAAATGATAGGCTATGGGAGACTGACTGAATCAATCACCAACAGATATAGTAGGCACGTTTTGAAGATTCGCCCCCCCAAAACAGGTAGACGGACTGTCCTAATCCCCTGTTATCAAACAAAGCCTTTGTTAGGGGTGGCCACCGTTGTGCGGGTGGTCACCCGCCTGCATTCCAAGAAAATGCCGCGTAACTTGCACCTCAAATATTGCGATATATATTGTGTTATGCCAGTAACCGGAATTTCAGGCGGATGCAGAGAGTTCCGGCCGGCCGCCCGTAACAAAGGCACTAAGGCATTGTTTGTCAACAGGGGATTAGGACTGTCCTTCTACCTGTTCTGGGGGGGCGAATCTTCAAAACGCGCCCACTATACGTGGTACAACTTGGGACCGACCGAACCATTTCTAACGGTTGCATGAGGAAGGTCAGTTTGCTTGATTTCTCTTCAGTTGACTCGTTATTGTATTTCGTATGTTTCATCCGTTATTCGCGATTCGCTGTATCGTAAGCAAAGCCTTTTTAAATCACATCTATTAAGTGCATGCATGGGGCCTAAAAGATCCTTGCAATTTTATTTCGCTATAATTTTTAGAAGCGGTCACATCACAGCGGATGCAAGTTCAATTTATTTATTATTAGCATAATTTCCTAACATGTTCTAACTCAAATAAGTCTGTACTTTAACATTCGTTAGAATTTTTTTTATATAAAACTAATAAATTATTTTTAAAATCAACACGTTATGTTGTTGAAGTATTAAAAACTAAATAATAAACCAGATTATAAGGAGCTAATGAAAATATCAATTTTATAGGTGCTTTTATGTAATTTCATCATCGAGGGTCTGTGACCCCGCGCACCTTATCACGTAACTAGAGGAGCGTATGCTCATAAAGGTCAAGTTTCACTTTCAATTATCGTATTGTCTGTTTTTTAGCATTGTAGTATTTCATTTGTAATATGAATTATTACGTCATCACTGTTCTTCCTTTTTATTTAGGATAAATAAAGTTTTCTTTCAAATTTTATTACAAAATTGTTAAACTGTTGAAACATTAACAATAGAATACTGAATAATAATAGCCACACGAGTCCCGGGTAAGCGAGCGTACATTGTGAAGTGGAGGCGGCAAGGATAGCAGATGTTCAATAAACGCTAACACGGCGTCGTCGCCGCCAGTGGCTTGGAACTAATGTTTTCAACTTTTATTGAAATTCCCAAGGCCCAATCAAGTGAGCAGTAATACCTCACCGTCTGAGCTTCTAGTCTGCTTTTCATTACTTGCTTCACTAAAATCTTGTTAGCTGTTTTTAGACAAACATTGCTAACGTGTTCTAAAGAAAGTAACACAATAAACTAAGATCTTGGGTCTTTAGCTCCAGTCCTGTAATTGTTTGCTACATAAAATACTACATGTAATGCTAAAATGGGCAACGCGTTCATTATTTATTAAACTAAACCCTTATTAGTTTAAAGTGTGCGTTTCAAACTTCTCATTTTTACTGCCTATGTAAGAATATACATAATTTACATAGTATTACTTTTTTTGAAAATAAACGTACGTAATTTAGACAGTATTTTTTTCATATCCAACGTATTTATGACAAGAAACTAGAGACAATTCTATCTTTGTAAAGAAATACAGTCTAACTTTAAAATATAGCATCGATACATTAATTTATAGCATAAACCTAACATAACTTAAAACTATAATTTGACTCTAAGGAAATGTGTAGGATAACCTTCCATTCTGAAATTTTTATCAGTTATTCGAGGGATCAAGCCCTTCTCTAAACATTTTATAGTAATTTGCAATTTCGACGCTGAAAGTGTTATAAAACCCAATCAAGGTGTAATACAGCTCTTTGCTGCTCCTTTTACGCCTTTAATGGCTAAAACTCCGTCCCGATAAAAGAAGTGATTGCTCAAAGTGGCGGCCTAAATGGTCGACTGGAGGGTGGGGGCGTACAGACGTTCCCCTAGCTAATAACGTCGGAACAAAAAACCAATCTTAGCTTCCATCACTATGATATTCAAATTATAGAGACACGCAATTGGTTATTGAATAGTATAGCTATATCCACAATATTTAAATTTGAAAATTAATGTTTATATTTTAAATCAATTGAATTTATTAAATTAAATGTATTGTACTCAGCAGCAAAAGCAATAGATTGGTTGGAATTCAAAGAAAGAGACTAAAAATAATTAATCGAGAGTTGAATTATGTAGGAGAATAAAATAAACTCCTATAAAGAGGATGTTCATATATAAAGAGTCGTCAAGAACTTTATAGGAAATAAAAACAATTCTAAATTATAAAATACTGTTAAAAGACACAATAGAGGTGGAATTAAATTGATTTCTCACTAGTGTAAAAAAATTCTAGGATTTTCTAGGACAACCCAAAAACTAAGAGACATTAAATTTGCTGTACTGCTAAATATTCGGCCCTTTTTAGAATTTTCACATGGTAACCGTTCATGATTTTATAATTGCTCAAACGGTTTTGTGCATAAAATCATTACAGTACTGACTGAAAACGAGTTCTTTAGCACATGTGTTTATAAGATTTGTTTCTTTATTTTGGTAGAGGAATCAATTCCCAAAGTTTGTGACATTACATTATGTTCAACCTATCGTATTTAGAAGGCAATTGCCGCGAGTCTTTAAACAACATCATATTATGCAGCTGATGGTAATCGCAATGTAATTACCTGTAGTTCTTTATAATCCTTTGTAAATTTTCATTTTAAAATTGTATTTAAACGAAGTATGAATACGTATTTCATCAAAACTAAATAAGGGCGATGCTAGTGAGAAAGAATAAATGAAAATGTCCTAGTTGCATTTGTCAATATCCTTCTGAAAAGTCAGTATTGATGAGAAAGAAGAAATTACTTTTCATGTTATGAAAAATAGTTTTAAACTTTTGCCCTAATAATTTTTTTACTGTATTAATATTTTGCATCATCATTGCCCCCAACCTGAAACGCACTCTGCGATAGCGAGCGTCGATTCGTCATATCATCAGCCCACCTCATCAATCATATGTTCACAGCGTAGGGTAAATGCACTCAGTGCTTTTTGCCCTACCATCAGCCTCCCCCCTTTTTGTTATCGTCTCCCAAAACATTATGAATGATCGAGTTCGTAGGTCATTCCGAAGCTATCATAGAGCTAGTTTTAAGTGTTTTATACGTTGTCCCAATGTCGCAACCTTACGGGAAATAAGTACAATTCTATACCTTGGTTATTTTTCCACATAGCCATCTTAATAAAAATCGTTGCTGGCTTAATCTAGATGAGATCTAATGTATATTAGATTGAAATCCCCGATATTTTAATTTTCGTGGCAGCAAACCTTCATACTCATTCCACATGTTATCCTAATGCGGGAAAAAATTCCATATCTTCCTTTATTTCTGAACATATCTTGATAAAACTCGATAAATGACTTCTTCTTGTTCAAACCTACTAAATATTAAATTAAAACCACCCAGTTTTTATATACCTGTTACAGCAAACCTGCATTCTCATTAACTTTATTATTCTTATGGAGCTTACATAAACATGTCAAGTCTCGCTATGTTGCATTGAATTATGTTCTTTTGCATTTGAAATTCGCTGATTATGCAGGTCTGCTGCAGCCTGTATCGGGGGATATTTTTAATTCCCGATATTTTGCTTCAGGTTTCGCAGTGTTCAGTATTCGGTTTAACCGTATTAATATAACTTTACTTTTATTCGACTATTTCAGTAAACAGGCATGATCTTTTGTTGTTGTTTACATTTGCACCACGGAATGTGCGGTTTATTGCAGAGTACAGTTGCGAGGACGGTTGTTTACCAACAGCCCACATGACGTCGCGCCGCGCGGTGCGGCAGGTGTCGCGGACAGTGATTGTGGCGGCGGCGGCGGCGGCGGCAGGTGTCGCGTGGCACGAGGTCCGGGTGCCGGCCCCGGGCTAGGCAGATGTCCGCCGGAATCTCGGAGAGCACCTGCCGGCGCCGCCCAGCACCTGGCCCCCTTCCCAAATCTCGGCCCGGGCCCCGCAGTAGTGCCATGGTGACGGGGACGGCATGTCGCTGGTCGGAGCGGTGATCGGCCTCTCGTGTTCCAGGCCCAGGATGAACGGCTCGCTGGTCGCGGAGGGCGCCAAGCCCGCGGTGGTGGCGCCGCGCCCCCCGGCGCCCCCGGCCAAGGGCGCCTGCTGCCGCGCCCACCTCAACACCCTCTCCAGCGTCTGGTACGGCGTCTCCGCCGTGGGGCTGCAAGCCTACATCGCCTTCCAGTCCGGCCTACGCTTCCTCGGTAAGTTACCACTCTTGTTATTGTATTACAGAAAATTTGTATTACAAATTTACATCTTTTTGCCATTGCAAAGTGCTATAAAACAAAGAATACTGTTTACAAAATGTTGTTATTGTTATTATATAAATGGTTTTTTAGAATTCTTATTGAATATTTAACATTTATTAATGCAATTTCTTGTAATTTGATTTGATTTAGGTTTAACTGAGTCCAAAACCCAACAAAAAATTTTGATATTGTTCCTCTCGCACCAATAACGATTCCGATTACTTCTAAATGTTTAATTTTTTATTGTTATTTGAAAAATTTTGTTGTTGGAGAATATATTTGTAATTTTTCTCCTTACAATAATTAATATAATATTATTATAATTAATAATAACAATAGATTCAAAAATCCAAGAATGTTCTTTTTGAAATCATGTGCGCTTCTATGAGATTTGTGATTTTTTATCTTCGAAATGCCAAACAGCTCAATTCTTAAAATCAAATCAATTCAATCAATTATAGTCCGACAATCATATGCAATCGTGTATCAAAAAAAGTTGTATTACAAAGTCTGTTAAATCAAATTGCAGAAAGATCCAAGTGGAGTTCACTCACTGCATTCGTAAATATTATTATTTTTCCACTTATCATCTACTCGAGTCCTAGAAACACTATCCGATATTTTAGATTTTACATAATAAAAAATACATTGTAAATCATAAATAATACAATTAATATTTAATAATATTACTTAATTTACGTATTTTGTTGATATTACTAATATTTATTTAATTCACTAATTTCGATCGAACTGTATCCTAACAGGCAATGACATAAATTTAAAAAAATACAAATAAAAAAGTCAGTCCGCTACTTTTGTTGCTTGTAATACAGTAAATTTGAGCATCCAGCAAACTGAAGTCTCTCTATAAACTGGGAGATCCGTGTCCTGGAATTGTTTACCGTCGTCAAACAATAGGCAGCTCGGTTTATGTAAATGAAGCTGAACACACGGACGCACGCACGCACGCACGCACGCACTCACTCATTCGTCCTCACGCTCACACGCGCGTCAATTTAATGGCCTGGTTCAACCGCAGCGCATCTACCGTCCTACCGATCAATTAACAACCAAAACATTACTGTTTACGCACGCCGTAATCGGTTTTGCCGGGAATGTATCGGCAGGGAAACAAATGCTCTTTCGGCAACACTGCGCCACCACGGTCAACTGCCCAGAGGTAATTGCATAGAGATGATACCAACTATTTTTCTACCATTATCCGATACTCTAAACCACAGTAACGTGTTCTTTTACTAATTCAGGAATAACAGATTGGAACCGCTCCACAAAAATCAGAAAAACTAAATTAAATTATTTTTTTACATTAGTTCTAAAATTTACAATGTACCTACTATAGTCTAACAATTATTATTATTTAAGTGCATCTATTATGTCAAGACTCTAGTTTATAAGGTTTCACTCGCAGCAGGCTACGTTTCTATTCAAAAAATAGATCGTTAAATGGTTAATATTATGTAAGATTTCTGGTTAACCAATTTCATCTCACTAAATGAATACTGTAGACATATTCTCAGGCCAAGTATTACAATTTTGTAAAATCTGAATAACGAATTCCCATAATACCAACTATAGAAAATGCGATATTGCTTAACATTATCTTGGCATGTTTTATAAGTCACATCCACAAAGCAATGTTTGAAAAAGATGAGAAAACATTGCATTATACTCCTTCCTTTTGTACAGAAATGGTAATAAAGGAAAAATGAGATTCTACGCCGAACTCCGTGGAGAATGAGTATCCTCGCTTTATCATAAACTAATTTTACGTGAGACTTGAGATACCATTCCATGATGAAGTTTTCCTTGAAAGCCAATCTGAATAAAAACAAGACCACCAAAATTAAGGATGATTTATCTTTTATACAAAATTCGTATTCGCCTTAGTAGGCTACTGCCAATTTAACGCTTGATCGATACGGGTTCCACCGTTGACTGTGCACACATGCGAAGCTTAAAGTAATTTTTAATTTAATTCTTTACCTTTTACTCAGAGAATCGGTGTACAGGGGAAAATAGAATACCCACTTATAGTGAAGCAGTTGCATTTATAGTGAATACAATTCAATATAAGTAAGCTTTGTAACTGTTCTAATTTTTTTTTAATTAACTTAATAGTATGATTTATATTAAAATTCTGTATTTATTTAATATGCTAGGGAATGTTTGTGATCAAGACTCTTCCTAGAGTTCAGGACCGATTGTAATAATTTAGGTTTAGTTGGAAAGAGCTCGGCGTGAAGTTTTGCAGGAGACAAAATTAATGAAGGCTAGACTTAAAGGAAGATGAGCCGCAGACGCCCTTCAAGTTTCGTATAGTTGTCCATAAGATAGTAACAGAAATGCTTAAAGAATAGTTCATTATGGTTATCCCAGGTCATTTTAAAAGCTGATGCGCAAAAGTGTTCACTAGTAAAATGATAAACGTTAAATCTTTAGAAGTGAACTCAAAGCGATGTCCCAGGTTTTACACTTTGCTTATTTGCCTCATATCTTAATAATCCACTTATCCCAGGAGGCGCCTAAACTGGTGGGATTTATTAAAATACCCGGATCCGTGACTGGGATAGTAATGCCTGCATTCCTATTCAAAAGCTGTCGCTTGTTTTCATTTACCCTTATTAAGAGGCAGATGTTCGTTGTTTTTTGTGATGATAGTTACAGAATAATTAATTTTATATGGGTCAGTAATTTGACCTTCAGACAAATATTAAGATATAAAACATTTTCTCAGCATTCCACTTTTTCATTGTTATCGTTTTTGTCTTTTCTGCCCAATATGTTTTATAACGATAATATATACTATTTTTTCATCATACTGTCCCGAAAACAGGAGTTTTTAGTTCTCTAAATCGTACGCAAAATGATCGTTATTGGATTACTTCGAATAGGAGTACTGAAAAAACATATGGTAAGTTTTGCCGTACTCTAATGTCAAAATTTGTTTATGTTACGTTTGAAAGGTCGAACGATTTCTTAACTTGTGTTTGTAAACAACTAACAAATGTGTAAATGACGATTACTATTTTGGATAACCTCAAAATTATGTAGTCTAATTTTTTTAACGATTAAATGATCATTTTATACATAATGATGAAAATAGTTGTTCATCACACGGAGCAAAAGTGTCTCCTTGGTAATCGATCGCATTTCGAAGCTCGGCTGCGCCTC
This sequence comes from Flexamia atlantica, assembly GCA_035578135.1. Classification (NCBI taxonomy): domain Eukaryota; kingdom Metazoa; phylum Arthropoda; class Insecta; order Hemiptera; family Cicadellidae; genus Flexamia; species Flexamia atlantica. Next base: position 130,288,847 of record JAQJVK010000001.1, on the reverse strand, counting down.
GCCTGTAAATTACGATCTCGTACCAAAAATAGCCACTTTCGCTCCTAGTAATGACAACTACTATTTATTCAGATCACATAAGTTATTAATTTTTTGGATTCGTTTTGCGCAGTTTTAATTCATTTTAGTTGATGCTGTGAATAAAATTCGCCTTATTGTTTGATGTTATTTTTTTGTAATTTTGTTCTTTCGAACATCTTTGGGCAAAAATCTTTAAGTAATAACCTTTTAAGGGGAATGTTTTAATATACTAACTCCTTACTCCACTCAACGTTTGTATCACATAATGTTAACACATGAACCCCTTCAGATCACCCCTACTCCTATATCTTTATTTCATCATGAAATTGTTTGTACTAGTTTATCTGTAAGCTTACCCATTCCTATCAATTCGTCTCATAATGAAACGGATTTTACTTGTTAAAATCAGTAGACTTAGCCGGCTTAGCTAAGGAGTTAGTAGTACAATGCTATCAGATTGCCCATTTAGTTTTTTCGAACCATAACTTAAAAAATAAATTTAAAAAATATTGTTAACAAATTTAATCCTTTGCTTTTTAGCACGAAAGTTTTACAAACTATAGCACGTCTAGTGTAGACTTACTGTTTGCCGCACATACCAGTAACGAATTAGTCGATAGCCTAGGACTAATCGGCAGCGCTACGAGCCACCAGGTGCCCCTTGCCACTTGGGAATTTCGCTAAGTGAACTGGAAGTTGTAACACTCTTTTATCTACACGGCAGCTAACTATCTCAGACATTCAGGTTCAGGTTCTCAGCCATTCAAGGGTGAGGGGCATTTACATTATAAAACGTACCAAACATATCGGAGCCCCGGCTGGAGCTGCACGCCTACATCGTGCTGACGGGGACCGCCGTGCTGCTGCTCCCAGTGTAAGCCGCCCTCTGTGTTGCAGACTACCTGGAGCTGGGGTGGCCCGCGGCCTCGGCGCCCCGGCTGGAGCTGCACGCCTACATCGTGCTGACGGGGACCGCCGTGCTGCTGCTCCCAGTGTAAGCCGCCCTCTGTGTTGCAGACTACCTGGAGCTGGGTTGGCCCGCGGCCTCGGCGCCCCGGCTGGAGCTGCACGCCTACATCGTGCTGACGGGGACCGCCGTGCCGCTGCTCCCAGTGTAAGCCGCCCTCTGTGTTGCAGACTACCTGGAGCTGGGGTGGCCCGCGGCCTCGGCGCCCCGGCTGGAGCTGCACGCCTACATCGTGCTGACGGGGACCGCCGTGCCGCTGCTCCCAGTGTAAGCCGCCCTCTGTGTTGCAGACTACCTGGAGCTGGGTTGGCCCGCGGCCTCGGCGCCCCGGCTGGAGCTGCACGCCTACATCGTGCTGACGGGGACCGCCGTGCTGCTGCTCCCAGTGTAAGCCGCCCTCTGTGTTGCAGACTACCTGGAGCTGGGTTGGCCCGCGGCCTCGGCGCCCCGGCTGGAGCTGCACGCCTACATCGTGCTGACGGGGACCGCCGTGCCGCTGCTCCCAGTGTAAGCCGCCCTCTGTGTTGCAGACTACCTGGAGCTGGGGTTGGCCAGCGGCCTCGGCGCCCCGCCTGGAGCTGCACGCCTACATCGTGCTGACGGGGACCGCCGTGCCGCTGCTCCCAGTGTAAGCCGCCCTCTGTGTTGCAGACTACCTGGAGCTGGGTTGGCCCGCGGCCTCGGCGCCCCGGCTGGAGCTGCACGCCTACATCGTGCTGACGGGGACCGCCGTGCCGCTGCTCCCAGTGTAAGCCTCCCTCTGTGTTGCAGACTACCTGGAGCTGGGGTGGCCCGCGGCCTCGGCGCCCCGGCTGGAGCTGCACGCCTACATCGTGCTGACGGGGACCGCCGTGCCGCTGCTCCCAGTGTAAGCCGCCCTCTGTGTTGCAGACTACCTGGAGCTGGGTTGGCCCGCGGCCTCGGCGCCCCGGCTGGAGCTGCACGCCTACATCGTGCTGACGGGGACCGCCGTGCCGCTGCTCCCAGTGTAAGCCGCCCTCTGTGTTGCAGACTACCTGGAGCTGGGTTGGCCCGCGGCCTCGGCGCCCCGGCTGGAGCTGCACGCCTACATCGTGCTGACGGGGACCGCCGTGCTGCTGCTCCCAGTGTAAGCCGCCCTCTGTGTTGCAGACTACCTGGAGCTGGGGTTGGCCAGCGGCCTCGGCGCCCCGCCTGGAGCTGCACGCCTACATCGTGCTGACGGGGACCGCCGTGCTGCTGCTCCCAGTGTAAGCCTCCCTCTGTGTTGCAGACTACCTGGAGCTGGGGTTGGCCCGCGGCCTCGGCGCCCCGGCTGGAGCTGCACGCCTACATCGTGCTGACGGGGACCGCCGTGCTGCTGCTCCCAGTGTAAGCCTCCCTCTGTGTTGCAGACTACCTGGAGCTGGGTTGGCCCGCGGCCTCGGCGCCCCGGCTGGAGCTGCACGCCTACATCGTGCTGACGGGGACCGCCGTGCTGCTGCTGCCCGTGTTCCTGGCGGCCGCCGTGTTCAAGGTGGGGAACCTCGCCAACGACGGCTGCAAGCTGGGCCGCAGCGTCAGCAACTGCTCGGCGGACCCCCCGGCCACCGTGGCGCTGGGGGGCGGCGGCCCTCGCGGCTTCTGGCGCCACTCGGGGCCCACCGCGCCCTTCCTCCACATCGTCACTGCCTTCTGCCTGCTCCTGCCGCGCCTCCTCATTGAGGCCAGGCTCATACAGGCGGGCTTTCTGCCTAAAGGTAAGTTCTGAACTCATAAAACACCCCAGTATTCATTGGTTCTAGATCCCCATTAGGTCAAAACGCACCCATTATAATGTGTCCTCAACCGAGTGCAACATCGCATAAATAATAGGTAATCAGGTTTCCGTCACAATCGTCATTATATACTGCAGCCGAATATTAAATTCCTTGACATTATTCCAAAAATGCCTGAAGATATTAAATACAACATGTCGACAAATCTATTCAACAGCAAAAATCACTTATTCCCCAAAAAGAGAACCGATTTTGGGGTTGCAATAAATAGGCTGGTGTCGGAATGTAATGGGGAACAGTCATGCGACTCTTTGTCCCAGCAACATGTCATAATTCTCACGGTAATGGCAGTGCGCACGGCACACACCGACTGGGGACGTATTTGGTTTACATTAACTGTTCTCTCTAGCAGTTTCTAAGTATTTGCATTTCTCACTATAATTAATGTTCTTCTTATCTTTTATTCAGAATATTCAAATGATAATATTTTAAAACGTCGGGATTTTCTTACTTTACTGTATTTTTACTTCTAAGATCAACAAGGTACACTCGTTGCCTTTAGATATAAATGATAATGCCCTGAGTGAACTCTTAAGTTTTACGACGTGTTTCGGATGTCTCATTGAATATTTGATATATTTACCTTGACATTCAGTAACAGAACTGTTATTGTATTTACCAAATATTTCCCTCTGCTTTAAGTCTTGAGTATTAGACCTGTTTGCCATGGGCCACGGAGACTACGAGCTACGAGACAGACAGAGCCTACGCTTGGATCGTTCCGCCGGCTCCCGCTGCATAACAATCAGCTGTCGTGCCAGAGGCGTATAATGCCGCTCGATGGGCCTGCGTGCTTGTAGAGCAGAACTCGAATAATATCTGTCGTCATATTCAATTAGTTTCAATTACGGGTTGTTTTTAATTTTTAGAAACTAATTGTGTTTTACTAAAGAGTTTTTTTGTTGCATTCAGCTCGCCGTACACTTTTCATCCTTAATCTTATCGCCCCTTCGCCTTCCCTTCTATTATCGTGTAGAAGCTCGTTTTGTAAGAAGCAAAAACATGATTAATGACCCTATTTTTTCAGCGTCGCGTAAATCTGAAGCCTAATGAAAGTTAAGATTCCCCCTTGATGAATGCGGATTGCTCGCTCATCTTTCTTCTATTACCTCTTGAAAATATTTTTCTAGAATTGAATTATTTCCGTTTCTTCCGAAAGGAAAAGCAAATACTGTTAAACGTTGATATTTCAGATATTAATTTTTGAATATACTTAAATTTTATATTACTTTACGGAACCTCACTGATTTTTAACTATTTTTTTAACGTTGAGGAGTGAATGTGTTGATGCCCGAGGTGATTACATACTGATACATGTGGTGCTCATCTGGGATGTGTTTGGTTTTGGAACACTTTTCTAAAGTAAGCAAACCGCATCGGCGCCATTCGCTTTATTCAATATCTCCTCGCCTCACTGAAATTAAACAAATGCTTTAACGAACCGTTGGAGCTCATGCTGCATCATGCTCAGGGACTCGTTGTTGTTGTAGGATAAACTAGACTCGGAAGCGTAGGAAATCATAAAGTACAATCATAGCTTGCATCTGCGCCTCAATTAGATGCAAACAGCTGTGGACGCGGCTGGCCATCTGTTGGGCTGACCCTCCCAGGTAGACGCCGACCTTCGCTCCCCTGCAGGCTTCGGCTTCGAGAGGTTCATTTTCATTATTTTTTTCACTTCCACGATGTAATTTTACATTGTGCTTGTGAAGCCTCAAAGGGTTGGATATGAATCTTGGAAGTTATGCTGGGCATAGCCATTGAATAGTATACCAATGATATATTCAATGGCATAACTGTGGTCTTTCTACACTGATACCATTATACCGCATTGCGATAGTTTGTAATTCACCATATCTTTTATTTATGACTATCATTTATACCTCCTTATGGGTCATTTTCATATCCAATTGCCGGAGATCACTCCGATGCGGAGCTCGGCACGTGAAGTACATCTTTTGAAGAATAACTTGTTTATATTATTTATTCAAAACAAAATTACTTATTACAGAATTATTTATTGAGAGAAAAATTAAACCTGCAGGTAGGGAACTATACACAACCAACTTCGCCGTCAACCGCGACTCCCCGCATCACCCGACGAACCGCGACGCAATGCGCAGATATTTCCAGTCAAGTCCAGAAGCGAAAGCAACGACACGCTTCGCATTAACTCTTGGTTATTCATATCGTAAACCATTCTGTTACGTTTGTCTCTCTTGTCCACTCTGTAAATAAACTGGATAGGCCAGAGCTACTACAGGCCGAGTGTCGATGGGTGAACGGTATAGCGGCTATTTCCGCCTGATGAATTGGTATGGGTCCACTCCTGCCAAGACATTGCCCTGCACGACAATGCAAACGACTCTTTCATGAGTACAAGAGTACAAATGTTCGTGCTCATTTTAGGTTAGTTTGGTTACACTCTCTAGAAGGAGTTTGTTTGATATTGTAATTTGTTTTGTACTTCCCTCGACATAAAGTACTACCTCGTCAAACTACCAAGACCGCTCAGCTTTAGTATTTTCATTGGCTCTATTGTATATATTTTTTCAATATTATGGTACTTACTTTAAACAAAGTGGTGTCTGAAAACGAGAACGTGAATCCATTTTCTCAGAATTTTCGGAATTTGAACTTAATGAACTGTTAATTTTATAATGATGTCTGTAAAATTGAATGTGAATACATATTTCTCATTCCAGTTTTTTAATTCTAACTTATTAATAACTCGACCTTGTCGCGTGCCGAAGCCGCTCCGTGCCGCGGCGGCAGTGGGCCAGGCTACACGCTGACGGCCGCCCCGCGCTGGCGGACTGCGGTGCCGGAGCCGCTCCGTGCCGCGGCGGCAGTGGGCCAGGCTACACGCTGACGGCCGCACCGCGCTGGCGGACTGCGGTGCCGGAGCCGCTCCGTGCCGCGGCGGCAGTGGGCCAGGCTACACGCTGACGGCCGCCCCGCGCTGGCGAACTGCGGTGCCGGAGCCGCTCCGTGCCGCGGCGGCAGTGGGCCAGGCTACACGCTGACGGCCGCCCCGCGCTGGCGGACTGGGGCGCCGGAGCCGCTCCGTGCCGCGGCGGCAGTGGGCCAGGCTACACGCTGACGGCCGCCCCGCGCTGGCGGACTGCGGTGCCGGAGCCGCTCCGTGCCGCGGCGGCAGTGGGCCAGGCTACACGCTGACGGCCGCCCCGCGCTGGCGGACTGGGGCGCCGGAGCCGCTCCGTGCCGCGGCGGCAGTGGGCCAGGCTACACGCTGACGGCCGCCCCGCGCTGGCGGACTGCGGTGCCGGAGCCGCTCCGTGCCGCGGCGGCAGTGGGCCAGGCTACACGCTGACGGCCGCCCCGCGCTGGCGGACTGCGGCGCCGGAGCCGCTCCGTGCCGCGGCGGCAGTGGGCCAGGCTACACGCTGACGGCCGCCCCGCGCTGGCGGACTGCGGCGCCGGAGCCGTTCCGTGCCGCGGCGGCAGTGGGCCAGGCTACACGCTGACGGCCGCCCCGCGCTGGCGGACTGGGGCGCCGGAGCCGCTCCTTGCCGCGGCGGCAGTGGGCCAGGCTACACGCTGACGGCCGCCCCGCGCTGGCGGACTGGGGCGCCGGAGCCGCTCCGTGCCGCGGCGGCAGTGGGCCAGGCTACACGCTGACGGCCGCCCCGCGCTGGCGGACTGCGGTGCCGGAGCCGCTCCGTGCCGCGGCGGCAGTGGGCCAGGCTACACGCTGACGGCCGCCCCGCGCTGGCGGACTGGGGCGCCGGAGCCGCTCCGTGCCGCGGCGGCAGTGGGCCAGGCTACACGCTGACGGCCGCCCCGCGCTGGCGGACTGCGGTGCCGGAGCCGCTCCGTGCCGCGGCGGCAGTGGGCCAGGCTACACGCTGACGGCCGCCCCGCGCTGGCGGACTGCGGCGCCGGAGCCGCTCCGTGCCGCGGCGGCAGTGGGCCAGGCTACACGCTGACGGCCGCCCCGCGCTGGCGGACTGCGGCGCCGGAGCCGCTCCGTGCCGCGGCGGCAGTGGGCCAGGCTACACGCTGACGGCCGCACCGCGCTGGCGGACTGGGGCGCCGGAGCCGCTCCGTGCCGCGGCGGCAGTGGGCCAGGCTACACGCTGACGGCCGCCCCGCGCTGGCGGACTGCGGTGCGGAGGTGGCCGGGTGTTCGATGAAATTTAAGCCACAATCTGTGAGGAAGAAGGAGCCCGTTTGGTTTTTCTGGCGTCAGATGGCGCGGCGGCAGCTGTTGCTTGTTATGAAACCTTCGCCCAACCCAGCGTTACCGCCGCGCCGCCCGCTGTCTGTCTCCACCTCGACCCGGTGCATACATACTACGATACGTCACCCTTCATTATACGTACTGACTTGTTAGAAAAATAAAAACATGCAGATAACTTTAAAAAAAACATTCACATAGCCAGAGAAAACACAAGGTTGATGTGATTAAATAGTTAACTAATATGAAAGTGCTTCCAAATATTTTTTTAAAAGTATAGTTCAAGTACAAGACAAACAATAATTGTAGATCACAAACATTTATTTAAAAAGTACATATATTTATAAAAAAGATTAACTGAAAATACGAAGGCCATCCTTCAAACGTTTATATTTTAGCAGTTAATTTTCATTAATTATTTTACTAATTATTTTGGTGATGTAGTACCATTGAAATTGTCTTTTACTCTAGAACTTCAAAATATGAATCATAAAATATGCAGATCCGCATTTCAATCAGGCAACACCTCAACACCTGCAATGTGTGTAATACTGCATAATATACTGTAGTGAACTGCCGAGTGTGGGACTGAGAACTGCAGGTGCTAGGCCGCTCCCCCCCCCCCGAAAGTGGCTGTACTACTACTAGGTTTCGGCGAACCTCCCACCCTGTCAGATCTTCTGCCTTCTCTAAAATGCTGATTTTGATTTCATGCCAATTATTTTTTTAGGGAAGGGATCTTTTTGTTTTGAAAATATTATAATGGTAATAATTTTCATAAAGCTTAAAAAACTACAATACAAATTTTAAAATTTGCTCATTAGTTTATTGTTAAAATATGAACATTCAATTAATTATCTGTATCAGATGACCATCAATTTTAAACATAGCCTACTATTAAATATTTAAAGCACAGTTATAAATTAAAAATTAATGAACAAATTTCTTAGCCTATAACGTATACCGATACTGCATTACTAAATATTAAATACCAAATACCATAGCATTAGACTTAGTTTGGGGTTGGTATCACCATTATATGCTTTATAACTCGCAATACTAAACTCACACTCTACCTCATCAAACTAAGGGACAGAAATGTGCAAAGACGATTGCAATAGCAGGAGTCTTCGGAACACAACAAACGGCCAATCAGAGTGTGGTTCTGGACATTGACTTGGACAAATTGGATTATAGACTCACACAAGAAAATTGTTTGCCAAAGGAATTGCTTGTTTGAGGCGGTCGGATTTCGTGATTTCCCAATTGATCGACAAATAATCCATTACACAAGATTGGAATTGGTTTTTACCTGGAGGTTAATGCCTTTTCTGATATTATATGAAAAAATCACAATATTTCCATATACTTTGCCAAACTTTGCTGTCAAAGTTTTTTCTTCGAGATATCTTTTTTATTTTCATCGATTTCATACAGCCCTACTATATGATTTTTTATGGCCAAAAACAATTTAAATGTATTATAGCTTCTGGTTATAATGAAATTTGCTTAAGATTTTGACTCACTTAATCAGGGCAATGTCCGTTCATAAGAGCAAGTCAATATCTAGATAAGAAGCGTTGTAGCATCTTATGGCGGAATATAATGTTTTGTACTAGTCAGAAATTATTTTCTACATTATATTAAAACCCAAATAAAAAATAAGGATAAATAAAATAATTAGAGGTTTTTGTAAAATATTAAGACATAAAAGTGTTCTTGTTCACAACAAAAAAAAAATGTTAGTAAAAGCCACATTGAGTTAGTGTCTAGATTTGCATCTTCTCCGCAGATATTGTATCTTGTACATTAGCCATTAGCAACATTCAATGTAAATTGAATCTTCTGAGCATAATATAAGATATGGAGATCCATTATCAATTTTGATAGGTCGACAGAGATGCCCAGCCCCTAATGCAATGGTGTATCCCCTTTTTGATACTATCCCCCCTCCAAAATCATTTCCTCTCATTTAATGAATAAATTGTTTAAACTGAGGTAACACAAACTACATTTTTTCATAATATGGTATCATTTTTTAACTACTTGTTTTCTCAAGATACAAATTAGAAGGGAGCTTATATTAGCATGATCAAAACAATGCTACACAAAGAGCGAACTGGAGCTTCCAACCGCCTTTAAGTGTCAGTCCCACACCTGCATGCTCACTACAGTATTTTAATTATCCTAAAACTCAAACCCATGATTTGTTAGAATAAATAAACAAACAATAAAACAAAATAAAAACCAACAAAAAATAAAATGAACTGAAATCAGAAATGTGTTCTTTTATACAACAAAATAAATGCCTCAAATTTTATCACAAACCCCTCCCACCCCTGTCCCGGACTAACACCCTAAAGTTTTTTACTTCACTACTTATGTTCACCAAATGAAATTGAAGAATGTAAGAAATACAAAACATAATATTGTCAAATAAATATAATATTATTTAAATGTTATATCTGAAGTTTTGATTCTGGCTGCCACAGACCTGATCTGGCGCACGGACCTGGACTTCCTGGTGGCCCAGAAGGACCGGCTGGTGGTGCTGAGCTTCATGACGTCCCCCGGTGTAAACGTGACGTTCCTGCCCACGCCGCTGCCCCAGGACACTGTCAGCGGCCAGCCCCACGCCCTGCCCCTCTCCGTGGGCATCCCCGACCAGGACCTCTCCGTCAACGGTAGGTAAACATTAAGAATGGAGCACATCATTTTTATTAACTTATCTACTTTTATAATTACTTATATTTCTAGTCTTTCTGGCATACAACATGGGTGAAATGTTATAATAATATCATTGCGTTAAGTAAGTTATTAACACATGATATAAAAAACTAGATATTGCTATATTCCTTAAAAAAAGTGAATAGATAACATGCTAGGACATTTTCACATGAAATGGTTTTGTCGCTGCACGACTTCTCGCAGCACGAGTCACTTTCGGCATGACTTCTTGTTGCCGCTGTTGTGTGACGAGAAGTGATGTGACCCACTGTCGTCTCAGTTTAGCATGTCGATCATACAAAATTATCGTGTGGCACACAGCTGTGTTTAAACCGTTTTATGTGAAAGGGGCTTTGGGCAGCGCATCCTTGTATAATTTACTGTACAAGGCACTCATTATTCATCAGTAGAAATTTATTCTCATTAAAAAGTTTATTCTATATAATGTTTAATTATTTTGTTACAGATGATCCAAAGTGGGGTCCAGTATCACCAGAGCTGCTCAACTACGCTCTAGCATTGTTTGTGTATGCAGTTCGTTATCCAGCAGTGTTTTGGAATACCAACAAGTGGTTTGGAGCCTTGTTTTCCATTCAGTTGCTAATCAATGGAGCCCAATGTATCCTTATGTATGCTGGGATCTCTGTACTTTACAAGGTATGTATTGTGCTAACAGTCAAGTTGATTATATTTTAGGATCAAATTTTGTTCCAGTTGCAAATTAACGTTGCTTTAGCATGACACTTAAGTTTTAAAAAAGAGATATTATTACTTTGAAAAATCCAAAGTTTTCTTTGGTTAAACAGAGAAATGTCTATTTATGAAAAGCAACAAATATGAAGGCAATAGGTAATCTAATAACTTGTGAGGTATAAGGTTTCAGGGATTACTGGATTCTCAACCAGAATGATATATAGGGCATTGTTTAAAGTTAGCCTCTTGTGATTTTGGCGCAAGAGTATGTGTGACTAGGATGGTGGCGAGTCCTATGCTTGGAGGTCACGGATTGTGGATAGCTATTCCTTTTGTTTGCTGCAGGTCCACGTGGTCGGTCCCTCGGAAGCCCTGCCGCTGCTGCACCAGAGGGTCGGCCTCAGTCCCAGCATGCCCCAGCACTTCCTCCTCAACCGAGACGTCACCCTGGCGCTCTTCGTCTTCTCCACCCTGCTAGTCATCAAGTCTAGTCTCGTCTTGTATCTTTATGGGTACAGCCGGTAAGTTAAACTTTAATTTTTTTTTTATTTCTCAAAGCCAAATTTGTTATCTTTTTCATGGGGAAAGGTGATGGTGATCTGTTCTTAATACGAGGTCTGCCTTTTGGTACTTTATAACTCGGCTTTTACTAACATTTATTTTGTTGTGAACAAGAACACTTTTTTGGTTTTAGTTCATTTTATTTTTTGTTTATGTATGTCTTAATAATTTATAAAAATCCCCATTATTTGTTAGTTTATTTTTAATTTGATGTTGTAGGAAATGATTCCCAGCTTGTACAAATCATTATTATCTTCCTTCTTAGCTATACAGGGTGCCCAGAAACTATGGTAAAATATTTTAGTATATGATAGTAGAGGTAAAAATAAGAAAAAGAGTTAATATAAACATGAGTCCTAAAGTGCTTCATTTTTCGTCTGTGAGTCTGTTTGTGATTTTTACATATTTAACAATATGTCACAAACCTCTTAAAGTATAAACTTCAAACTTGGTACATGGATGACCACTACTAAGAATTATTTTTGTTATAAGTATCAACATTTTTCTTTGCACCATTTCAAAATGGCAACTGTATTTGTTTACAATGTTAAACATCTAAAGAACCGTAAATTTTAGAAAAATTATACCAGAGACAAAACAATTGTGAAATTTAATCCAATTAATGCTAATATTAAGAATATAGGTAATGATCGGACATCTAATAATAGAGAAATTGTAAATTTTCCGATTATAAAAACATGCAAATTTCAGATAGTACACGCTAAAGAACCATGTTTTTATTCAGACAAGTTACTAATTCTCTATTATTACTAGTACGATCATCATAATCTTAATATTAGTGTTAATTGGATTAAATTCCACAATTTTTTCATCTTGTATAATTTTTTTCTAAAATTTGTGGTTTTAAGATACTTAGCATTGAAAACAAAAAACAATCCCCATTTTGAAATAGTAGAAATTAGAAACTTGATACTTCCTGCAAAGATAGTTATTGATAATCGTCATCCTTGCAAATTAAAAAATTTGAAGTTGAAAAAATTTGAAACGTTAAGAGGTTCGTGAGATATGATTAAATATGTAAAATACACAAACAGACACACAGGCGTAAAACAAAGCACTTTAAGACCTATGTTTGTATAAATTTTTTTCTTATTTAATTTATACCTCTACTATCATATACTAAAATATTTTACCACAATTTCTGGACACCCTGTATATTGACCTTCTCATATGGATAACTAATTATTGTTGGAAAATAAATTGTTGTGTTAACATTGCTGCCACTGCGATGTTGAAAACATATTCAGCTTTAGTGCATGTTTTGTGAACACAAGCAAGAACCATGTCAAACTATAAATAAAATTTTATTGATTTAGAATGACCGAACTCTGCCAAACAATCAAATAAACCCTGAACTAAAACCGGGAAAGTGTTCTACCGCCTAACCTGATGAGTAGTGTGGTGTTGTTCAGGCTGAACGCGTTCGTCTCTCGCGAGCGTGCGCGGCGAGTGATCAGCATGGACAGCTACGCAGGCAAGGGCTGGGGCTACTTCACGCACTGCGCCGCGCTCTGCGTGCTGCTGGCCATGGCTGTGAGTCAGGCTCCGCTGCTCTACGACTCCACCGTCGTCTACCGTGGCAGCCTCAGCTCAGCCGTGCTCGCCTGCGTCGTCGGCTCCGTGGTAAACATGCCAAGTTCTGTAGAGAGTAAATATAAAACAAATACCGTAATAACTTTATTTATAAGTTCTACAAACCTTGAACCTCAGCACATTCCATCGAGAATGTTTTCCTACCATTGATTATTTGTACTATCCTTTTTTGTTTTTCCTTTTTATTTTTTTCAAATTTGATTTAGCAAGACTTGATTGTACCATTTTGGGATATTTAAGAGCTTTGTTTGGTTCTTCCTGACCAAGAAGTTTTATCAAACTAACTTTTATATAAATTTACTTATTTAATTCATGTACTTACTATCTACTTAGACAGATATTTGGGGAAGTCAGGGAGTGGCCCGGCAACCCATGATTTTAGGTTAATTTTTTGGCAGAAAAGGGCAAATGTTTCATAAATGAATTACAATGGGGTTGGTAAATGGCCACATGGAATAGTTAGGCATTAAACGGACCATTTCAAATAGGATTTTAATATTTGAATTTTGAGCATGAATACCTCCTAGTTAGGTGAGCTGGCATACCAAAAATTATTATCTAAATCTGCCTATGACTAACTTGTTTCTCATAAAAGAGTTTGGCTGTGTAGGTGCACCTGTTCCTGTGGGTGTTGCTGTGGCTGGTGCTGACCATCAAGCAGCACTGGAGGTTCAAGCTGCGAGTGACCGTCGGCCGAGCAACCGTGCGCTCGGCTCGCTCCATCAGGCTGGTCACCGAGGTAACAATTTTGCTTCGTTTTTAAAATCTAAAATTTCTTTTGAGGACACTCAGAATATATATAATTAGCATTTTTTGTGCTTTTACTACAAGATTAATGTAAACTAAAATTCCATCACGCTTCAACCGATTCTTAATTTCATGTATAAATAAAAGAATTTTACATGATTATAAATAAAGAGAAAAATAACTTTAATTCAATGTTTTTGATTTGTCATGTTGATATTTGAAATTTAATTCAAAGAACAATGGTGTTTAAAAAAACCATTCAGCCAAATTAAGATTTCTTTAATAATTTGCGAATTTTAAAATTTTCTAATTGAAATCACTGAATTTTTTTTAGATAATTTTTCTCTGTTTATATGACATTAATGACTGGCTCTTTAATAGATATTGACTCTTATTTTGATCAATGGATGAAGATGGGCAGAATTTTAAAGTTAAAATACAAGTTGCAATGTGTGATTGGTGACCCCAATTTGATACTATTGTATTAAATGATTATATTGACCTTTTATTAAAGCATAATTAACTCGAGATCCAGTAATAAGTAAATTGCAGCTAGGCCCAATATTTAGCCTTGACTTGCCCAGAAATAATTTAACAAACTCTAATTTATAGAGTGAACATGCTTGTTACCAATGAAAACCCCCATCCATGGAATTTGAAGTACTTAAATTGTTATATCCGTCCATTGCTCCAATAATCAGTTTCCTCATGCCAGGTTGATCTGCTGTCGTCCACAGACTACGCTCAGCCGCTGCTTGTCGTAGGCAACGGACGCACTTACACCATCTCCGACAACTCCCCTAAGAAGGCCATCATGGGTGTCATACAGAAATGTGTAATGGAGAAGAAAGCAAGGAGTCAAGGTAGGTCAATTTATTCTTGAAAAAGACTCATTTGCTGCTTAATTAGAGGTACTAATTTAGTTGTAGTCTTGTTTGGGCAGATGTTTAAGTGAATAACTGAACACTCCAGTTTGTTGTAATAAGTTATATGTCATTGTAATCTAGTGATAGGGTAATATTGCTCTGTACAAGTTTCTATGGGAATTATGTTGTTTAATGTTGTCAGTACTGCTGTCGGATTGTGTTGTTGATTGATGTCCTATTATGAAGTGTCATGGGTGCTGTCTTAAACAAATTCGAAGTCCCAAATGACCCTCCAGAAACAGCAAGTGAGAAAGAAAAGAAAGACCATGAAACAAAAGTGAGAGCTTTGAACAAAAGTGAGTATTTAGCTCAGAATCTAATTGTGACCTCCATAAGTAGCCAAGTTAGGCAACTTATAAACATGTGTTCTTCGGCCAAAGAAATGTGGGACAAATTACACAGTGTGTATGAGCAGCGGACTGAGCAGAGGCAAGATAGACTTTTTAATGAGTTTTTTGGCATTAAGATGAAGGACCCGAACGATAGTGTTGCTAAGCATATCGCTAAACTTGAGAAGCTGTGGTCAGAACTTCAAGATGAAACCTGGAAAGAAGACAAGGTAAAACTACCCGATTCACTCTTCTTAAATAGAGTTCTAAATACATTGCCTGATGATTATTTTGAGTTTTTAAATGCATGGGAGTCTGTCCCTAGAGATCAGAGAAATTTAAAGAATCTCTGTGAAAGGTTATGCGTAGTAGAAAATAGGCTACTTGAAAAAGAAAGATGTGCTGAAAATATATCATCAGCTCTTGCTGCTAAAACAAATTATTACAAATCAAAAGGTAATAATGCAAATAGGCTTAAACCTAGTGAAACAACTACTATCAGTAAACAGGCTGGTCCAAATCAAAACGGGCCAAAATGTTATGCATGTGGGAAATTCGGTCACATTAAAAAGTATTGTCACTCCCTGAACAAGAACGATCTGGATAGGCCTACAACAGGTTCAAAAAGAGGCGCAAATCTAAAAGTAAACAAGAATAAAAGTGAATCTTTGTTAACTATCTTATCTGCAACCTGCGACAAGAAAAAATGGGTCATTGACTCTGGGGCAACAGCTCATATGTCACCTAACAAAGAGACATTTATAGACCTAAAATTAGACAAAAGCCTAAAAGTCACTGTGGCTAACAATCAAACAGTTCAGTCTGAAGGTGTCGGAGATGTGAAGATAGTTACCAAGTATGGTGAAAAAGTTATTAAAGATGCTGTGTTTGTGCCTGATATTAAAACTAGCCTACTGTCGGTTAACAAAATGACAGAAAAAGGTCATACAGTAGTATTTGATGCAGAGAAGTGTAAAGTTTATAATTCCGATCAAGAAATCGTTGTTACTGCAACTAAGAAGGATGATTTATATGTTTTGGATGAAAAATCTGAATATTCTTTGGTGATGATGAAAGACAATGCAAACAGTAGTCAGCTGTGGCACAAAAGACTAGGCCACTTAAATCGCATCGGAATGGATCTTCTCAGGAAAGGGATGGCAAATGGAATATCATTCGATAATATTTCAACTGAACAGTGTATCGCATGCTTGGAAGGTAAACAAACGAGATTACCTTTCAAAGGGAAAGGTGGCAAAAGGGTGGATGAACTGTTACAACTGGTTCATTCCGATCTCTGTGGACCGATGCCAGAAAAGTCTTGGGGTGGCTCGAAATATTTTTTAACGTTCATTGACGATCATTCGAGGAAAGTTTTTGTATATTTCCTAAAATCAAAGAATGAGGTGTTCAACACATTTAAAGAGTTTAAAGCCATGGTTGAAAATGAAACTGATAAGAAAATCAAAGTACTCCGGACGGATAACGGTGGTGAATATATATCTAATGATATGAAGAATTATCTGCGGCAATTTGGAATCAAACACCAGTTGACATTGCCTTATACACCAGAACAAAATGGCCTAGCCGAGAGGACAAATAGGACCTTGGTAGAAAAAGCAAGATGCATGATGAAAGATGCTAATTGTGATGAACGCTTCTGGGCAGAAGCAGTAAATACGGCTGCATACCTAGCAAATAGGTCACCTCACAAGGCTATCAAAGAAAAGAAGACACCAGAAGAAGTTTGGTCAAAGAGGAAAGCCAGCTTAGAACATTTGAAAGTGTTTGGATGTGTTGCTTACACACATGTACCAAAAGTTCAAAGGAAAAAGTGGGATTCAAAAAGTGTACCATATATCTTTGTCGGTTATTGTGAAAACAGTAAAGGCTACAGACTGATTGACCCTAATCAACCTGGGAAAATTGTAAGAGCAAAAGATGTTGTTTTCTTAGAAAACAAATTCTCAATCGATGAATTGGATAGCCTGAGAGGAAAAATAGATCCTGCTGTTGTTTCAAATCCTGAAAATGAAGTCAGCGACTGTGAAGACGATAATGCTAGCGTTGGGGAAGAAAATCAAACTGATCGTGATGAAGAATCTTTCGATGAGATGGAGGAAAGTGATGAAGAAGATCTAAATGAAGCAGATATCATCATCCCCGACGAAGTAGAGGAAGATGTGCTACGTGAAACTCCACGGAGACAGAGAAAAGTACCCAATAAATTCTCTGATTTTGTCTTGTACCAGTCTACACTTTCACACAGCGTTCCAGCTACGTATCGCGAGGCGATGGCGAGCGATGAAAAAGGACTTTGGCTAAAGGCGATGAAAAAGGAGATGGAAGCCCTGTCCAGCTACGATGTGTGGGATCTAGTCGATCTTCCAGAAAATCAGAAAATAGTGAAGTGCAAGTGGGTGTACAGTGTAAAAGGCAATGAGTGTGGTGAAAAAGTCAATTACAAAGCTCGATTAGTGGCTAAAGGTTTCACGCAAGAATACGGTGTGGATTATAATGAGACATTCTCACCTGTGATAAACAAAACTACTCTAAGGGTATTGGTTGCTCTAACTGGTAAGTTAGATTTGTCAATTGATCACCTAGATATAAATACAGCCTTTTTAAACGGAGAGTTAGAGGAAACTATTTACATGGAACAACCTGAAGGTTTTGTAGATAAGACATTCCCTAATAAAGTTTGTCTTTTAAAGAAGGCACTATATGGCCTTAAGCAATCGCCTAGGGTTTGGCACAGTAAAGTTGAGAAAGAATTAAATGAATTAGGCTATCAGAAATCTAAGTATGACTCTTGTATGTTCACAAAAATCCAAAGTAACTCGTTCAATGTTGTAGCATTACATGTTGATGATTTTTTGGTGTTCTCTAACAATAGTGTTGAAAAGTCAGAGCTTAAGAAACATCTTATGTCTAAGTTTAGTGTAAAGGATTTGGGTGAAGCAAAATTTTGTCTTGGGTTGAATATTGAGAAATGTGATGGTAAAGTAAAAGTCAACCAGAAAACTTTTATCCTTGATTTGTTAAAGAGATTTAATATGTTAGATGCAAATCCTGTAAGCACACCTATGGAGTGTAATGTTAAGTTGGGTGCGAGTAATAATGAAAGAGAAAATCAATTAAAGCCTAGTGTTCCATATCAATCTCTAATCGGATCATTAATGTATTTGGCTGTAAATACTAGACCTGATATTGCTTATGCTACTTCTTACTTAAGTCAGTTTAATACTTGTTACAATCTCTCTCATTGGAAAGCTGCAAAAAGAGTGTTAAGGTACTTGAAAGGCACAGTAAATTTTAGTTTAACTTTCGATAGTTCAGACTTGAATATTAAAGGTTTTGTAGATGCCGATTGGGCAAACAATGAACTAGATAGGAAGTCCTACAGCGGATTTGTTTTTAAGATATGTAACGGACCGGTTTCTTGGGAAGCTAAGAAACAACCTTGTGTAACCTTAAGTAGTACTGAAGCAGAATATGTTGCAATTACTCAAGCAGCTAAAGAAAGTGTGTTCTTGAAAGGTCTCCTGAAAGAACTTATTGATTATAATGAAGCCATAGTAGTCTTTAATGACAACCAAAGCGCTCAAAAGTTAGTGTACAATCCTGTTTTTCACAATCGAACAAAACATATTGATACAAAATTCCATTACATTAGGGAAACTGTGAAGTCTAACAAAGTAGTATTAAAGTATTTGCCTACAGATAAAATGTTAGCAGATGTAATGACAAAAGGACTACCTAAAGCTAAACATGTATTTTGCACAGAAGGTATTGGGTTGAAATAGGCCTAATGAAAAGATTTGTGGTAAGAGTATCACTAGATTAAGGGAGGGTGTTGTAATATATGTCATTGTAATCTAGTGATAGGGTAATATTGCTCTGTACAAGTTTCTATGGGAATTATGTTGTTTAATGTTGTCAGTACTGCTGTCGGATTGTGTTGTTGATTGATGTCCTATTATGAAGTGTGTGTCTTACAGTTTTGATTAATAAAATGAATCTTTTCGAATCAACTGTAGTTTTTAATATAACACACCAATTCCAGCACTAAAAAAATATAAGTCAGTTTGAGCACACTCAACTCTTTCATCTGAGAGTTCAACCCTCGATAGGACGCTAAGCGGAGGAATCCTCTGGGTTGTTAGTTATTGTGGGAATGTTAGTTGTTGTGGGAAATATTTATCTTGGGGTTTGGCAGCGCTGTCCTTTTGAGTAGCTGTCACCCCTGCCTCTTAAAGTATTTGACCGCCCTGCCCTCCAATTTTACCGACTGAGGTTAGTTCCGTGAGCGATGTCCTGAGTCAGAGGATTCCTCCGTGAGCGTTTTTGATCGATACCTTGAGGAAACCTCCGTGAGCGTTACCATGTGTTTTATAATAATAGTTACATTGTTACACTAACTTTGCAATTTTCACACCCTTTTTGCAGAGATATAGCGCGAAAACTATTTTTTTATCATATTCTATTTTTATTTCAAATAATATAAGTATTTAGAATACATTTTGTGCATTATTTAAAACCCAGAGGAAACCTCCTTCAGCGAGAAACGACATGTAGAATTTTAAGCGACCTCTAGAGGGTTAACCAAAACAAGCTCATAAATGTTAGAATCTACCATATATGTGCCAAAAAATCACTCACGTATCATCGCACAGCCCAAACTACTTAACTTAGAACCTTGAAACTTTGCTTGGACATTTCTCTTAAAGCATAGGCATCTACTATGAACGCATTTGGCAAAATTTCCTCTGGGTCACCCTCTAAAAATGGAATAAGTTTAATTTATAATTGATTTTATATTTTACATACAATTTCTTTTAAGTTGTCTAATGATTTATTTGAAATAATTTTTATTATTCCGTCCATGGAGATGATTTTTAACATGATCACTACAGGTTCCTCCAGTAGCAGTGCCAAAGACTGGATGGACAGAGAGGAAGAGCAGATTTACTGGTTGAGGCCGAAGCAAACGACTCCAAAACATTCCCCGGATTCCGCCTCCTCCGAGAAATTGGAGTGGTTCAGGAAACCGAATGGGACGAAGCACAAAGTCACCTTCGACCCGAATTCAAAGTAAGTTTCATTTTCTGGTATAAAAACATTAGGTCTATTTGTTGAACTCTTTGAGATTTACATGAATACCAATTTTGTTGATATATTTACAGCTCACAACTGGATGGTTGTCATACCCATACAGGCACTAGATTTGTTTACAGTTTCTTTAAGATCTGCCAATTCCAGCAAAGTGTCAGCCCCTAATTTTAAGTTATAGCGTACTGATATGTCATCATCCACTGCAAATGAGTTAGTGTCTGCAATTTTTTTCTTTTTCTCATCACAGATATTTTGTTATTTCTTTTGTGTGTATTGTCTCCGAATGAATTGAAAGAACCTGTTGAGTTTTAAAACTTACCCTGATCTTACAGAAAGAGCAGGAGTAGTAAGGTGCACGAGTCAGAAGATGATGGGGACTACGCAAGGCTGAGAGAACTGCCGATGTTGGGCCCCGGAGCCACGGAGCAGAGCGACGGAGACACAGCTTCGGAAGACAACAAGGTAAACTTAACTTCAAGATTGCTTTAATTTTCTTATCTATGATGACTTGGATGAGATTAACACTAAAACTTAAATGACAGAACTTGAAGACAATTTCAACAATACTAATCATTAATGAATGCTTAGTGGCTTGAAAAACAAATAAAGCTTATTAACATTAATAATGAAAAACTGCAAAGGATACAATAATAACATTGACTTTACACTTGTAAGAAGAAAATAAATTATAATAATCTTTAAATATGGTGCTAAAAATGTTACAATGGGACCTCTTTTAAAATTTTTAATCATCGTTTCCTCTGATGAAATCCTAACTTAATCGTGAACTAAGACTTAATCATTTATTCAAAACAAGAAATCAAACTTGAATAAACTACTGTAAAGGTTTGCAGTCTAGGTTCTGTGTCACTGAACGGACCCTGAAATTGTTAGTTGATTTTACTTGTAAATAAAATGAATAAAAGAGGCCTAATGAGGAACAATAAACAGAATAGATTATTTGTCTATGGCTAAATTGAAGAGGAAAATATACCTTTTTCAGTTAAAAGAGAATGGGAGGGATCAATTTATTATTTTTTTTACTGAGTAAACAATATACAACATACACAACTAGTAGAACCAATTACCCATACTACATCAGAAACCTAATGCTTAGAAAGTTAAATATGACCACAACCACACCGGTGAATACTATGATCATCCATAAGACCATCCTCATTACTAGACCAGTTTGTAAGTGCGAAATTGTGGTTTAGATCACATGTCAAACTCTAGGGCCCTTATTTGCCATTTGCTGTTGGGCTGTTAACAGAAAATACCATCTACCCAGTCCTGTCTAAGGAATACGAGGTACAGTCAAAAAGTTCCCGGAATGAATTTTTGTAGACATATAGCGCGATCGCCAGCGGTAAATTTGTCTTGCAGTAGTTGGTAAGACTCCTTGGGTGGGCATATCGGTAGTGGTGGTAAAGCTGACTTGCCGAGTGCAGCAATGGAAAGCGCTTTTCGTGTACCTGCAAGTCTACGTTGTCGGATTTTTGAAAAATGGCATTTCATGAACAGCACATGAACATCGTTCTTATTTTACTTTAAAAGTCACCCAGTGAGACTCCTGAGTTGTTAATTCAAGCTTATGGAGAAGAGGCGATGAAGAAATCCCCCAATATTTTCTTTATCAGCATCACCCAGTGCGCTGTTCATGAAATGCCATTATTAAAAAATCCGACAACGTCGACTTGCAGGTACACGAAAAGCGCTTTCCAATGCTGCACTCGGCAAGTCAGCTATGCCACCACTACCAATATGCCCTCCCAAGGAGTCGTACCAACTACTGCAAGACAAATTTACCGCTGGCGATCGCGCTTTATGTCTATCAAAATTCATTCCGGGAACTTTTTGACTGTACCTCGTATGTCAGCCATAGTCAGTAACATGTCTCCAACATCGCACCTAAACGTCCTACACTCATCTTTCACACATATTCGCCTTATAACACCCCTTACTTGTGGTAGGCGTCTTATTTGGTAATATAACGTAATTACATTCTCATGTTACAAATATTTATTACTATCATAAAGCACCAAAACAACTTAAGCTTAAACTACCATTGTGTACTTAAAAATCTCGCATGAGGTGTTGGCTAACCCCGGTGTGTTGGTGTGGTAGCTTCTGGAGAGTGTGCGCACGGCAAGTGTGACTTATGTTCGCACCAACTGTGACTTACTCATGCCGCTACCCGGGGCTGCTGACTACGAGGATCCCTCCCCGCTACTCACACCTGAGCCACACGATGACAACGACCTCCCTCCTCCCCCACCCCCCGGTCCCTCTCCTCCACCCCCTCCCCCGCCTGTGGCTGTGGGCAGTGACCAGCCGGTGAGTAGAGATAACTAGACAATTGTTTTGTTGTAGGATCATGTACATGAAAAGGTTTGTTTTACTTAAGGTTCTACAGCAGAATGTATATCTCCTTGAAAAAGTGCTGGGACATGAACATTAACCACTGATGAATTATTCATTAACTATACAATCTTCCTGAGAATCAGTTTTACTAATTACCAACTAGATGTTTTGGATGATATTTGGATAAATTTTACCATAAGAGAAGAGCTATTGTTTATATTTTTTCTTTCTGTTGTGATTGTTGCTGTTGTTTTTTTGTTTCATTGTTATTTTTAATGGATTTGAGATAAAAGTTCAAATATCAGTTGTTAAACAATTTTGTGAATATAGCAAACAATTTATCACATGAACTGATTGAGAGCTTTGAGGTTATTAAGTGGTAACATTTTTTTTTTTTTTTTTTTTTGGGGGGGGGGAATGAAGAGAATATAGCATTTGAATTACTCCTAACTTCAATTAAACTTTAATTATTTTTCAGGCAACTCCTCGCTGTTTGCGACGGACTGACTCAGGAATGCCAGGTGATGAACTGACTCCGAGATCAGATTCGATGAGCACAGAAGCATCCGGAGCATCACCTCCGGAGCGGAGCGAGGCGGGAGCATCTCCTCCGGATCACAGCGAGACATCCAGCGGAGTACACTCAAACTCCAGCAGAGAATCTGCCACAGCCAACACTCAGCGGCGGTCTACCAGCGTGGATGATCTGGCCACAGATGCTGCTAATAAGGTACAGAGAAGCAATACCATCTCAACTAGAAGATAGTTTAGTGGCTTACATCTTTTAAACTGTTGTACAACAACTATTTACTAAATAGAGCAGCCCAGCGGTAAAGCGGTGGCCTAGTATAAAGTTTGACATGTGTTGTCGATCATGAGTAATCTAGCCCTTATGAATGCTGCAACCAGAACCTATCTATCTTCAGAAATCATAAATCTAGACTCCCTCCCCTCTGATTAAGTACTTGACTCAAAATGTTCCTTTTCCCATGGTCAAGGCTTCCAAAAAGGTGGGAGTGTATAATTTTGGTGTTTTGTGGTCTTTCTGTGTGTTTTGTGTAGATGTAAATTCTATAAGCTTATACGCCTTTACGTATGAGGTCTCTTCCCCCAGGCACTTGAGGAGTCCTGGGTGAGGAGCAATTTTATACTACAAGACCACAAAATTATATTATATTGAACCGTTCAAGATTATTCAGCACATTATGTCTTTGTTAGTTAAGGGGTGAGGGGGGGGGGTGAGTGTAGGAGTTGAAGGGAATAAAGGATTGGATGGAAGGAGATGGTGATGAGGCAGGAGGAGAGGTAAAAGGTTAAAAAAATAAAACTAATACACATAATATTAAAAATGTTATATCAATAAAATTTATTTAATTGTTGGATTTGAAATTAAAAGGGATTAAAATATGTAAACGACCTCTGATCATCTCAAAGGGGAACATGGACTAAACTGCAGATCCAAGACCAAAAATCAGTAGGAAAACTGCAAGTTAAATTTGAAAATTGAAAGTTAATCTTTAGACAATTTTTGAGGGGTTTTAAAATTAGCTAATGACATTCGTGATGGCTAATGGAGTTCGTGATGTAGGGAAAGGGTGGTGTGTTCATATGTGAAGTTCACATGTTCGCGGCGGCACGAATTTCTGTGTTCCTTGCCGCCATCCTGGTGGTCTGACTTATAGTTACTGTAACTGCCATGCTTATCGTGGGAGCAGCACTGTCCAGTGTACAGAATGCAATATACTATTGAGCAGTGCAGTTAAAGTTTCAGATTTCAAGCTCAGATCCTGTTTTAAAAATAAATCATATTGTAACAAGTTGCAGCTTGGGAGCGATCGCTCACACCAGGATGGCATTAGGGTTCTGCATCGGAGCGATTGCTCCCATGCCGCCACGAAAGTGTTAAAAATTGAGACTTTTAGTTGGAAAATGACGTAGACACAAATAATACAGTGGAGTCCCGATAATCCAAAACTCGGTAATTGGAAATTTCCCTTATTTCAAAATGCCTTTGGGACAGGGAATATTCCTCAGTACTGGATAAAAGAGAGGGAGAAACTTTGAATTAAAATTCAAATGTTGTACTTACTGCCTTAGCAATCCGATAGGTTTAAATGTTGTGACGCGTTTGGCTAATTATAGCATCTTCAGACAGTCACATATTATACACAAACTAATTGTTCATTACATGAAAATTGCCTTGCGGGACGTTACAAACATAAAATTGATGATTTTCAGTGGGTGAAGTTTGTGCACGAACCTCACCCACTGAGCATCATCAAGAAAGGGAGCACCCTATATCATGAGAGTTTTACTTAAACCATTTTTTAAAAATATGTGTTATGTGACAATTTTATGTTTGTAACGACCCGCAAGGCAATTTTCATGTAATGAACGATTAGTTTTTGTATAATGTGTGACTGACTGAAGATGCTATAATTAGCGTAACGCGTCACAACATTTAAACCTATAGGATTGCTAAGGCAGTAAGTACAACATTTCAATTGTATAAGCAATCCTGTAACCAGATCATCCCCAAAAAAATTGAGAAACTTTGCTAAAGACACAAATAGCATTAAATTTGATTGTGCGTAAACAGCAGGAGTAATTTTGTGAACGACTTTTGCACGTGTTTACCAACCACAAGTACACGAAACATAGATCGCAAGCAACGGTTGGAATATCTTTGCAAAAAAAAAGGAAATTATCGTGAAATTTGAATGTGTCTATCAACCGATCTTAGGAAAAACTTTACAAAATAAGCGAATGACCATTTAATTTGATCACAATGTATATACTGTTCGCGGGTATTCGGCACGGCTGCGGCGGAAGTATGTTTTCATAGACAATCGCATGTCTTTATCAATCGCAGAAAAACGAAGGAAGTAACTCTGTAAAAATCTTTCAAAGTAAACAAATTGGCGTAAACTTTAATTGTGCGTTTTTACGGATCGCGGCTAAACAACAGGTATGAATTAAACGCTGTATTTTTATTCTAGTAATAGTTCCGCTTAATCCAAAATATTCGCTAATCCACAATAGGTCCGATCCCAATTATTTTGTATCAATGTGACTCCACTGTAATCAGAAAATAAAACTGGAAATTCACTGAAAGTCCAACTATAGGAGACTTTTTTGGGTTTCAATGGGTTATAGAAAGTGACATCTGATACAGTTTCTAGTTTAAGGGGAAGTTTAGAATTTGTATACATCAAAGTGAGTATATGTCAGTCAGTTAATGAGCTACATATGTTACTGTATTAGTTATTTCCAGTGACAGATCTAGGGGGGGCAGCGGTGGCGCCGGCCAGAAGGGGGCGCCAGCGGCGCTCCAACTGGCTGGCTCCGGTTAAGTGAAAAGTGAAAAAATTTAAAGTCAAATAATTTTTTTGTTTCGCGGCCGGAAAATCTCTCAGCAGCATCACTGCCGGAAAATCTCTGTCGCATCGCGGCCGTACAGACTGTCTCTGTTTTCGTGACCGTCACATTTCTCGTTGTTTGATGGCAAGAAAGCCACTTGCTCGTTTCGCGGACGGAGAATAGCTCACTCGTCCCGCGGCCAAAAATTCGCTCGCTCATTTTGGCCGGAAAATCGCCTACTTGTTTTACGGCCGGTAGATCTCTTGGTCGCATTGTGGGCGAAAAGTCTCTCACTCCTTTCGCGGCCGTCACATATATTTGCTATGTCTTGTCTAGATAATCAGTCGTTGCTAGCAGGCATATTTCTTTGTTGTTTCACTGCCGACAAGTATTTTTCTCTTTTTGAGGTCGTCATATTTATTGGGTGAAAAATCTGTCGTTTAAACGACGCACAGCTGGGAAATATCTGTCGCATTGCAACTAAACTGCTTCCAAGCCCGTTTCATGGCCATTACACCTTTCGCGGTCACATCGTGGCTATCAAATTGCGGTTGTATATATATAATGCAGGCGGCAAATCTCTCGGTCGCATTATGGCCGGAAAATCGCTCAGTGTTTCTGTGACCAGCAAATCTCTTGGTCTTATTGCGGCCGTTAAATATGTTGGACATATCGTGGCCGAAAAATCTTTCGGTCGCTTTGCGGGCGTCAAATAATATTGTATTTTACTTTACATAGATTGGGCTAAAGTATTCGTTTTAAGAGGCAACATGGCCGATTTCATTGGTCGGGAATCGTTTTGAAATTGTCGGGAAAGGTCAGAAAAAAGTCGGGAGATTCATTTGGGAAATCTGGTAGACACATTGCTTTGGTTTTACAGCGGCTGGCAAATTTCTCGGTCATATTATGGCAATAACAGCTCTTGGTAGGCTGTATCACGGTCACTAAGAAACATACCGTGGGCTGTATCGTAGCCTACGAAAATCGGTGTTTTAAAATCATATGAATCCTATGATAAAATCATATATTAAGTTGTACAAGATAATCAATTAATTATCCATCACATTAAAGAAGCATTGAAAATATAATATGTTTCTTGTTAATATATTTTTTGTTAATATATTTCTTGTTAATATATTTTTTGTTAATATATTTCTTGTTAATATAAATTTTTTAAATATATTTCTTGTTAATATATTTATTTCTTGCATAATATATTTCTTGTTTGGTGCCCGGAGGGGGGGGGGGGGGCGCCAAACTCCGATTTTGCTCCGGGCGACAGTAAGTGTAGATCCGTCACTGGTTATTTCGATACTTTGATACATTATATTTTATTAAAGCTGCATTCAATTTTATGTTCCATTACTTCTTTACACATTCGAATAATGTTCCAGGTGCAAGTGCAGTGGCGAAGTGTGTCTCTGCAGAGAGGGATGCAGCCCCCTCAGCCGGACCAGAGCTACAGCTCCTACAAAGCCCAGAACATCGATCCAACTTACGGGATCCTACGAAATGGCCCTCAAAATGCTGAACCCACTTACGGTATCATGAGGAACAACTCACAGCAAAGCATCGATCCCACTTATGGCATTTTGAGGAATAGTTCTCAACACAATGGCGTGATGAATAGGGTGACTACCCACCCTCAAGAGCCGATCTACGCTCCATACCGGCCTCAGCAACTGTACACCAAGAGTCCACCGGTGATCAGTGAGGAGGAAGATGTAGTTATCAGGCGAAGGGTCAGCAGGCCGGAGGTCACGCCGACTGTTACAACCGTGACGGAGCCCTTCGGACGATCCACCAACATGAGGTTGACATCCTTCACAGATCGACCTCAGCAATCCGCCACACTCCCCCATTACCCGACACAAGTAGTGAATCCTGCCTACCCTCACTGTTCCACAATGCCTCTTCCGGTGTCCAACCCCACAGTACCTCCCCTCCTGGGCGCGGGCACCAGCTGCAACTCTTTCCCCCGCCAGCACACCACGATACCCACACATCATAACGGGGTCCGGCTGTTCCACCCCAACCCCTACACCAAGCGCCACTTCCCCCTCACCCTCCGAGGCTGTGCCCCTCCTGACCCGGGCCACCACACGTTTCCACAAATCATCAATCTCAAACAAAACGTCCAACACAGGTCAGAGAGGGATTCTGCCAATTTCTCACTCGCTTCTAGTGGTGATTCCGACACACACACGTGAACTACTATATTAAATGTGATATAAAGTTATTAATGTATACAGTATTAGTATAAATATTTATTTGATATGACATTACCAAAGATAGATTGTTGTAAAGAAATATATTGATTTATTTAACTTAATTTTAGCTTACGCATTTATTTTACGTTCTGCTTAACTGAATTTATATTGTATAGGACTAGCCATATTTTTATAATATTATAGTGGTAAAACTTTGTTAAGTAAAATACGTATATTTTCCAAAATAAAATATTTACTTTTATGAAATTGTGTCTTTAAATTATGCATTTGAATACCGTACAAGGAAGCCAAAGCAAATAAGTGATTTTGCAACAAGATTAGTTGTCATATTTTTTTAATAATATAACAACAGTAAACTGTTTTTGGGATGAGATACAATTTTGAAAAACAGTATTTTATATTATGAAGTCGTAGCTTTGAATTTTGCATTCAAAAATGTAAAACAAATCCACAGCAAGATGGCTATTTGAGAATTTTTTGTGACATGTAAAACAAAAAAAACAATCAATGATGATCAAAACTTCCATATGGTTAATATGTCAAGTTATTTTGCGACCCTTATATTTATATACAATATAAATAAAGTCATTTAATTTAAAAAAACCCTCAAATTCTTGTTGTCGTATATACTAAATGAATTTGCTAGAAGTTTAACAAGTATGGGGAATATATCATGCACTGAAAAAAAGTTTAACCTGAATGCCACAAACTGTGACTGTGCTCTGAACTTTAAGTCTTGTTCAATCTTTAAGTAGATGGGCTGGTTTCTGGGGTGCCAGGGAATGTCCAGCACCACCTTATTTTCTGGTAGGGAGGAGAAAAATGTTTTCTAGTTTAACTTTCTAATAGTGTTCTTATGTTAAAAAATAATCATAATTTTGTTTACTTTTTGATTTGTTTTATTTGGTTTCCATCCCAGTCTTCTGTGTAAACTTTCTTGCTAAAGTTTGAATTTGAATAATGATTTAACTTGCCATGTCCATTTTAAGTTTCTTAGTTCTCCAACAAATCCAACTGGCTAATCAATTCAAATAAGATTCCAAACCATCTGCTTTGATAGCAACTCATTTTATAGATTTACAAAATTGTTTTCCAACCATAATCAGTAATAGTACCATAATCTAACTATTTTCATAACAAATTTATAAGTATTACTGGTGCCAAATCTTAAGGCCCACGCCATGCATAAGCCCAATGCTAAAATTAACTTTAGTCTTACGTATGGACTGGGCCTTAAGATTTGGTACCAGTTATAGATTGGTACTTTTCATTATTTAAATGAGCTATATCATAAAATTTAAGGTGTTGTTTTTTGATAAAAGAAATGTCTCTTGAAATCGGCCTTAAAATGGACCATTTTAATTATTGCAGTTTGAATTTTGAGATTGAGCGTAAAGTAAACTCTTACATTAGTTGAGCTGACGCCCTCGAAGATTACAACCTAAATCCACCCAAGCATAGGGAATTGACAAAAGCACTGAATGGGTTATATAAACAATTTTATATAATTTGATTTCTAGAAACACAAGTCTTTTATGACCATCACCAGACCAAATTAAATAGAGTTGCACACAACCATAGCCATTTCAACTAACGAGGCTGTGGCCTATGAACTGACATAGCTTTTTCTAGGGGTTTTTAACACTGAAAAACCTTTCCTCAGGGTCAGATGAAAACAATAGTTAACCCTAAGGTGAGACGTTGCCATGTACTCGTGCCTTGACCTTGTTACTAGAGATGGCTATGGCATAAAACATTTTATAACAACTGACTTTTATACTGTATCTATTTGTGAAACATTGAGTGAAATAATTATTGACCGAGTACCTGGAACCAATGTAATGATTCGACAATAACCTGGAATAGGTTAGATCAAATTAGCTAATTTTAATACTCTTGAGATACTTAAGGGGAAACATTTGAGCCATTTAGTAACAAATTTTCTCTTTGCACAAAATTTGTATAATATTTTTTAAGAATTTTATATGTATTTGTGTATATATTTAAGTATTTTGCATTTTTATATGATGAAAATAGTCATTTTTAGAACTAAAATTAGCGTCTTAGAATTTAAAATAGCTAAAGAGGCTAACATGCAAAACAAAAAAATTTCTTAGCCTGTTAATGTTGTGTCACTCTGCCTATCTCCGAGTTATCTTGTTCTATCTACTTGTCAACCTTCATGAATTCTTATTGCCTGATTTCTCATTTTGTATGTTTATGGATGCTACTTACTAACATATCTGCCATGAGTACCATAAAAATAATGGATGTTTCAATTTATTTTCATTTTTATATTATTACTCGTGTTCTCAAAGGGGTATACATCATTTTATGTTTTGTATTGTATAAACCATTAGGGTAGGTCAATAAGTTATATAATTAAGTCTAATTATAAAATCAGGAAGTTCAGGGTATCATTTTCCCACTGCCGTAATATTACTTCGGGTTAATTTTTTTACCAATGTTACTTTTATTTATATATTATGCAACCTAAGCACAATTTACAGAAAGTCTTTAAACCTGTGGAGTAAATAGTATATTTCTTGTGGTTTTTGTAGTGTGTATTTTGGCTCAATTGTATTGACACAAGCCATATCATTAGACATATGAATAGATTTAAAGAATATAGATTCTCTGATATATCTGTTCACTCACGCTAAGTTTATGAACTTATTACAATTTAATAACATGGTCTCTCAAAATGTTAAGCTGAATTGTTATCCTGTTGGTTTTATATTAGGATAGCAATAACCATGCAAAAAAAATTTAGCTTAGAAGATTCATTTATGTTAATTCAGTAATGATAATATTTCACAGATTTGTTGTCTCTGGTTTATGGAAACTCACCCCCCATGAATTTTATTCTACTGCCTATGGTGCTAACTATAAAGGAGTATTAATTAAATGTACATAATTGTAACAAGCCCGGTGTCAGGATTTTCGGGCCCCTATTGACCTGTTTTTTACTAATCTTGTGTGATTCTGGGCCCCCTTTTTGCTAATCTCGTGTGATCCGGGCCCCCTGTGAGCCCTATGCATTTGCCACCCCTGCCCCCCCCTGTCACCGGCCCTGAATTTTAAAGTGTTATTATGCAAATAATACTCTAGTATGAGTTCCGTACTTTATATGAAAAACCTCACAACATTTTGTTTCAGACAGTTATTTTTCTTCTGTCCTGTCTAACTAAAAGTAACATTTTCAAGAGTTTTAAAAATTAATTATCTTGAATGTTTAGCATTTCAGAATCAAAACATTTTTCTTCTGTCCTGTCTAACTAAAAGTAACATTTTCAAGAGTTTTAAAAATTAATTATCTGGAATGTTTAGCATTTCAGAATCAAAACATTTGGTAAGATAAAGAGCTTTATGTTTATAAAAGATAGATGAATTAACATTCTTAGTTGTGATATTTACTACTAGTTCATTTTCTTATGAATTAAAACAGTAAATACTTGCTTTTTCACTGTTTAAAGACTCCAGAGCTGTAAAAGTTACATTTGTTACTGTATAACATATGTTGTCTTCAAAAAAATAACTAGGGATTATTTTGCAACTATAGTAGTTTATGCAACGATTGTATAATGAATGTCTTTAAGCCACGAGTGAGATGTAAGTTAGAACACGAGCGAAGCGAGTTCTAAATATCTCACGAGTGGCTTAAAGGCATAATACAATCGTTGCATACACTATTTTATCTACGACCAACAATATACGACAAAATTTCCCCCGAAGTTAAACAAAACTCATGACTTTTACTAATGATGGAATAGGTCAACTCAAATTTGAGGTTAGGCAAATAAGCAGACTGAACCATGAATCGTTGTGGAACAATCAGCTGATGGGATAAGTAAACTCAAACATGAATCGTAATGCAACAATCAGCTGATGTGCGAATTGTGTAATTGTTATTATGACACTACTTCCGTCAGATGCCGAACTCTCATTGGTCTAGAACCAGTACTCTAAAGTGACTCCAGTACTCTAAAGTCGTCATTAGAGTACTGCTTGGTTTTTGGTGTTTTAATGTATGTCATTATAATGTTTATTGTAATACCATAATTGGTGCTTATTGCAATGGTCGTAGATAAAAGTATTTTTGAAACTGGGTCTCATATTTCCTATACTGTATTCTAGATAAAGTATGCAAATCTCAGTTTCAATGTCGATTTGATATGTGTAATGCTTATGAGTGCTGCATTTAATTTATTGTCAATCAAAGTATAAAATGTGCATCACATATGAATTACCTTGAAAAAGTACTCATAATTTATTGTTTATTTTGGCCTTATATTATTTTCTAGAAATTGAGGCCCACTATCAAATTACTTTTTCACCATACTGTCCCGAAAACAGCTGTTTTTAGTTCTCTGAATCGTATGCAAAATGATCGTTTTTAGATCACTTCGAATAGGAGTACTGAAAAAACATATGGTAAATTTTGCCGTACTCTAATGTCAAAATTTGTTTATGTTACGTTTGAAAGTTTGAACGATTTCTTAACTTGTGTTTGTAAACAACTAACAGTTGTGTAAATGACGATGACTATTTTGGATAACCTCAAAATTATGTAGTCTAATTTTTTAACGATTAAATGGTTATTTATACATAATGATGAAAATAGTTGTTCATCACACGGAGCAAAAGTGTCTCCTTGGTACTCGATCGCATTTCCAAGCTCGGCTGCGCCTCGCCTGTAAATTACGATCTCGTACCAAAAAGAGCCACTTTCGCTCCTAGTAATGAAAACTGCTATTTAACTGTATGGTACTAAAAAATAAACATTATATATTTCATTAAATTAAAAATATTAATGATTTACAATCCCAAAAAGACAACATCTCACAGTGTGACTAAATTTTTGTCAGCAATTTTGGAAAAGGTGACTAGCTACTTCAAATAACGGCCTTAAAAAACTATTTATTAGTTTAAGAGCCATGTAAAATGCCAATATTCAGTCAAACATCATTAGACTATCCATTCCAGTTTTTGTAGTGTTTTACTATTAATTTGATGAAAATATTTACTAACTTTTGCTTGTCCTCTAACTGTATACCGGTAATGACAATTACGTAAAGTTTGATTAATATAGGAGTCTTATTCTGTTTTGATGTAATTTTGTACATTTAATCGCTGTAAATCATTAAATTGTGTTTCAATATAAGTTGTATAAAGACTGACTAAATGTACATATTGTAAAATATTATGTAATTTCGTTCAAATATAAGACATGTGTCATTTAATTGTGTGATGAATTACTTCTTTTATATCCATTGCTGTTTATTTGCATTCTTTGTTGTGACAAGTGAGGGGGGAGGTTGAATTGATATCCAACTTTGCTCTTTTTTAAGTGACTCGCTAAACCCAACGGACGTTGTCATGCCTTTGACTATTTACCAAAGGTAACTTATGTTCAAGTAAGCAATAGCTTTTATACTTTTATATGTAAACAATATCTTTGCATGGTAACCTTTTGGGCCTCTGGGAAGGTAAATTGAAATTGAGGGTCATGTTATCAGGGGCAGATATAGTTTGAAATTTCGAATGAGGTTACTGGGGGTGTTTGCAGATTGCAGACCCCGATGGGACCCTGATCTGCAACCCCTTGTCGCGACCGTATTATTTACAAAAAACATTATTTTTCTTAGGTTAAAATCAGTAAAAAGATGACAAGATGTTTAAACAACTTTGAGACTGGAATTTTTCTCTAATATTGCCCTCTTCACATTTCGTCGCATAAAAAACATAACGACGTATCTTGATTTTTTCCATTTTTCAGGAGAGAAGTTTTAAGGGTTTCATGTTGAAACATTTTATCATTGCATGAAAAGTATAACTCCCAAGATCATGAAATTTTGAGTTTATGTAGCCAAAGAGATTGTTGTCAACATGTTATGGTTTAAATAAGGTTAATTCTTTCGGTTCCCCCCCTTTACCCCCCCTTAAAGTAGATACGTCACTATGTCTTGGTATCCGTACACTCAAAATGAAGATACGCCATATTACGGTTTACGATTTTGGTTTTAATTTTTGTTGTAGAAGTTTATATCTTTAAAAAAAATTTCAATTTAGGGTATATTCTAGGTCATAATAAATTGACACATGTTTCCTCATACGTTTAAAGTTTAATAAAAATCTAAATTAGCAAAACTACATGAACAATTGAAACAGTTTAATTAAAAATTCTTCTGTTAAATAAATATAGGCCTATTGCTTTCCTTAACAATTATTAATTATTACAACAGTATACGAGAATATAAGGTATATGTTTTAATGTAGATGTAAAGTAAATTTTAATATTATTAATACCAAAAGAAATATATTCTAACTTAACTTTGTTGTTTTTTGAATTTCAATAGAAATGGAACTTCTACAACTATTTAACTTTTGTATAAACAAACATGTAGTAAGCTTAGTAATAAAAGATTAAAACAAAGACAAATTGAATTAAAATCACTCTGAGAATAGATAGATAAAGTATAAAACTTAACAGTTATAAAACATATTTCCTAAATATAATGTTTATTCAGGAATACAACTCGTGTTAAAAAAATACTAAACTAAAAGGTTTCTTTTTTAGATCATCATGACCAGTCTTCAGTTAAAAATTTATCCATGGTAAATTCAAAACTACCACCTAACTTACCTAACTTTTAATAAAATGTAAATCTAAACAATTAAAATATAAAATAATATAACCAAGTAAAACTGTTAAAGATCCTCTACACAGCCTTAATTAAAAACAGATACTACTCGTGAGATCGTCCTAAATCACAGTCCAAGATCACTTTCAAATGCACCTTTTAAGCATGATGAGGCAAGCTTTTGTTAAACAAAAATATGATCACCAGTCCTGTAAACAACACACTGACTGCATTGATTTTTTTTAAGTGATAGAAGCCAAGATTCATTTTATTAAATACATCACTGTATGTTGATCTGCTGCACGATATGCCTTGTGGACTGTACTCTTCAAGAAACATAGAATGCATTTTATTTATGCTTAAATCTGGGTGTAAATATTCTTTTGTAGATGTTGCTCTGCAATAATGGGACTCCATCCTTGGAAATCTATTAATGTGAGGAGTGATAGCTACCCGAACTTTTAAATCATTTTCTTTTAAATTTTCGGAACGACCACCTCTTCTTTCTTCCTCTAAAACTCCAGTTTCTTTCTTTTTTTCAATAGCAGTCCGCACATTTCTTTCCGTAATTGACAACGTATTTAAGAACAGCTTTTTACAGACAGGTATTTCACAATTTTCTTTAGGTAAATAGTAA
Organism: Flexamia atlantica; assembly: GCA_035578135.1. Classification (NCBI taxonomy): domain Eukaryota; kingdom Metazoa; phylum Arthropoda; class Insecta; order Hemiptera; family Cicadellidae; genus Flexamia; species Flexamia atlantica. The sequence continues at coordinate 130,253,914 of JAQJVK010000001.1, read as the reverse complement.
TTCAGTGTGTATTTTCTTCGGGATTTTTCATTTGAACTTGTCTTCTTTTTTGTTTCTGTTTTTTTGACATACCTAGCTATGTATTCTCTCTTGATTTGAATATTCTGTGTAGAGTAATAATCTTCTAGAATCTGTTGTCTTTCATCATCAGTAATCTCCAAGCACTCTTTAGCAAACTTTCTACAAACTTCACCATTGCATCTTTCTTGTAGTTGATCTCTTGCAGGGACAATTTTTTTGGTCGCATAACTTGTGTATTGTTCTCCTTTATTTCTTCGTTCTTTAGCCTCTTTCTTTTTGTCGATTTTTCTTTTTTTTACGTTTTTGAGGTTGAGCGTGTCATTTTCTCTTTGGTTTCCTTCCACTTCATAATCTTCAGGGGGAAAAATGCTGTTTAGTGAACATCCAGAATTATTCTGTTGCGGTTTTCTTTTATTTGATACAGTTTCTTTGGGCAGAACCGTGTTTAATTCTTTGTTTATTTCGTGGTCGTTAGAACAAAGGCTGTCAATTAAATGGTCGTGACATAAATATCTTAAGCAAAGGGGACAGCCAGCAAAGACTTCGCCCTTGCATGCACCAACTTCACAAGTATTTTTTTTGTTCTCTGATATTTATGCCTTTATTATGGTCCTCACCGATTTCCGCATTCGTCATGACCATCTTTTGTAATGTAGGCAATGATGTAACTAAATAGCGAATGTCTTTTTTGTGGCCATAGGAGCATTTATATTCGACATGAACATCACAAATTGACACACTGCACTCTTCACAAAGAGAAAATAAAGGGTTTTTGCAAGTTCCAACCTCACAAGAAGGAAAATAATCTTAACATACGTCGTTATGTCCTAAGAAAAAAGAACGAAATGAAATATTTTGTCAGGACATAGTGACGTAACTTAAAATACGTCGTTATGACTTATTTCAAAGACTTCAAAATCGCAGTTACGCCGGTACCCCAAAACTCAATATCTTCATAGTGGATGAAGATACAGATACGCCGATACGTTTCGTGGATAGATCTCGTCGAGTGTATTGTGAGGGCGTTAATAACTCAAAATGGCCAATTTTGAAGATACGTCGTTATGTCTTTTATACAACGATTTAACTCTAGCGCAATGACGCCAACGTTGACGTTGAGCGCACTGACGCTCTGTAGGAAAGGGAGCCTTGAGGCGTGGTTGAGGGCCGGAAGTTATTGGTGGTGGGGGTGGACGCTCACTGTCATGCCGTGCAGACAGCATAATGTTTCAGTTAACTTCTGCTCAGCCTGAAAATAACCATATGTACAAAAAATAATCACGATTAAAAAAATTAATAGTGTGACATATGAAGATCTTCGCCGTCATGGGGCCTGATAAGTTGTTTTTTTTGTATTTGTATTTTTTGCAGGGATTGACGGGATTGGATTTTCAGTTAGGGAAGGGTATTTTCAGTCAACTCCCAAACAACCACGGTATTGACCCATTAAAGTGCCACGGATAATTTAAAATGATAATTTAAAACAAAGGCATTAAATAGATTTAGTAAAACACCTAAATTACGACCAGCGATTCTCATTTTTCCAGACCGTATCCCTTGTCCCTGACCTCACCTTTCATGATTTGGGTTATAAAAAATACAAAAATTGATATATCATCATATAAAACTGTATTCTCACACACAAAAGACGCCCCTATAAGGAAATAAAGGTTTTTCATATATCTGGAATGATTGCTTGGAGCTAGGCAAATTTTAAGAGATTTATTAGCTTCTTTAAATTTTTTTAGTTTTTCAATTTTTTTAGAAAGACCAAATTTTCTAAAGGCTTAATGAGCTGTTTATTGCAATATTGCCCTAAAACTAAATGTATTTACAGCAAAATATATTTATCAAATCACATTAAAAATATTTAGTCTTCATTTTGATGTTGGTTGCGGTCAGTGACAAAAAGTTGTGTTCTTATATGAAAGATGCTGTATTATTAAATATATACCACAGATTTTGTGTTACCATGGATAATCTATGAATCTTCAAATGTCAATTGAAGAAAAAAATCAAAAACGTTTTGAAAAAAAGAGAAAAATTTCTAAAATGTTTTTCTTAAAAGGGCACACTAAAAAAATTTCGCTCAGACGCGTCTAGGTTTCATTCTTTATGTCAAGCTATATCTATCGTAAGCGAAGCCACAACAGGCAACTGCTAGTATTTGAATAAACTACTCATGAATGGTAATATATATAGTTTGCGCATGAAAATCCCGACCATTTTAAAGAACGTGTGCGAGAGGTAGATTTTGAATGTTTAGAGAGAAATAGACTACTCCTTAAATATGCGTTATGTCATTGGCTGCAGCAATGTCTTTTTTTTACCTATTTGTTTCCTATTGGACAATCAATTTTTTTATTGTTTTTGAAGTGTTTTTATAATCCGCTAGATAGTGACTCTTAAGTCTGAACCTAGTTGACAGCTGTCAGGGCCATCTCTAGCGGCCTTCGACCTGGCAACGCCGCTTCTCAAGGGTTTTTTGCATTGTAAAAACCCTTACAGAGCCAGCTGGCTTCAAGTAAACAAAAAATAGTGCCATAAGAAAACATGGATAATCAAATCAGCTGAACCCTTAGGCGCGGTGTTGCCATTTACTATAACTCTGGACAGCCTAGGCCCGCATTACACTATCAAATATTTTATACAAGTCAGGTGATTTTCAAAACAAAATCTTTAATTCTGATTGGACGAATAAATCTTTTATAAAAGAATCTTTATCAATAAATGTTTTGGTAATAAATCACATGGTCATTTGTTTATGTTAAGGTACTTTACACAAGAAAATATTTTGCTGCAACCGCAAGTGCAACTAATGTTAAATGCTTGCTACCCGCCAGTACAGTTCGCGCATTATATCTCCGGCTATGATCACTACGCTACTAACCGTGTCATATGATATTTTTAACATATGATATTGGTAAACACAACATTTGACAAGCAGCGGTGTTTTAGAAAATGTTTTCAGAAAAGTACCCCCTCCCCCCCCCCGCACCTTACAACCAGCTGACTCGGTCATAGCCGGAGATATAATGCGCGAACTGTAAGTCTATCCAGAGCTATAGCACCATGACCTTGTACTAGATATGGCTGTGCAGCTGTCATCGATCAAAGAAAATAAACAGTATTTCTGTTACTTCTAGGAAAATTATTTATTGATTAAAACTTAAGAAGACTGCCAATTATGAGTTTACAACGCTTTTATTTTATAACAAAAACAAACACATAGAATACAATGTACCGGTATTTCCAATTTTATAGCTGAAATTACAAAGATAAAACTTGCTTAAAAAACCGCAAAACATAACTTTAAATATATTTTGACGACAAAATTTTACTTTTGTTTTAAAAAGCAGTTCACTTATTTACAACTACGTAGCAGCAGTAAAGGGGTGGGGCTTGAGTTGGGGAGTAGTCTTCCCCTCCCCCACACCACGATGCGTCAACATTCTTGCGTTGGTCGGGATTTTAGTGTGTAAACTGTACATAAGAGTTTATCTACTATAGTCTGTTCAGAAATAATAGGCGGTCGAACTAACGACTACCCCCGCAGGTCGATATGTTACCCCTCCCCAGTAGCCAGTAGCAAAAACCGTTGGCAAATCGTTGGCCCAACGTTACTATCCACGGTTGGTCAACGGTATGGATTGGCACTCTATCTTACGATTGGCCAAACCACAACTTGCCAACCATTTGCCAACTGACATTTTTTTGCAAATAAACCATAAAAATGATTAACAAAATTTAATAAACAGATAAAATAATAGTTGTTTTACATCAGGTTTTCATGAACAAAAATGTCATGCTTCCGTCAAGGTTTGAACCCGGGAACCTCGTCGTATCACTCACACGCTTTAACCCATATAGCCAAATGCCACATGAAAGATGATGTGTAGCTTTGGATCTAATTGATCGGAAGCGATTTTTACCTTTGTACTTTAAGTTTCAAAGCTTTTAAGTTGCAGCACTCTAGTAATTTTATAATGGGCAGCATTAAGTAATTACATAATTGCTGTTGCAGTGGCGTAGGTACGGGGGGGGATAAGGGGCCATCTCCCCCCCCCCTTGGCCCTATAGTATGTAAAAAAAATTAATTATCCTCAAAAAATTAAAGTTAGGCTTCGACTTTTAACTAGGAAATAATTCTTTTACCGCATTAAGAAATAAAAAATCTTTGTAAAAATATATAAATAAAGTTATTAGGCCCTATTGATAGTATTTATTTAGTAGTTGAAAACTGCCAAATGTTATCTTTGAGGTATTGCGCGCCAAACGAACACGGCAGGATCGGTGACAAGAGGCTTAAAAATACAATACAGTATCACTTAATCACTTTATTAAGACAGGTACCTCATGGAGGACGTTACCCTGAATATGAGAGAAGGATGAGTGTAATGATCGTGATGATAGTGGCGCGATCTTGTAGCCTTGTTACTAAGGTTGGTACGTTCCTTAGACAGGATTGTTAATTAATAGCCCAACAACCAATGGCAGCTGGCTCCAGAAACAACCCTTCAAAAAGCTACTAACTTTTCTCGGGATCGATCCGGCTACCTACAAGTTTGTAGGCGGGCACTATAACCACTACACCAACCAGCAGTATTTTGGAATATTGGTGGTAGCGGCGAATGCGTAACTGAAAGTGAACTGTTACTGTAACCAGGGCCGCCGACAGACATTTTGAGGCCCGGGGCAAAGTTTGGGAGTGAGGCCCCTCAATACAAAAAATATCGTAAATAAAAATTACCTTTGTCTGTAAAATAGAAAATTTGTTAAATCTGGTGATTGCAAAATTTTTTATCTAAAAATGTTGAATATCTTAATTTTGTTCAATACAAAACAACTACATCACAGGTCTGTACTAAACTTTTGATTTATGAGTTTTAAAAATTCAGAACATACAAACATTAAAAGTAGGTACAATCCTTTTTAATACGACTACTGAATAACACAGAACTTTGGATTAAAAGCACTAGACTAAAAAATGTATGGTCCTAATAAGCCTTTACTTGGGGATAAAAAGGATTTAATACACAGTTTAAGTTATCATACAATTAATTCACAGACTACCTAACTACTAAACCACTTTACTTGTTTTCCTTCTATTGTCCAACTCTCGCAATGCCTATGGAGCGTGTGACGTCATCAGGACATCATTTTTGCGGTTGTATCCTAGCCCTATAGCCTTTTAATATTAAGTAAAAGTAGCCTAAATTAAAGGTGTAGGAACTACTCTCTGATTAACCGATATATAGGCTCTCTTTATTGTGCCAGCTTGAGGCTACAGAGGAGCGCATTCTTTCGGTCTGCTGATCGATGGCATCACGATCTGCTTAAATTTTCGTACGAGGAAACCTGTATTTCTTTAGACCTTGGTTCACACGTAGCTAAACTCAAACTCAGAGGAGAAACTAAGCTTAAGTTGTAAATCACTGATGGAAAAAATTCATGTCACGTCTTGAGTCGTAAATGTTATTATATTACTCTTTTGTAAAATATACACCATTCAGTTAAAGCTAGGGATCCTTTTCCTTGGTCCATCGAAGGCCTCTACATCTACAAAAAAGGTTTTGTGATGAATTTTAGGGTGCAAACGATTGGTATTGGACGATTGCTGAGCTTGGTACGGATTTAGTTTAATGTGAGGTCTGGTGCAGGCCTAAAGCCGCCTTTCCATTACACAATTTGTTTTATAAACTTTTGTTTGTAAAATATGTTTAGTAGGCCTACAACTTTTGTTTTTAAAACTCGATCTTGTATTTTAAAACATGTTGTAAAACAAAAGTTTATAAAATAAAAATTTCCTGTGATCTTTCCGACATGGTTCGGGAAACCTGTAACCTGTTGTAAAACACAATGTTTTTATTGTAAAACACAATATTTGTTGTTGTAAAACACGATTGTTTCATTTTTAAACACGCTTGTTGTACAACTTGTTTAATAATTTTCATTTCTTAAACATGTGCAAACCAATCAGTTTAATTGCTTGTACAACACAATTCATAAAACAAGTTGTAGAGTGTAAACGCGGGCTTAACCTCGGGGGCCCCAGACGAGACGTCAGAAAACCAAATGAAATAGTATCCAACTAAGACAAATGAATAGTTAGGTAATTTCAATTTATATACGTTTTTAAGTACTAAGTTTCTTATGTATTTTCTAATATATTTAATTTTGATCTCCTTGATTTGAAAAGTCTAATATTTAATAACCCTCAAAAATATTCTCAGCTCAAAATGTGGCCCCCTTCCTTTTGTGGCCCGGGGCAATCTGCCCCCTTTGCCCCCCCCCCTCTCGGCGGTCCTGACTGCAACAGAATCAAAGCAAAATTTCGCATTTTCTGTTCCTTAGTCACTGATAGTCCCCGATTTGCAAATACCCTGTTATGAAAGACAGACGATAAATCAGTCTGAGAACGCAACTGAAAACTCACAGTCGAATTGGTATTAGATTAAAATTCGCCGCCTATGATATTATATCTTACAGACAAATTATAATGTTGTTCATTTTGTCCTGAATGTTTTTAGTCCGATGCATCAGAAAAACGTTATTTTGAACAATTATTTGTATATTTTTCAATATGAGTGAACCTGTAGGCTACACAGGCCTGCATTATTTCTCGTTGGAACTGAAGTGATAACAATACTAGATTGACCCACTACCTATATTCCCTCTAACGGCCAACACCGGAACTAACGCACCTGATCTGACTTTGACGTATAGGATGCGTTTATAACTCGGTCAGTTGGTTCTGTGACCTTGCGTAATTCGCAGCGACGCGACGCGACGTGACTACAATATGTTGTGATGTCGAAACAGTGCAAACTGACGGGGGTTTTTTGCTCCAAAACGAAAAAGTGAGAGTGAAGGTGATACTACTAGTGGCGTGAAAAAACTATGCTTCGGCAATGAATCGTGCCCGACTTCCACCGCCCCCTGCTTAGATGATCCCGCCGCCTCCGCCTTCGCCCTTATGTGGATTAGGGTGGGCCGAAAAAAGTAAATTTTATCCAATCAAAAACATGTATGTCTTAAAAGTTGTGTAGTAGGCCAAGTATGAACATCATAAAATATTAAGCCTGAGTGATAATATCTTTAGACTGCGCAAACCATGTAAAATTTTAATGTTTTGTAAAAAAACTGAAATTTTGCGAAATTTTTTAAATATATTTAATTTTATCCTATCATAAACATGTATGCCCTAAAAGTACCACCAAAGAGTCGCAATGCCTTCATTTAATTAATAGCCCCAAGCAATAATATCTTTAGACTGCGCAATCAGCTTAAAAATTCAGTTATTTTGCGAAAAAATCAAATATACTCAAAATACAAATATAATTATTTTATCGTTATTTTTGAGCAATACTAAGCTAAAATGGTCAAAATAATGCTCTAGATCTTTTTGAAAGGTTGTATTTCCACCTCAAAATTTGTTTATGCATAACTTAAAACATGTATTGGAAGCTCTAACTCTACAATTATAAATTTTCAACTACCCTCCTTTTATTCGAAAAAATAGGGATTAATTTTTCCACTATGATTTATTCCTATGCTGTTTTCTTATTTTCTGTCTTTTCGTGCCACATTGAGCGTCACTTCGCTATTTACGTATAGAACAACCCAGAACTCACTACCTAAATTGATTTTTGAGATAAATAAATAAATAAAAATGCCTTTATTTACAGCGTTCCTCAGTAATAAACTGGTTTTCAGGACAACTTAAGTCAATACTAATCTAACAGCAACAAAAAAAGATAACAAACAATACTTAAACAACACTATTTTACTTTATACAAATCCTTTAGTTGGATTTTAAACTTTGAAAAAGAGCAAGATTTGAGGATACCGGGGAGATCATTGTAGAGTACTGGACCGAAATAAGAAAAGCTTTTTCGGCCCAGTTCCAGCCTCACCCTGTGAAGGTGAAGCTTTCGATCATGCCGCGGAGCGACACGCTGCGAGACCTCATCCCGATACCGCAGCCTCTCACTCAGTTACTGGGGCTCCCTGAGCGCAAGGACTTTGTGAATCATGCAGTTGGTCATCAACCTACAGAAATCATCCATGCAAAGCATGTTAACAGCATCACGATACACAGACACACGGTCTTCACGCCTCAGCGAGAATACATCCCTCAGTGAAGAGTTCTGTATTTTTTGAATTCTCCGTGCATCATGCATCGTAATGCTGTTCCCATAGGCAGGATAGCAGTAGTAAAATATTGATAGAACCAAGGACTGCATGAGCTGTAGTTTAACAGCTTCTGGCAACAAACTTCTGAATCGATACAGACCCCTTCAGCCCTCAGCCCACCGATGGCACGCTGGATAGTGTGTGAAACATGGTCTGAAAAAGAGAGGTCAGAATCCAGGACGACTCCTAGAGTTTTGATCTTTTTAAAAATGGCCAAACTCTCACCGCCAATGCTGACCTCTACTCCACTATCGCTGAGAGCCTGCATACGATCTTGTGGCGCTAGATGCAGCACATTGCACTTTCTTGTGTTTAGTTTCAGGCCATTTTCAGAGGACCAAGTCAAAATATTGTCTAGGTCCGAGTTAATCTGAAAAATGGCATCCCTCATACAATCAGGATCATAGGACAACTGAAGCTGACAATCGTCAGCGTACAAATGTGGCGTGCAACTCTGGACACAAGAAGGAAAGTTAGATGTGTACAGGTTAAAAAGTATAGGCCCCAAACAGCTTCCTTGAGGAACACCTCTTCCTCTCAAAATAGCAGTTGATATCTCACCCTTAAACTTTGTGACCTGCGTTCTGTCAGCTAAGTACGATCTGACCCACCCAATCACTCCCACACACCAAAGCCATAATAATTCATTTTTACCAGCAACAACTTATGATTGATTGAGTCAAACGCCTGCGAATAGTCGAGAAGAACTAGTGTGCTATATTTGCCCTTGTCTTTTGCATCAATTAATTCGCTAAAAAAGTTAACCAGGGCAGTACAAGTACTGTGATTCTCTCTAAATCCAGATTGTGTCTTGGGCAATATGTCCTCAAGTTTAATATACTCATTTAATTGGCAGGCCACAATCTTCTCAAGTATCTTTGAAATAGCTGGCAATATTGAGATGGGTCTTAATTGTTGGACTCCTTTAGGGGCAGCTGTCTTCGGGAGTGGATGTAAGATACTTGTTTTCCATTTGTTTGGAAACATCCCGCTTGTCAAAGATTGACTTATTAGATGAGTTATAGCCCCAAAATGGCATACGAATTCACAGCTTTTATCATCTGAATAGATATATTATCGCTACCAGTTGCAGTAGATTTTATTGCATTCATTGCTGATTTAACCTGATTTTCCGTCACATTCCTAAATCTCCAAGTTGTCTCAAACTCTCTACTTTTATTTTCATTAAAATGCCTCGTTCTGAGGTCACGAGCTTCACAACCTTTTCCCATTTCAGCAAAAAAACTGTTCATATCATTCACATTAAGATCATTTGGAATATCTTCACTTCTTTTGTCTCTTACTATGTCACATTGTTTTAGACTTTTCCACATGTTTTTCATATCTTTGCTGGAAGAGACAGCATCAGTCATAAATTCTGTTTTACTTTTCCAGATTAAGATATTTAGTTCGTTTCTCACGTTTTTTTAGCTTTCCCAATCTGCACTGTCCCTGGATTTCCAATATTTTCTCCTTAGTTTGTTTTTTAAGGTAATCTTTTTCTCTTTATCTCAGTATTTTTCCATGGCGCTTTTTTCCGTGTTACCTTCTTACTAACGATGGGGGCTTGTCTGTCTTACACCATCAGAATGTTGGATGTAATAAATCTTTCTACATTATTCACGTCGTTAAATTGTTTAGCGTGGTCCCAATCAATCTGAGCAATCTCTGTCACAGCACGTTCTGGATCGAATCTTGAGAAATCTCTATATGATATGATCTTTGCTTTCTTTCTTTCATTTGTGGATACAATATCACAATAAACAAGCTTGTGGTCCGTAATCTTCGCCCCTCTATGGTCCTTGATGGCTGATGCATCAATAACACCGATCCTCTTGACCTCAGCCGACCTGTCCACAATGATGTGGTCTAACAAGGTCGCCGAGGTTTCAGTCACTCTGGTTGGCTGATCTACAAGTTGTTTTGTATTAGTTTCTTTCAAGAGCCGGTGTAAGTACTTAGCATCGTTCGTCTTCGAAAGTAAATCTATATTATTGTCTCCTAAGTATACAACAGTATCTACTTGAACAGCTAAGTCAACAAAGAGAGAGTGAAATAAAGGCTCGAGGAGAGTGTACCTCAGATGAGGGGGCCTATATACTGCACTAACGCCAAGCCTCTTCCCCTTCAAGTTGATGACAACACAAAGAACGTCAATGCAAGGGTCCACTTCTTCAGTTAGCAAGTACTGATCGTATGCTAGACCATCTTTGATGTATAAGGCCACACCACCTCCTACATCATCAGATCGGTCTTTCCTTACCATAGTGTACCCTGGTATATTGTAGTTGTCAGAGGGATTGCCAGGTGTAGCCAAGTTTCACCAACAGCAAGAACATCAAAGTCAAAGTCACACACAAGAGATCTCATCTCTTCAAACCCAGTATTGAGAGATCTCATGTTTAGGTGCGCGACCTTGAGATGCCTATTGCCCCCCCTCTCACCTAGTTTCCCGGGCGATCAGCAGCCCCAGATGCTGTGTGCTCCTGGCACCCAACAACCAGGGGCATCCTCACGCAAAGGATCCAAAGATGAAGGAGAAGTTGGGAAAACCTCACCATGGGCACTAGGAGGCTGTAAAGTTGGAGCCAGGAATGCGGCAACGGCGCTCACCATCAAACGGCGTAGCCGAAACATAGCTGGCCGCTTGAAGTGAACTCCGTCGCGGATGAGGTCTCGTCGGGAAACACATACATTAGCCTCCATGAACACAACTCCGAAGTTATTTGACATCAAGTCAATCTGGTCGTTGAAGTCATGGAGAGCTTTGTACGTGAGGTCACGTCGAATCAAAACACTGTTCAAAAATATTTTGGCTTCAGGGAAATTGGTCCTAGCTGCAAATAGGAGCTCAGCCAAGTTGTCGAGGACCTGACGCTTACCATGGCCACCGTTGTAGCCCGGACCTCCCCATGGAAATAAATTACTGACAATCTTACTCCTACATAGCTTAACAATACATTCTTAATGTCTAAAAATTTTTTACCAGGAAGACACTCTATGTAAGCTCCCCTTTCTTTAAAACCTCCAGTGGAATGGCGCAAATGAGAGTCGCCAATGATCAAAACTTGTTTAAAGTCTTTTTCGTGGCTTTCCAACACACTTTTATTGTTAGGACAAGGAGCACAGTCAGTGGAAAAAGTAGTGTCAGTAACAGTAGCGTTAGTTGTTACATCTTGTAGAGCGGGGGGAGCAAGTGGAGCGGGGGGAGCGAGTGAAGCGGGGGGAGCGAGTGAAGCGGGCAGAGCGAGTGAAGCGGGTGGTGATGGTGGCGACATTTGGACAGATGTCGCTGCGGGGGTGCAGCTCCCATTGTCTATTGCCTTCAGCTCTGCCAGCAGGTCGTCTCCAGCAGTCGATCGTCTCTGCCTAGACCGTGTCTCCGCTCGCCGCAGTTCTCCTCGGAGGCACTTGAGGTCAGCTTCCAGTACCTCGACTGTAGTGATGAGGCGATGTCGGTCAGCTACCAGCTCAGCAATCCTCGCATCAGTCTCAGCTCTCAGTGCAGTCACAGCTGGCAACTCACTTCGCTCCAGTCTTTCTCTAAGTCGAGTGTTCTCGATCTTGCAGTCTGCCAGTTCACTGTTGAGGGATGCAATTTCGCCATCAATCTGATCCTCTAATTCACAGCACAAGATCGACTTATCCTTGTAGCTGGTGTTGAGAGCATTACAGCGCTCCTCAGCAGACCTAAGATTGTTTCGTAGATATTCAATTTCCTGTACCTGTTCACTATTTTCTCGAGACAGATCGTTTAGCTTTGTTATAAGGGAACTTACATGAGGCATGAGCTTATCTACACACTCTTCACCATATGTAGCAATAACTGACTTAAGTTCACTTTGAAATAATGTAACCAGTTCAATAACATCGTCATCAAGAAAGAATAAACCATCAATAGCAGCTAAAACGTCTTTAGATCTAGTAACAGGCATTTTTAAGTCAAAGATATCTTGAACTTCCTAGCACCAGCATTTTCTGTACCCAACTTATTTCGAGTTGCAATGAATCGCTTGATGGCAAGCTGGTGGATGTTTTTTCTGCTGTCTGTAAACATTGCAACTAAGATGTTTTCGGGTTGGCAAAGTAGCCACTGACCACTGTCCTGTAAAAGGTTTAGTATTACTTTCTTGTGTTCATCTTTCGTGTAACTCGAGAATGGATAATTTTCCACAAATTGATCGCCCCATCTTGTAGTTTCGAGTGATATTTTATTATGAACGAGCTTAATGCATATACAATCTTACAACGTATGTGCCCAGCTCTTTATCAATATCTCACTTGTGATTCAGAAAAAAATATACAGACGCGAAATTCGGATGGCAGTCGTAACCTAACTAGTGTGGTTTAGCGTTTCTGGAACTCCATCTCCGAATACAGTGGGGTTGTCGCCCACGGTACCCACCTTACGTAACTTATATCAAACGAGTTTTCTAATTAGTACGAAGGTCTTTTCTTTGCACTTGAATCATTGCAGCTCGAAATAAGTCGAGTAATGTACACAAAATGTTGGTCATATGATAAAAGTTCTAGATTCCAAACATAATTTTTACTACGGCAGACATCACTGATTTATTCACATCGCGGTCTCTAAAAGTAGTGGAACCACCGATGAATATGTATTTTTCGTAAGCATCAACCAATCCTGGATCCAGACAATGATGTGTCTGACCTTAGAAGGAGTTTCTTTGAAGTTGCTAACTTGGACACAAGCTGCGGGGAAGTCTGTCAAGGAAATGTCAAGGTCATCCTATGCAAGTATGCAATCAAGAAAGTATAGAGAAAAAAAGTGGTGTAATAAGAGCCTGATTACAGGACGATAAGAGCACAGATTAAGTCCAAAAAAGTGTGTAAGGTTTATTGTAAAAAAAGAAGTACTGACGGTAACATGCTCTCATGGTCGGGTGGTAGGGAGGGCACTGATCGTACTCAACGAGTCGACATTCAACCACCTCCCCTTGGTGAATTCTGGGTAGTTCTAAATAAACTAGCAAAGAGGTGCTTGGTATGGCACTGTATAGCAGACAGAAAATAACAACACCGCAAAGTATAAATTATAGTGAAACAATGAATCCCAATTTATTCGAATAAAAGAGTTGTGGAAAAGGTATATATTTTTATAATATTCGAGCTGTCAATACACGTTATAAATTATATGTAAAAAGATTTTGAGGTGGGAATACAACCTTTTAACAAGATCCAGAGTATTAATTTAACTATTTTAGCTTAGTATTGCTTAAACATAACAATAAAATAATTATATTTGTATTTTGAGTATATTTGATTTTTTTGCAAAATAACTGAATTTTTAAGCCGATTGCGCAGTCTACAGATATTATTGCTTGGGGCTATTACTTTACAATAAGCATTGTGACTCTTTGGTGGTACTTTTAGGACATACATGTTTACGATAGGACAAAATTAAATAAATTTAAAAATTTCGCAAAATTTCAGTTTTTTACCAAACATTAAAACTTTACACGGTTTGCGCAGTCTAAAGATATCTCAGGCTTAATATTTTATTCCGATCATACTAGGCCTACTACACAACTTTTAAGACATAGGCCTACATGTTTATGATTGTATAAAATTTACTTTTTTCGGCCCACCCTAATGTCATATTGAATTGACACCCTAATGTCTCTGTTGAATTGAAATACGTGTTTATGTATTATGCAGATCTTATATATATATATATATATATTTGTGTGTGTGTGTGTGTGTGTGTGTGTGTGTGTGTGTGTGTGTGTGTGTGTGTGTGTGTGTGTGTGTGTGCACGATAACTCTTGCAAAAAAGGTCCGATCGTAATAAAAATTGACACAGACATCGTATTTATTCGAAAACCTGCCTGATCGGACAATTGGAAAGGGGTAAGTGCAGATAAACCGCTGGAAAAATGGGTTTTGGGATATTTTAGATAAAAAAATAAAAAATTTGAAATTCTAGTTTAAACATTTAAATCTGCTTGAAAATAAAACAAATAATTTACTCTCATAAATTATTGCTCTACGTCGATTGGTTACCGATATAATGGGAGTGGCAAACACAGTATGTTAGCGAATTTCCCTTATAAGGAAGAAACTATTTTCTTATCGTAGGTGTCATGGTAAGACCTAAGCCCGAGACCATGATAACTTTTCGTTTTGGGGCCACCAGAAGCAGAAAACACCATTCGTTCGAATTTATATATATATATATATATATATTTATATATATATATATATATATATATATATACACATATATATAATAAGAATCATTTTAACTCAGTACCCTTATTTTTTTATTTTAAAAACCCAACGTGTTTCGAACCTGTTACTGATTTAAAATGATTCTTATTATATATATAATAGTAACCCTTTTTAAAGAAAATTCTATATATATATATGTGTGTGTGTGTGTGTGTCTGTGAGCACGATAGCAGCCGTAAAAATGGTCCAATCTTAATGAAATTTGGTCCAGACGAGTAAAGTGGTAATCTCTCGGACGAGTTCGTAAACCAGCCCGATCGGACCACCGGAAGGGGGGTAAAGGGGGATAAGCCCCCCAAAAATGGGTTTTTTGAGTTTTTAACAAAAAAAATGAAATTCTTCAAATTTTTGTTGGCACCGTTGAATTCAGCAAAAAAAACAAACAATTAAGTAATTTTTATCACTGCTCTATGTCCATTGGTTACCGAGATATTGAAAGTGGTAAACTCACTACGTTGTCCCAATGTTAACCTTATGGGAAATAAGTAAAATTCTACTTCTCGGTTATTTCTCAACAAATATTTACAAAACCTGGTAAATAGCTTCTTATAGTTCAGATCTACTGAATATTGAATTAAAACCACCCAGTTTTAATATACCTGTAGCAGCAAACCTGCAGACTCATTCCCCATGTTATTCTTTTGGAGCTTACCAAAACATGTCAAATCTCGCTATGTTGGATTGAAATATGTTGTTTTGCATTTGAAATTCGCTGAGTCTGCAGGCATGCTGCAACGAGGGTATTTTTCTATTTTTTGTCTTAGGGAATATATTCTGGGGACTCGAACATAGCAAGGACACCTCTTCTTAATTTAGGTTTTTACAAAAAGCGTATACTAATTTAGTAGACTATCCTTGACCCTACATTTAGCAAGAAAACCCTCCGTTGTTTCGTTGTTTTGTACAAGAAAAAAATGCTTTTCATTAATCTGCATCATAAAAAATCAAATAATTGCACCCATTAATATTCATAAAAATAAATTATTAGTTACAACAGTTTGAATTTTGTAGTATACTTAAAACTCTCAAATATAGATATGAAATGGTATAATTTTTTTTTTTTTATTTAAAGTAGGTAATTTAAGATTTTTTTGGGGTAATCTAGGGTAGGGTGGGTCGGGGTAGTTTGGGTATAGTGGGGTAATTTGGGTATAATATTAATTTATTTTTATATTTTCAAAACTATACAATATTTTAAAACCAAATTTAAATATATTGTTTGTTGTAGTAATAAGAAATTATATCTACTAACAATATTTAAGTTGGTAACACTGGTGCTTCATAAAAAAATAAATTAAGTTTTGTAAAAAGTTCAGTTAGCTGATTGGTTATGTTCAACGTTTGCAGATTATGGAAGAGTAATAGTACACCAACTAAACTCAAGTATGTAAACATTACATGTTTGTAGAACATTTCAATAAATAGTTTACTTACATACATTTAGAGGGTTTGTAATAAATGAAATTTTTATGGCATGGGGTAATTTGGGTATAACAATTGATTTTCTGTAACCTAACCTAATTTTAAAAAAATTTAAATTTTAAATTTTTTTAAAATTTAAAAATTTTTTTAACGATATTTTAAAAATCGTTTTTGTTTTGTATTTACACTTTGACCTTATGACTGATAAGTAAATACTGATTTATAAACTTTATTAGGCTAACTTTATTTCCAAGGTTACCTAAATTTACCTTTTGGGTAATTTGGGTATTTATATTTATCAAACAAGTTTTAACATAATGCTAGATTCTATACCCACTTTCCCCCAACCCTGGGGTAATTTGGGAATAAGTCAACAAATTGTCAGGACCATGACTACATATGTTAAATATTTGATTTAGTAGTATCAAATGATAGAGGAAAGTCTTAGTGAACGAATGGATAAAAAAAATAATAATAAAATAAACATGGAAAGTAACCAAAAAATTATGATTAAAAAAATACGCTGAAAATATACCCAAATTACCCCGGCCCACCCTAATTTTCTGAAGAATTTAGGGTAAAATTGGTTGGTCATGGTGGAGGGTGGAGACACTGCTGACTGCATCTTGCATCGCATCTTCTTAGATTCTTAGCCCAGCCGCAGAGCAGTGTTTCCACTTTAAGGGATTTTATCCCTTTTCAGGGATAAATCAGGCTCTCGAGGGATAAGAGTGGGATTGAGGGATTTCTAGGGATGATTAAGAAATAAATTAAATAACATAACTGAATAGACAATACATGATTTACTCCAAGCCTCACCTACCACCAAATGTTATTTATTTCCAATATTTTATAATGGTGTAAATTGTTAAAATAATTTTACATAAAAATGTCATCAAACTACTTTCGTGTTTTTCAGTGTTCCTGGCCATAGCTGTGATAACTCTTGGATCACTTATGTTTTAATTTAAATTATTAATCATGTTGTCCCTATTTTCAAGGGAAATAGTTATTTGTGCATCTAGGGACTAAAGTGCAACTTTTTCTCCCTTAGGGAAACTGTTGTCGCCCGATGGCGGAGCCGAGGGCGACAATTTCCCGAGGGAGAAACAGTACTTTAGTCCCGTGATGAACACAAAACTTTTCCTCCACCTACACCATTAAATAACTAGGTATAACAATGTAACTTTACCTTCAGATGATCCTTTGCTTCAACAAGCTGCATTACAATCACATAGCCTTTATAAATAAATAATGTAAGGTATTTAGGCTTTAATTTTAACTATTTAATTCGCACTCTTCTTTAAAAATTCTCTAGGCCTAACTTATTTATTCACAAATATCATAGAGTAATAATGAACTTCGTAAAGAGATGGCACTCCCATGTTAACTCGGTGGTAAGGGAACAGCAGCGCTATCTGAATAAAGTGCTACGAAATAAAAAGATCGATGCGATATATCGATCGTTGTCGGTGCGATATATCGATCGTTGTTGATGCGATATATCGATCGTTGTCGATGCGGTATATCGATCGTCGTCGTCGTCGTCTGCTTTGTTTATATTGACGTTTTCTTGTTTTGTTTGCTAGACTTTCAATTTTAATGACTTTACCGATTTGTTTTGATTAAGTACGTTTGCCGCTAGTGCAAGTTGTTTCGCGAAATACTGTACTGAGTGATTCTTATTGTGCTTAAAGCGATTGATAGAAATTAAATATGTAGATGTTTACATAAAAGCACTTAGTAAAAATTAACTTACTAAATTAATTTTTATTAAGTGCTTTTATGAGAACATCTACGTATTTATTTTCCATCAATAGCTTTAAGCACAATATGAATCACGCAGAACGGTATTTCGCGAAACAACTTACACTAGAACAACTTTCTGCAAACGTACTTTAGGTATTTTCCCACACTCAAATTATTTCCAACTCGTTATGGTTGTGTACACGTCGCGTCATGACAGAAAATCAGGAGAAACGGAATAGGAAGTTAGCAGATCGTTATAGTCGTTCTGATTGGCTGAATCAGTGAAGAAGAAGAAAGCCATGTTTTTACAACGCCATCTGAATAAAGTGCATCGAACTAACCCGCTCCAATAAGCTTACCACTTGGCTCCATTTAAGTGTCAGACAGGTGCAAATATGCAGGAATATAGCCCAAATTACAGCAAACTCAAAATGGATAATACGTTGCCCTGTAGACAACGGAAACGGACGCTCGGATGCTGTGACACTCACTTCAACATAGAGAAGCAAATTAAAATCGACAGTGTTGCCATATTTTCTCACCGTCCACCGCGGCGTTGCCGGATTTCTTCCCATGTATTTCTTATGAGATTACTTTTAGTTCCGTGGGACTAAAAGTAAGTAAGTAAATCCCATGGAGTATAAACTATTACTTTAGTATTCTATTCCAGGGACTAAAAGACGACTACAGATAGTAGGTGGAGGAAAAGGGATTTTTTCGGGCGCGCTATGTTGAGGGATTACAAGGGAATTTTTGGGCGCTCATGCAGGGATTTTATATTTTACTTTGTGGAAACACTGCCGCAGAGTATCCTATCCTACTCTACTATCCTACCCTACCTACCTACCATCAAGCCGTCAAGGGTTTAGAGTTTTGCATCTGAGTGCCACAATTAATTGTATCATTATTGCAAATTCTCCATTTTCATATTTAAGTTTTAATCCGATACAGTATTTAATGTAAAGCGTCGTATATTTGTTCAATAGAGTGGTGAATGTAAATAACTTCTCCAAGACGTAAGACTCCAAGACTCAAGAAAGACCTTGGCCCACAATAGTGTGAATTGTGTTTCAGGATAGGCCTAGTCTAAGAGTGAGTGTCATCATGGAGAACGTCTCGAATATTGTTACTTCACAAGATGATGGAGCTGGAGAAAAGCTTATGGATGAGAAAAATGGACATAAAGCCAAGGAAATTGAGGTTAAATATATGACTCCCACTTCGCAAAATGGAGATGCCAACATAAACATTGATAACTTAAAGTCAGCATTTGCTGGAATGGGGAAAGAAGAACTTATGAAATTCGCCAGTGATCCCTTTTGGGTTAGAACAAGATGGTTTCTTTTTATTTTGTTTTGGCTTCTATGGATAGCCATGCTAGCTGGAGCAATAGCAATAATCGTCCTTGCGCCGAAATGTGCTCCTCCGACACCCAGAGAATGGTGGGAACAGAGTCCAATGTACAAAACCAATGTGGCAACATTTGCCAAGGATTCAGAGAAAACTCAAGGAAACCTTAAAGGTAGGCCTAGGTTTCCTTCAAGCTTCAATTTTGACGCGTTGTGATTGCAATATTGGACCTACCATGTTTAGGTAGGACTGTAATTATTCACTTTATTAGTTCTGGAGGTGATATAAGGATAAGTAGACCTTCACGTTTCCACCCCATGAAACCTGGTAGGCCTAAGTCTTAAGTAATCTTTGTATTCTGCCTCCCAGAAGACAGCAATGTCAATGATGATTGAGTTGAATGCATAGTCGCTGCCACCACCAGCGGCCATACCTGATCACCACCCTTTTCCAGCACAATGCAGCAGTTATGTTAGGTTGGTTGCGTTATCACATATAAGTGGGACTTCCCTTGTATGGTAACATAGCCTATTGAAAGATTCCATTTTTATCATACTTTTGCCTGCCAAATACCCTCCAAGTAAGCTAAAGTCAGGTCACTAACCGGAGTGTGTGCATCACCAGTCAACGTGATTTTGCGGGCGAAAGTATGACTCATCTGGTATCATTCGATTCGTAACAAAACAAGGAAAGTCCTAACACATTTATTATAACCAAACCAAACATAAATACCGCAAGGCGCTGTTTAAGGGTGGCCTCCATATAATATCAATGTAACCTGATTAATAACAAAAGAATACGGACACAAGTGTGCGTCATTAGTCTATTTCAATGTAACCAGCCGACATAGCCTACCGTCAGTGGTAAAGGTCGTCTCAAAAAGTTGAGGCAGGCTACCTACCTGACTGAGGGTTAACCAGGACAAAGGCCGGGCCACCCAGGACAGTGGGATTTACTCGCCAGGCCGGCCTGGCTGTTGTCCTGGTTAACCCCTCGATCAGGTAGCCTGTCTCAACTTATGTTGAGACGGCCTTTAACCCATTTATGCCCAAATTAATTTTTTTTCTTGGATTTCGTTTTCTGCTTAGTATTTTGTTGTTAATGGTATAAAAACATAGATTTTGATTGTTTTTAATTTTTTATACTCATTTTTATAATATAAATTATGGCATGTCGACATATGTCGACAGTGGACATGAACGGGTACAGTGTGTAAGTGACGAAACAGCCGACAGCGAGCATCATCAGGTTTGTAATTGTTAACATAAATTTGACCTATTATACTTCTAAATATATAAAATGACAAACTAAACAAAAGAAATTTGGGTAATAGTATATAGTAAAACGTTCTCAACTTTAATCTTTTTACTATTTTAATACAACGTTCTTAAGGTTGATTTTATTTCATATTTATCAATTTTAAGTGTCGGAAACAAATAATTACCTATATTATTACACCAATATTATCTCATCTATCACTAACCTTAAAGCAACAAAATCATAAATAACAACAGTACAATTATAAGTTTTTTGTTCCATTTGACAATGCTGCCAACCTAGATGATTAAAATGAGTATATTTTTTGCAAATATAATATCATATAATAATATGATATATGACTATAATACACCATCAAACTAGGGGATCGGTGGGATTTCGGGGTATCGGGTGGGGTAATTTTCCCGTGAAAATAACACTTTTTACCCCGTTTATCCCGTCAAACTAGGGGATCGGTGGGATTTCGGGGTATCGGGTGGGGTAATTTTCCCGTGAAAATAACCCTTCTTACCCCATTTATCCCGTCAAACTAGGGGATCGGTGGGATTTCGGTGGGAATTAACCTAACCTGCCGTTCCTTCGACCTCCTTCATAACTGAATACATTTGCATAGTTCATGTTGATTGGTTGGTTTTTCAAAATTTCCATTTTTTGAATTTTTGAATAACCGTATAGGCCTACGGAACATTTATCTTTATCATGATTATTTAGTTATAGTATAAATGTGTTCATTTAATATTATATCTTATTACAATTTTGTATAAAATTAGTTTTAAATGTAAAAAAGTTATAATATTTTAATGTAAAAATTTGTCATTTTACCTTAATCATCTGATTCTGCGCTTGATTCATCAGAAGAGTTGTCATTAGGATGATGTTCCTCTTCACGATCATAATTATAAAGATCAGCAATCATGCACCACAAGTCGTGAAGTCTCGTCTTGCAATTGCTGAACTTTCTTTTAAACAAAAACTCTGCCATGTGTCCGTGTAGGTGGTGCTTAGAATTACCATATCTCGGGACACCAGAACGCACATATCTCCAAAGACGTTCGATATTTTGAGTGTGCACTCCAGTGTCCGGGTCCACAAAGTTATAAGAGTGATTAACCGTGAGGTGTTGGAAACCTTCAGTTTGGAGACAGTTGTACGTTCTCCAGCAATCACTGATTAGGCCTATGGTTGTTCTTGGTAAAATGTGACGTTGTATGATAGGTAAAAGTGTAGCATGTCCTCGTGTTGCTACAGGAATAATAAAACATTTTTTTGAATCTCTTTCTATACCACCAAATACCCAATTTCCTTCAATAATCCTACCTCGGTTGTATTTCCTCTTTCCAATTTTAGCCTCATCAATCTCAACAATCTTTCCATGTCCGCCAATAGGATCAATATTTTTACAAAAATAATGAAAACACACCTCTCTTAAATAGTTGGACCAATCAACGACAGTGTTCTTGGAAATGTCTAATTCATTCAATGACGTGTTTTGTCTTGGGTTAGGTAAAAAACACCAGTAGGCAACAAATAAGAACATTTTTTCAATACAGATTTTTGATTTCGAAAACCATGTGTTTTTAAATTGACTCACTTTTTTCTTGCATTGTACTGAAACTTTCTTACGATGAGCATTTATTATTGTCCTTCGTGTGGCATACAAATTCATTATTACCTTCATTTAAAGACATATCATTATCACATTCAGGACATCTTTTGTTTTTAGGTATAACTTTGTGATCGTATAAATAATTCAAAATATTTTGACGATTAGAAGATAAAATAATTATTGTCTGAAGAGTATTTGAACATTCCTCACAAACTCGCCATTGACTTGACCGACAAAATGTTCATTATCCATTTTAATTACCACTCATTCATTGAAAATCGTCATAACAAACAATATTTACAGGTAAACTAATTAATCCAAACTAAATTATAATGAATACAAATAATATTACTATAATACACTATTTTAAATTAAAACTATAGCACATGTCTAAATTCAAACTTTTTAACAATAAAATCGAAAACCAAACTTCAACAACAAAATAGGTATTCAGTTTCTTTGATTTCTTGTTCACTAATGAATCATTGTTACTTTTATAAAAATATGATTTAAATTTTCGGGGGATATTCTATTGCCAACAGGTAAAACCATAATGAAAGGTACCGAATGGAATATATCAAATTAAGATAGTTATATAAGAAAATGCATATTCAATATAAAATAGATAATTACCAATGGATTAAGTATGGTTTGATATAATATCCTATTATCAATTTCTTTTTTATTATTCCATGAATAACTATGTAATAAACAATAAATTTATATTTGAGATATTATTTTTTATATAATATATTACGACTATCATTCCATTTATAATAAAAATTAAGGTTGGCAACATTGTATTATTGCTTGTTCACGTATTTTCTATGCTCTCGTTCTGAGTTTTGAGGTGAGCGGGTTGCTGTTGTTAGTCCCTTGATCATAATAAGTGATTAATATACAAATCTTTATGTTATTTTGTGTTTTAAAACTATAATCGTATTATTTTCTTTTCATTACTGTTAGTACGTATTGAAATAACGTTTTACTCATTGTCATTATATTATTTAATGTTTGTAAAATTATGCTACAAAAACGAAAGGTACCGTAACCTAAAAGTACATTTTTAGTTAGTTAATGTATACATTATCAACGAATATAATAATTTCCGACACTTAAAATTGATAAATATGAAATAAAATCAACCTTAAGAACGTTGTATTAAAATAGTAAAAAGATTGAAGTTGAGAACGTTATACTATACTATTACCGAAATTTGAAAAAAATACACAAAAACAAAAGGTATATATTTGTAGGAAACACTAAGTTTCACAAGTTTAGGTGTAAAGATATAGTAAATACCGCAATAAAAAGTCAGGTAAAGGGACATTATGTAAAAAAAGTTTATAAATAAGGTAAGTTACAATCAACTACAATGGGAAAATTTTTATGTAATAGTAAAAAATGTATACCACACAGTGTTTTTAGTTATACAAGTCGATAGTAAAAATTAATAGTAGGCCAAATTAGACCATAAAAATGCAGTCAAAACGGTCAATATGTAAAAAATTTGATAAATGTGATAAGATATCAGCAACTTTCAAAAATAATTGCTGGAATATAAAATATTTTAAACAAATCTAAAATAAAACCATAATAAAAGTCTCTTCCATGAATTTCCTTAAAGGTCCCGTAATATTTTTACGCAAAAATCTGTGCAGAGTTTGCACAATGGGTCACAGCGAGTAAAATGTTTTGTCACACAGAACATGGCAACCAACTCGACATGTACCACAGATTTTTATTGTAGCCTTTTCACAATGGGTACATCAGACTTGCTTTTCCACAGTGTCCAAGAAGTGTTTTCCGCTGTAGCGGACGTCAGCTGGTACACAACTGGAGCTCTTTTGAGCTCAGACGTCCTGCTGTAGGTCGATCTATGGTGTTATTGCCGTGTAACTCCATACTACATAGCGAATGATAATAAAATAAAATAGCCTCTGACAATAATGGACCTGTGACCACTGACGAAATTTGTCAACATCAGTTTTTGCAAAGGAATAAAACTATGTTCTTGTAAAAAATAAACTAAGCTACGATTTTATTTGTTGTATTAGTTCCTAAATATATCTAAACAATTGTATATTCAATAAAAAATTAAAATATTAATAGTAATAACACTTAGGATTCAAAATATGACATGGCTTGTCTTGCAGAGGTTCTTAATCTCAAATTTCCTACTCACACGTACATTACAAAATGGTGGCAAAGACTGTAGCTACTTAGCAGGGATACCAATAGATAAAAATAAAATACTCTTTGTTTCAAATGCTAAATTGTATCCGTGATAAAAATTTGTAAAGTCAGTATCTACAAATGTCGACAGTTACAGAAATGGGTTAACATGCGTCATGAGTCATTGGTCCACCGTGAGAAATGATTCGCTGCACTTATCCGTCGCTAGTCTAACTTATACGAATGAAAATTTCATATAAGTTTGGTAGTGAACATGTTAAACCTTAAAACACTTTTCAACTTGTACATTACTTTTTTAGTTCAAGTTTATTAGATTTTCCAAAGAAACCTACATGCATTTTTAATCATTTATATTGTAAATAACTTAACTTAGTTTTGATTTACAGCATATACAACAAAGCTTGAGTACCTAAGCAGTCTTGGTGTGAAAACAATTGTGCTCTCCAACATTCTTAAGGTGTCTGATAAAAATTCAGATGGTATTGATGAATTTAAGACTATTGCACCTTCTTATGGGACACTCGATGATTTGAAGTCGCTCATCACTGAAGCTAAAGATAAAGGTATGTAAATTTTACTATAGCCCATTATGTTACAAACAACTAGCCTAGCCTGTATGATAATTTTTTATAGGGAAATTATTATTCTATGGTCACTGTACAGTACTAATTAATTTAGTACGGTATGGTACTTGGTCAGAATACAAGATATATGCTTAAAACTCTATATGCATTAATAAGAAATAGACGCTTAAATGTCAAAGAACAAAAAAAAATCGGTCTTGTTTGTCTAAAATGCTTCACCCTTACATAAATGATCTAGTCTACCTTACAAATCTAATAAATTCATCACTAAAGTGTTTGCAAAGATCAATAACTTACCACCCTCTTAAGATTTTTAACTTAAAATCCTAATCCTATTAATAAACTTACTACAAGCTTAGTATAACCTAAATAACAGTTAGGCCTAACAAAACTGTTTTAAAAATATACCATACTTTAAACGTGATTTTAAGTGATCTCTACTGTCCGGATATTATGTGTTTGAATTGGACCCTCACACCACATAGGGCCTATAATAATTATTTGATTAGCAGGGTGTGATGTCCACAGAGCGGGAATTTCGGGAAAATCGGGAATTATATTTCACCAGGGGGTCAAAATCTGAAAAGGGTCTACAGTAGGCCCCCTCTTAACCGACCTCGCTTTAACCGACGATCGGATTATCCGACCTTGGTGGTCAAATATTAAAGATCGTTTTAACCGACCCTGTTTTGAGAACAGTTCGGTTTAATCGCCCTTTTCTAGGAATTGCAGCATTTCCGTTCCCATACCTAGCGATGGAAACGTTACGCTTGACTATACCGTTTGTTGCGGGTTGAAAAATTTGAATATTTATCTTATATTTAGTTTATTGAAATGTTTTGTTTTTACCGTGTTTTGGTGTTATTTATAAGACTTCTACATAATTATTTATTGTCAAAATTTATTACTTACGTAATAGCCTGAAGATATCAAAAAGTTTTTCTGGTTATGCCGAACGTGTTTCGAGGAAATTACTCCTCATCCTCAGCGGCGAACTCAAACTCATTTAGCCCACATTTCTGTAGTTGTCAAGTTATAAAATGGTGTCATAACTGTACTTAAAAAACCTATTACAAAACCGTCACAAAGTTTACACACTAACACACATTTACGAAAACAAAAAGTAGGCCTACAGTAACCGGCCGGGAGTGATGCGTGATCAGTATTAATGTGCCACGTCGTTTTTCGTTTTCGTAAATGTGTGTTAGTGTGTAAACTTTGTGACGGTTTTGTAATAGGTTTTTTAAGTACAGTTATGACACCATTTTATAACTTGACAACTACAGAAATGTGGGCTAAATGAGTTTGAGTTCGCTGCTGAGGATGAGGAGTAATTTCCTCGAAACATGTTCGGCATAACCAGAAAAACTTTTTGATATCTTCAGGCTATTACGTAAGTAAAAATTTTGACAATTCATAAAAGATATCAAGGCTGTTAGTAGAAATAATTATTTAGGAAAATAGGCTGAAAATTGTAGTATATTTTCTAAATAATCCACGAACCGCTTTAGAATAATGTTAATAAAACGCTAAATCAATAGCGCTTTTATTTTTAAGTGTTTAGAGGATTACCCGTTTTATCCGACCTTTTAAGTTATCCGACCTAGGTCCGGTCCCGTTAGGGTCGGTTAAGAGGGGGTCTACTGTAATTGCAAAGTAGGAAAACCCAAAAAGTTATTACTTGGTATCTAAATGTCAGTTACATTTTTTAATACTTTGAACCCTATAGAATATGAGAAAATAGAAAGAAAGCACCATTACCCATGTATGTTGATAACAGAGGCAGTTTTATATCGGAAACTCCCATTTTTCGTAACAGAGGTCACACTCAGATAAATCAATATTACATAATCAAATAAAAGTGAAAACCCATTGTATTTCATATTTTTTGTTGCTCAGATGTTCTGTTTTTAAATATATTACAGCCCTTTTACTTTAGATTGACCTATATCTTAATAATAGCTTAGAAAAGATGTAATTCACCTACAAATACAAGTTTTGCTCGGGTTTTTTAACCTCACAATGTGTTTACTCCATTTCATTGTCATGAGAATTAGTGATAACCAATGATTTGAAACTGTTCTTAATTGAAAAAATATGACCATTTATAGGTATATATTTTGACCATACATATTTTTAAATAAAAAATTTAAAATGTGTCATTCTGTTACAACGCGTGACCTCAGTTACATGGATATGACTTCCGTTACATGTTTGTGACCTCTGTTACATGAGTGTGACTTCTTTTAAAGAGATGAATACTCTCTCAAGAACAATTTACCATACATCACTACATCCACTAATATGAAATCAGGACCAAATTAGACAGACTCAAGTATAAATTTTTTTTGAATATAAATTTAAAATACAAAGGCCACTGGTTAGTTACGGCACAGCAACAAGGCCACATCTTAAAGACATGGTTTTAAGATCCTAGTTATTAACAAATACTATTTTAATCTTACATTCCTAGCTCTTATTGACTTTGAATAGTTTAGTCAAGAGCAGGTTTTAATAACATTAAAGAGAATACCATAGAAATAATCGGTGAAACCGAGACAAAATGTATCTAACTTAGCCTTAATCAGAAAATAGTTTCTTTATTTTCTTAAACTTTTTTTATGTCCTATGGTGGTTTGGCCACATGTATTATTCCTTCAATAGTCTTATCTCTTATCCGATCAAGTTATATTATTCTTCTTTTATTAAGTATTCTTAGCTTTAATTCACTCTAACAAGTTATACATGAAAAACATGTTGAAACTTATTTGACAATATTTTAAATCGGTGCATTAAGAAGTTCAGTGAGTTTTAATTAACATTGTGAAAAACAATAATAGGTCAAAAACTAATACAACAAATCATAAACTTTGGAAAATATAAACAAGGCCTAAATGTAAAATGTATCCATTATTTTCTTAAACTCCTTTTTTTCCATTTCAAAGTGGCGTTGTGAGATCGAATAAGGGGGTTTGGTAACACACATGATTCCATCGATTGGAACTGTTTGTTTGTCCTCGTTTGTGGGCCAAAATAATTTGCTTCCGCTTTTTGACATAAAAGAACTAACAATACATCTTCATCTTTCTTCTCCGCCACTACTCCTGAAAAATGAAAAATACCCCCATTACAGCAGACCTGCAAACCCAACAAATTTAAAAAATAAACACATATTTGAATCCAACATAACAAGATATTACTTTTTTGTAATTTCTATAAGAATAACATAGGGAATGAGCATGCATGTTTGTTTCAAAAAGTATATAAAAATTGGGTGGTTTAATTCAATGTTTTTTAAATCTGAACAAGATGAAGCCACAAACCAAGTTTTATTAAGATATGTTGAGAAATTATCAAGACCTTTAATGAAAACCCACTAATCGCCCACCTTATTAGAATTATTAATTTTGAACTATCGATTTATAGGCATCTGATTCGTACGATAATTTTGGACCGGTAATTATGGCATTGGCTGGCGAGCATGAGCCTGTTGTTTTTATCTCTACGTCCGTCCGCTGTCCACTGTCCGCTGTCCGCTGTACGTCTACCACCTGCTGTCCAAAAACTCCTTAATACTATAAAAACAGTTATTTGTCAAAAAGGATAAAACAGTCTTTTTGAAGGCTTTATCTTTCAGGTCACGCACTTCACAAGGCAGCTTATTACATAAAATACTTGATTTGACATTTATGGAGGATTCAGTTTTAAACAATGTACTTCTAGGCACATTTATCATACTCCTAGAGCGAGTCTCGTATGTGTGAACCGCTCCCTGAACACTGACATGTTGCCAATTGGATCGTACGTAGATCAGACAATGATAAATGTACAAACACACCACAGTAAGTATTTTAAGGTCCTTAAAAATAGGCTTGCAATGATCAAACTTACCAGCACCAGCTATAATACACAGGGCTCTTTTTTGAATTTTGAGAACATCGTCAGTGTGCGGGGAGCAGCCCCACACCACCAGCCCATCGCTCAAGTGAGACTGAAAGAGGCTAAAGTATGCCTGCCTAATGCCGTCCCGATCCAATGAGCCACTGAGTCTTCTCAAAGCAAAAACACTACTACTTAATTTTTTACAAAGGCCAATTACATGAGGTATACGATTGCTCCAAAATGATTTCAGACTCAGACACAATGAAAAATCTTCAGGTCGAAATAAAATATTACAATGTATAATCAATGGCAACCATTCAGCGTAATCAACAACCTATTCCACAAGTCACACCAGATATTTTCGAGATTTTTTCGGCTGCTATGCTACCGAGAGATTTGCAGGTCGCGAAACGAGCGAGCGATTTTCCGGTCACAATACGACCGAGAGATTTTCCAGCCACCATGTAATAACTGATTTCTGGTCACGATATTATCAAAATATTTTTTGCTTCGATTGAGAGCTTTTCTGGCCGCAATGACGATACCAGATATAAACTGCTATATTTTGTTTCAGTTTTAACTCAAGTATCAAAATTCCCGAGTAAATGTTTAAATTCTTTACTTTTTCCCGACTTCTAGCGAATTCCCCCTATAGGGAAGAACCAATTACCGCAGGTCACATGGTAAGACATAAGCCCAAGACCATCAGAACTTTTTGTTTTGGGGCCCTCAGATACCAAGAACACCATTCGTTCAAACTTATATAGGCTAACTGTAAGTTATTTATTCAAGTATTTGAAATTCGCTGAGTATGCAAGTCCGCTGCATTGGGAGTTTTGCTCGAATTGAAAAGGATTTACAGGGATTTGACGGCCACGATACAATCGAGAGGCTCTCTCGACTACGAAACAGCCGAGGTAAAAATAAGGCAATAATGAAGCTTTGGTAGCCACGAACTAACCAAACACTGGCGCCATGAGCAATGACCTCCTTTGTTTAGGGACTGTCCCTGCACCTTATTGATGATTATCGCCAAAACAGGAATTGTAGGGAATGGCTGACTATGCAGCCGGGAATCTTTCCTTTGTGGCAACAACGCGTAAATGACGCATTATCTCTACCAGTCTTTTCATTCTTGAAATGCAATGTACTCACGGTAATGAAAATATTTTAAGTTCATTGGTCTGAGGTTAGAAGGAACATCAAATGTTACATCGGGAGGGTGATGCCAGCGCTTGCGATCATGTTCACTCCGACCGGTCAGTGTTCGTCTTCTACTTTCTGGTTGTGGTATAACTGCACCAAATCCAAAAATAAAGTGGGTCAAGTCAAAAAAACTTCAAAAACTCTATGCTGAAATGTACTGAGATGTCCTAAACTACATTGTAAAACTGGTAACTTCAATGTTTAAGACCTTTAAAAACACTTAATAACATAACCTAAATAATTACATAATAAATCTTTTAAAAATTAAACTGTTGAACACAATTCGTTGTCATGGTTTAGAAGCCAAAGCAGCTGTAAGAATGAGTACTGCTTTAAAAAAATTATAAGTGCTGCAATCTGTGGTTCGCCTGTAGAACTATAGCTCTGGACAGCCTTACTGGCGGGTGAGTGAGTGCGCTGTTGTCGTAATTAGTGTTTATTATCTGCAATGTTTTGGTAATAAATCACATGGTCATTTGTTTATGTAGAGGTACTTTGCACAAGAAAATATTTTGCTACAACCGCAAATGCAACTAATGTTAATGCTTGCAAGCTCAACACAATTCATGAAGTACGATGACAAAACTGTGGAAACACATTCTTAAATATTTGCTGCGTCGTGTGCTAGTTGTGTGTGATATGTGCAGTTCCCTGGCCAGTGCATTCAATCACTTAGTACTTACATGATATGGTGTTATAACAATTTACACTCACGTCATAACTTATGCTGAGGACTGTGTGTTTCGAGGTATAATAGTTTTTGATTTATCTTCAAGAATAAATAATCTTTGGAAGCTCAAAAGTCATGTCACCTAGTCACATTTACATTTAACCTAGTTAAAATATTGTGTTTCCGCCAATTTTGCCAATATGTGATATGTCCCATTCCTGCACATCTCTGGTCACAGCCTTCTATATTACGTCCGACTCCACAGAGTAATACTCAGTTGCGTACTATAACACATCTCAAGATATAATGGCCCATATTCAAAACTCGTGCAGTATATGTTTGATGGATGTCACAACCCGCCAAAAAACCCAGTGTAGCAGCCTATGTCAGTGCTGGTTCCACAAAGAATGCGCTAAAATATCGACTACTGATTTTAATCGCCTTGTTAAGGATGTGGAAGACGGGAAGAAATCTTCCTGGCAGTGCCAAAGAGCTGACTGTGTCGCTAAATCAGATGATACGCAATCTGCTATGTTAAATGAGTTGAAAAATCTTTCGTCTGTTGTAAACAGTTTGGTAGATAAGGTAGATCTAATAAAATCTACCGAACTTGCTGAAATTCAATTGGACGTTAAGGCTGCTACGGCTAAGCTTTCTTCGATTGAAAAAAGATTGGACGTTTCTGAAAACCGAATTGATGATCTGGAAAGGAAATTAAAAGCTTTTCAAAATATTACCGAGGGACAAAGTCCTGCAGTTACGCCCGAGACTGTTCTGGCTGAATTAAATGATAGAACAAACAGAGCTCCCAATATTATTGTGTACAACATACCCGAAACTCCTGGGGGGAATGACAAAACTACTAAGAAAATTGATACTGATCTTATAGTTAAACTTACAACGTCTCTTAATATCTCAATCAATACAAATAAGCTCAAAAATTATAGGCTTGGCCACCAAAAGTCTAACAAGCCTCGGCCTATGAAGGTTGTATTGGAAAATCCTTCAGGTGTTGGTATATTCTTTTCTTCTTTCGATGTCGATAAGGCCAAAGAAGTAGATCCAGTTTTCTTAGATGTAGGTTCCCAGAGACAGAACTAGGGAACGTGAATATCTCTATAACTTGAGAACTGAACTGGAAGAGCGGGCAAAGGCAGGTGAAACAAACTTGACAATCAAGTACAAAAATGGCATCCCTTCTATTGTTACTAAACAGTCAAAAAACGGACTTAGAACGGTGAAACCTCCTTGAATGTGTATTACCAAAATGTAAACGGTTTAAAAACAAAACTTTTTTCATTGAGATCCTCAACTGATGCATGTGATTATGATATGATAGTGTTCACTGAATCAAATCTTGATAGTGACATAGCCGATTCTGAATTGGGACTTGCTAATTTCAATTTATATAGGAAAGACAGATCTCCAAATTCCAGTAAGAAGTCATCTGGCGGTGGTGTCCTAGTTGCAGTGGATTCAAAAATATCTACATATGAAATACCTACCACTGTTGATGAGATTGAGTGCATCTTTGTTGCTCTACAGTGTAGTCACAGGGACATAACGATTGTGGGAGCTGTTTATATCCCTCCCCAGCAACCCTCGTCAGTCTACCGAAGGTTCTGTGATGCTGTTGAAGAACCCTATCTTAAAGTGCTCAATTGCACATCCATCTGCCTTCTTTGCGACCTCAATCAACCAGAGGTGGATTGGTCCTCAAGGGAATCCCCAGCCTCATTCAATTCTACTTCGCATCTTGTGGATCTTTCGGAACTTTTGGATTTTCATCAGATTAACGTAATCAAAAATGCAAGAAATGTAATGCTGGATCTTGTCTTTGTGTCGAATGGTCCTGCTTCTGCCCTGCGTGCTACTGATGCTTTACTCCGTGAAGACAGGCATCATCCTCCTCTGAATATTAACTTACCTTTTTCACTGGTGAACTCCAAACATACTGTCAAATACACCAATGACTTAAAACGCTGTGACGTCAGCAAGGTCAAGCAATGGATTAATTCAGTTGACATGTCCAGTTTTACCCAAGAAAGTGTCGATACTCATTTCGGCTCTTTTTGTAAGGGCCTGAAGGAGACGATTTTAATGCACTCTCCCGTCAAGAAGATTGGCTACTGCAGATTCCCTCGTTGGTATGGCAAAGACCTTCAGTGCCTAGTAATAGCAAAAAAAATTGCGCATAAAAGGTATAAATCCACATTGAATGCTTATCACTACGCTCAGTTTAAGTCCCTAAGAACTAAGTGCAAGAACTTGGTATCTATAAGACACCAGGAATATATCCGTCATGTTGAATCTTCAATTCCTACTAACATAAAAGCCTTCTGGAGCTACACTAAGAGTTTGAGGTCGGACTCATGTCTACCACATGAAATGTCTTACGGCGACCTAAAGCCAACTGACCCTAAAGGAATGTGTGAATTGTTTGGCCGATTTTTCTCCTCAATTTACAAGAAAGCATCTGTATCTCCCGGATCATACACTTACAACAGCAGCACTAATCTCTCTAATATCACAATATCTGTGGAAGATGTTGAAAAGAAGATTTCTCGCCTGGATGTCAACAAGGGAGCGGGCCCAGACGGCATTCCTCCATGTGTTCTTCGCCATTGCTACAAGGAGCTTTCGCCAATCCTCTCATCAGCTTTCAACTTACTTCTTCTCAAAGGCATTTTCCCAGACAACTTGAAGCTAGGCTATGTTGTGCCCATACACAAATCAGGGGCCACGAATTCTGTCATCAACTATAGGCCCATAGTCATCCAATCAGTCATAGCCAAGGTCTTTGAGAGTTTAATCCTGGACAGGTTATCCTTCAGTTTCCGATGTGACATTTCGCCAAGCCAGCATGGTTTCTTGTCTGGCCGATCTACCGTGACCAACTTGGTGCTGTTCCAAAATTATATAATCAACAAATTCTCGCAAGACCACCAGGTCGACTGCTTATCATTGGACTTTTCAAAAGCATTTGATCGAGTGGATCACTCCATTCTGCTGAAAAAACTTGAGGCGTATGGTATTGGAGGAAGTTTATTGCTTTGGATGAAGAGTTACTTGACTAATAGAACTCTGATGGTTAAGTTCGCCTTATCTCTCTCTGAACCCTTTGCTGTGACCTCTGGAGTACCACAAGGGTCTCACCTTGGACCACTGCTTTTCAACCTCTTTGTTGACATCACCAGATCATTGAAGTCCAACCATCTACTGTTTGCTGATGATGTAAAGATCTTCTCTAAAATAACCAAGAATCAAGAATCAAGAATCAAGAATTTATTTGCCATTAAGTATAATGTACAGTCAAAATACATTAATATACAATAGGCTTCGTCAGGTTATCATACTAAGTTCATTCTATATTATACAATTTAAATATTCATCAATACTATAAAATGCTTGCTGCTTAAGCCAGTTGGATACAAGTTCTTTGAATTTCTTAATAGGTAAATTTCTTATAGCTAGCGGCAACTTATTGAATAGAAGAAACTGTTGGTAACTATGGCTTTTAAAAGACTTATGAAGGCGAATGTAAGGTGTTACAAGATTTTGCTTATTTCTGGTGTTATAGTCATGGTGTTGATACTGTTTACTAAAATTTACAAGATTTTCTTTGACATGGACTAAATTACAATATATGTACAGACAAGGTAATGTCATAATCTTAAGATCTATAAAACTATTTTTACAAGATTCTTTATTTTTTAGTCCAGCAATACATCGAACAACTTTTTTTTGCCAAACAAAAACTCTATTTACTTCGGTACTATTTCCCCATAGGCGTAGGCCATAGCACAATTGTGAGTTGAAGAGACCATAATAGGCTAATAACAATACTTCAGGGCTGACACAGTTTTTTAATTTCCTAATTAAATATGTAACTCTTGCAAGTTTCTTACATATATAATCAATATGAGAGCTCCAGCTTAGCTTACTATCTAATACCATGCCCAATAGTTTGACAGGATTTAAGAATTTTTCATGTTCGATACTTAAATTACTTCTTAGTGTAAACAGAATGCGTTTACAGCTAACCTGTCAGCTCGACCATCAGCTCCTCCAATCAAGCTTAGATGCAGTTTACAGGTGGTGCGAAGATAATGCCATGGATTTAAATGTTGCCAAGAGTTGTGTGATTACTTACAACCGCACTAAAGATCCACTTGTTATAGACTATCAGGTTGGAGGCAGGTCCTTGCCCAGATGCGATGTTGTCAAAGACCTTGGGGTTACTTTCACTACATCTCTAAATCCCTCGCTTCATATAAAAAATATATGTGCTCATGCGAATAAGATGTTGGGTTTCATTGTGCTCTACAAAGGACATGAGTAACATATTGTCCATTCTTACTCTGTATAAGGCCCTAGTTCGTCCCAGGCTGGAATATGCATCAGTAGTTTGGTCACCCTACCAGAATACACTAATGGAGAAAATGGAAGCTGTACAACGTCGCTTCCTTCGCCTTGTTGGAGTAAAACTTGGGTTTGGTTATCTCCAAGCCCCCATTCATCAACTTGAGGATCTTCTCCAGCTCCAACCCCTTCATGCAAGAAGAACTTACCTTGATGTTTGCTTTCTAAGAAGAGTTATTCAGGGTGAAAATGGCTGCCCCGAGCTCTTAGAGCTGATCAGTCTTTGAGTTCCGCATCGAACCAGATCAGTTTGAATCTTCAGTGAACCCTCGACTTCTGCATGCTATATCTACAGCAGTACCATCCCAAGGTTACACCGCACTGGAAATCTGGTAGCTGATCAAGTGGACTTCTTCAGCCAGAGCCTCAACTCATTCAAGAGATCCGTTCTCATGGCAGTTTGTGCTCTTCCCTAACATGAATTATGTAATCTTGCCTGTTCACTATGTTAGTTTCTCTTTTCTCTTTGCAATGTATTTTCAAGCTTTAAAAGCAATGTTTGCATGTTTGGTTGATTATTATTGCACCAATTATTATCATAGTATGTTCAAATGTTGAAATTGCACTTGATCTGCTGAGTCCTTTTTTTCTTAGAATGTGATATTGTGTTAGCATGTAGTCTATTTTGCATATGTCACTTATTTATTTGTACATTGTTATAGCACTTATTATTTCCATAGTATGTTCAAATGTTGATTTGCTTGATTTGCTGATTAATTTTTTCCTAGCATGTAGTCTATCTTGCACATATCACTTATTTATTTGTACTCTGCTAATGTTCTTGTTATGTCACACTGTTATTGCACTCAACTTGTTATATGTTTTTCATAGTTTAATTTGTTTTTTTGTCTTGTTATTTCTCGATTAAGTGTTGTTGTTTGCTAGTTGTAAGAATTTTTGTAATGGTTTCACCGTTGATATATGAATAAATAAATAAAAGATGAAAGGTTGCCAAACTAAAAGACCAGCTGATGCATTGCGCAAATATTTTCCAGAAATTTTAATTGCGTAAGAAATCTCTCGGTGAAATATCTCAGGGCATTCTTTAGTAGTGTAAATGAGGTGAAACGTAAACAAAGTTTTGACAGTTCTACCAAAACATGTGTTTATTTAGCAGACATTTTGGGAGATTACAATTTTCGCCACCTGCCAGTAAGGCTGTCCAGAGCTATATATTTCAAAGCTTGACCATATGTTCAGTTTGTAAACAAAGTCAACTGAGCTTGCTCAATTGTCGATGAATAGTGCCTCTGTTCCGAAACTTTAGCCCTTTAATGTACCTCAGTGACGCCCTTTTTTAAAATTCTGGCAAATCTACATGAAAATCAATTTAATTTGATACCTCAAACGTTAAAATCCCCCCAGCCATTGAGGTTGGACTGTGAAAAGAAAACCGCTTGCATATTAATATATTGATTGATCTAAACTATTGCTATCATCGTAACAAAATACATTTGTTAGCGAGAATTTCCTGAAGCTTAAAGGAAGACAATAATCCCGTCCCATCCCGAATTTCAGAGGGAAGAAATGAAATCCCGTCCCGAACTTAAAATCCATTCCCATCCATCCCTAAAACAAACAGTATTCCATAAACATAAGCATTCAAACTTTGAATCTCTGCCGGGCCCCTCTTTTTAAAGATCTCGTTTTAAAGGATGTCTACGGTAAAAGAGGAGAATCCTTGCATAAGTCCATGCTTCTAGGTGCAATAGTTTGTGTCCATGTTAAAAGAGGAGAATACATGCATCAATAAATTCATGCCTCTGGGTGCAACAGTTTGGCCTGAGGGTTGATCACAATTTTGATTTTATATCAAGTGTACAGATGCTGTAATCCTGTACTAGGCCTACTGTAAGTTTTAATTGGTGTCAAAAACTAAATAAGTTTTTTTTATTACATAGGTCTTAAACTGCTGCTCACTTTGGTACCCAATCATTCTTCACTGAACAATCCATTCTTCAACAAATCTGTAACGAGAGATGCTCAGTATTCAGCCTATTATGTTTGGGCTCCAGCTAAAGGTCGGGACTTGGATCAGAAACCCATTCCACCGAACAACTGGGTAAGTAGGGCCTGGTAGTTAATTTATGTTAGATAGTTCATGTTAGATCCTACATGGATTGTTAGGTGTCATAATTAAACATACAGTAGAATAATGACATCAATAGAAGGTGATTCTCAAGTGGATTTGGAACAGTCTTCTTATCAAGGGACTCTTCTTTCTGAGGGTCATGAGATATCTGGGGGGTTGTGGAACCTGGAAGCCATTAATATGTTCAATGGCTTTAAACATATTTGTTTTAAATAATTCAAAACTATAAATTATCTAATTTATTGCATTAAAAGATAATAAGTTATAAATCCATTAGAAAAGGTGTTCTAAAAAGCTTTATTTACATATAAACTTTAACTTGAAGGTTTTTCTGTGATGGGTAATTTGATTGATTTCTAGAATTCTGTATACTAGTAGTATACATGTAATGTTTTGGGGGTTATCAGGGCCAATAAATTGTCTGTCATTAATTTGCAGTAATGGGAGCTTATCTCTGGCTGTTAACATAGTTACGCTTATCTTCAAACACTGGTTCTTCTTAATATTCCTTCTGAATACAAAAACCAACATTTAGGTTTATTTGCAATTTCATATCTTATCTTTCAATGGAAACCATTTAAGTTGTTAAACTTTTTATTCCCTCTTGATCTTATATTATTATCATCATTGATAATATTGTTATTTTGTCTCATGGAATAATACAAGCTGAAAAGGCCTTAAGATAATTTATTTTATACTAACATCTTATTACACATTTTAACTTTCTGCTAGAGGTCTGCAGTGCACAGAAGTATAGGCAGGCCAGTTTCTTTTACTGGGCTCAGTGGGCGCCAGGGCTTAGGGGCGCAAAGAGAGCACGAGGGAAAAATAAAAGGCAATAATTGCAAGCGACGTTATTGTCAACAGAGTTTACCTTGGAACTGGTGAGAGGGCGCACGTGTACCCCTGTAATGTTCGCCATGTCGCCCTCCCTTCCCTCCATTACTACAACCAAGGCCACCTGCCTTAAATATTGGCTTGAGTCAGTTACTTATTAATATATGATAGGCTACTATTTACAGTGTATAATATTTTAAGTGTTTATTTGCGTTTGCTCTGGGCTGCCACGGACAAGTAGTACGGTCGGTACAGATTTTTCAAAAGTTAAAATCATTGAATTAAATGAGAGCGTTCACATTGTGTTGTCACGGCTAGCAACATGTTCTGCATCTTCGGGATGTCGGACAGAAAGTCCACTGCTACGAACTTCAGGACATTTTTGTGATGGGGAATCCGGTTGCCCAACCCAGTGCAAACACCCTTTCGGGAAGGTTGATGCGGAATTTTTGTAAATCTGCGCAGTTCTTAATGCTCAGTTCACCTCAGTCGTAAGCTTTTTCAAACTGATGGATGTTCCAATGGTCATAGTGGTAGTTGAGAGGTACCCAATGAAAGAAAGGAACGTATATTATTTTGCGTGAAACAGGTGCAGCAATGAAGCTTTTAGGTTTGTTTTCGATTAGTTTTCTAAAGATTATAATAACATTCCATATATTACTTCTATTTTATAATTTTTTGTTAAATTTTTTTTAGATGATTTTCTACAGTGTTGGTTGCTGGTAGTCAGTACACGGGTTATAGTAGAAGTGGGTGAAGTGGTATGTGGCAGATGGAGGAAATGATGTGCACTGTATACTTACCAATTAAGTAGGTAGACCTAATGGAAGAATGAGTAGTTCCTGCTGCTGCAAAAGAGATGGGTGCCACTTTTGTTTTTCAGTCCGATTGGAATTGTTCTAGCAGTTCACAGATCAAGCTGACTTTACGAAGTCAAGCAGCTGATTGTAGTATTTTGACAGTTAGATGTTATTGTTTTGTATTGTATCGTTGAATATAATGTTTCATAATGTTTTTGTTTGAAAACATTCTAATTCTGACATTTTGGATAGTGAGTAGAAGTGTGTGCAAAGGAGCCAGCTTGAACTGTCAGTGCTAATTCCTCCTAGCTTTTCGGGGGCAGAACTTTAAAGAATCAACATTGGGTGTCTCTACTTTAACGGTTATTGTACAGTGATGGAGTGTAACCCCTGGGTGTCGGAACGCCTAATTCAGGGCAAACATGCCTCTAAAAATGCTTTGACGACTGTACCATATCGTCTAACCTTGAGGGATCAGTGTGAACTTAGCTTTATTTGCCGGTTGCCAGTTCGTGACACGGTGGGTCCATAGGTGTTGTACAATTGACAGGCCTTAAAACTCGCCAAAATAATATGGAATTAAGGGAGGCATTTCTCCCAAACACACAGTGGTCCAAAACCCTCTTAAACCTGGCCAAAATTATAAATACCTATAAAATAATCGTAAAACTCATAAAAATAGGTTCTTACTTTTAATTAAATCAAAAATTGATAAAAAATACCCTAATAATATGATTATTATGTTTTAAATGCTAAATAAAACAACATTTACCTTATGATTTACGGTTGACTGTTAATCACTATCATCTCCACTTTCATTCAACACCTCATCGGAAGATTTTGATTTCAACGACAATTCATTTGGTTGTAGAAGCGATAGAACTTCAGGAGGAAAGGGTTTTTTCTTCTGTTGGATGATAAATCTTCTTCGAAGTGTCGATATCAATGGGTCAGATGTTAATAACAGGCGATTAAAAACATCAGTTATTGTTGCCTCCCGAGACACCTTCCTAGCGTGGTGCTCTCTGAATTTTCTTAAGTGTTTATTTCGAGCTTCCTGAGCTTCCTCTGACATTTGGCCGATAGGTAGAATAGCTGCCGAAATGATGTCTTTGCCGTGGATTAAAATTTTATGTACAGATGCAGGCATGTAATACCAAGGGTACAATTGAACGTACAACTTAGCAGTCTCATTACAGTAAGCATCAAATGCATTTACGTTCACTGATAGCCCACTAGATATGGCTCCCAAAATAGTCCTAAATCTTAAAATCAAATCTCGATCTATTCCTGTTATATCAGCAGAGACATCAGCATTGTAAAAAAATGTCCTGGCTGTATTGCCGTCATTGGTTGTTCCAGCTCCCTGTTTAGGCTGATCAACTATCAGCCCTAGTTTTTCCCTAAACTGTTTTTTAATAGTTTCCTTCCGAGCCGAAACTTCTTCTTGTGCTTCCAATCCCCTAACTTGCCATGTTTTAACTGTAAGGCGATAAGAGATGTGAAGGAGACATTCAAAGAATCTAATCCAGGCATGGAGGGTAGAAAGGCCAAACTGGAAAGTCGAATCATCAACTGGCTTAGATTTAATACCCTCTATTTTGTTCATGAGCTTAGGCGTAGCTCCGCATATATAACACTTTTGGGTTGATTCTGTATTTGTAATAGAATTACAAATTTTACCATCAACCATAGTCAAGATAAGGTTATGTGTAATTTCAATACAACACCCATCGAGTGAAATGCTAGTTGGTTTAAGCTGTTTTATCTGTTCTTCTACGTACAACTTTTCATCTCTTGCTAACTCGGATGATTCCTTCTTGAATTGAACTCTTATAGGGCGACAAAACCTAGTGGAAGAAGGATGTTGGTTTTGCCATATTACGGTTTTGTTGCCGACATTGTCGGAAAAAAACATCTGCAAGGGAACGAAAGATGTTAAAAAAATACTGGAATCTGATAATCCCTCTTCATTGGTCTTTTGCTTATACTCTGAATGGCCACTACTGCCATCGAATCCCCACTTAGATACAAGAATTGCATTTTTAATCAGGGGATTATTTATAACAGATAAAACTGGTGACTGGACTTCGACAAGTCGGGTAGCAGTGTGGTCCAAAATATCCTGAAGCTTTACTTCTGCCACTGATTCAGTCACATTAATAGAAGATGGGTAACATTTTGCTTTGGTTTGCAATATTTTGTTATAGGAAGGGTAGATATTTACCCCTAGATTGACTGCTCCACTTCTCATCAAATTATATTGGTGTTTGGTGAAATTCCCCTCTACAAACAATGCTAACGCTTCTTCCAACGAATAGGATTTTTGAGGACTTTTTGTGGCAGATTCCCAAGCTTGGCGAATTTTAGTAGGTCTTGAAGGGGAAATCTCCATTTCAGACAACAAGTGTGCAGCGTCGACATTTCCTGACTCTCTTAGTTTCATTTTTGAGGCGTACATTAACATTTCAGGTGTATTTTTGGGATCTTTTCGCAAACCCTCAGTTTTTCTTCTTTTCGTTCTTTCACTACAATCGCCAAACTCGACTTCTGGCCTCCCAGCATAAGAGGTAGAAGCCTGAGGTAAGTCTACTATAACATTAGAAACAAAGTCTTTTGCCAGCCATTCATTGTAATTAGAAATAAATCTTTCTACATTTCTGTTTGAATCGTCCAATCTCTTATAAAGCTCACTACAAAAGCGGCCAAGGTCTTTTTGTAGAACTTTGATTTTGTCCTCACTATCAACCCCAGTTTTCTTTAGTAAATACTCAAAAAGATGCGATTTTTGTTCTGCACGCCCTTCTTTACTTTTTGTTTGAAGAACTTCAAATAATTCCTTCCGAGAAATCCGAAACTCCATTGTGGAACTAGAAAAAAATTAACTTTTAAAATTTATTTTATTTGTTGTCTAAAAAAAGCCAAAACTAGTTAGTCACAATTAAAGATTTTACCAACTGATATTTTGTCTTATTTAAAGAAATAAACCATTAACAAGTGCCTGAGTCAAAGCTGATAAGCTCATTAGTATTCTAAAGTGTTAAATTACCATTCCATTAATAAACGCCGAACTAATGAATTAAAAACAAAATTAAAACGTGCCGTGCTCCCCCCTATAACAAGTTATTTAAAGAAATAAACCATTAAAAAGTGCCTGGATCAAAGCTGATAGGTTCACTAGAATCCTAAAGTGTTAAATTCCCATTCCATTAATATAAATACCTATGCATCACCGTAAAAAAAATATATATCTCTAAAAGGAGCAAATTCGAGCAATTTATTTATATATCACAAGAAAGTATATAGAATGAGCTTTAAAACGATATATGTTTGAAAGCGCGGACTAGCACGGCTTTTTTTAAAACGCTATCTCAAAAAGAAATTTATTTCTATTTTTCTTATATTTTGTATGGCAGTCAGTAAAATGGCCACTAACTAAACATAACGTCCATTTTTGAAAAATACAATCAATATTACCTGGTTTAACACATAATAATGTCACTCACCTGATTTCTATTCAGAATGGATGAAAAATCACCAATAACTCATAACTAATAAAAAGTGTATAAATTAATAAACTGTCAACCACTTATAAAGAAAGTCAGTATCCAAATGAACACCAAACAAAAGCTTGCTGAAATATGCAAAAAGAGGACCTCTAATCTCTTTGGAAAGACCCTGCCGATAAGATAAGACCGTACACAATAGTTGATTTTATCAATTTTGGCCAGGTATTATGCATATTTGGACCACTGTGAAACAGTTGGAAAAGATCCCAAAAGATTAGTCGCTGTGTCACACACGTTTTCGTCCTGTCACTGCTCTCACAATAGCATTTCAATTCCACATATGTCGAACATGACTTCAGCGTCTGATAGAAAACAATGAAAATGACAGAACTTGGTGATGAAATCCCGTATCGTATGTCCTCAAGTGAAAAGGGTATAATGGGGGTTGTAGGAGGTTGCACTTATCTGATTTACCTATAGCACCCACAAATGATAAATGATTGTGTAACAAACAGTGATAATTTATTAAACCAGATCACAAAACAGTGAAATTAAAGAGTCTCAAGGTTTTTTAACCACAGAAGTGTCTACTGTTACCATGTTGAGACAACTGACAGTCCTTCTACCAGTTTTAGTCGTCTATTTTGCAGTTATTTTCTTATTAATAAGTGTGTCATCTTTATTTTCACTGTGATATGAAACTGATGTAATATGTCATGTAAGTCTTAAACTATTAGTTCAATTTATTTGTGAAGGAGTTGAAAACGGGCCTGAGATGGGGATGATGAATGTCAGACTTATGGTTTTCTCAAAAGTGCAGAGTATTTTAGGCTTTTTATATAGATGCATGTATGTATGATTGTTTAAAAGTGGTAATAAGTTCAATTGTATGTCAACTGATCTTAAGCATTTCGACTCATTTAATGAAATTTTATATGCCTAACCAGCTTGTAAGTAAAATAGTTGACTCTACTCTTGTCACTAAATTGCTTGATTCTGTTATTTCTCAGATCAGTAAAAATGGTGATTCAGCATGGGAGTGGAATGAAAAACGAGGAGAATTTTATCTACACCAATTTGGGAAAGAAGAACCAGAAT
Source organism: Flexamia atlantica (assembly GCA_035578135.1). Lineage (NCBI taxonomy): Eukaryota > Metazoa > Arthropoda > Insecta > Hemiptera > Cicadellidae > Flexamia > Flexamia atlantica. The sequence goes on along the minus strand of JAQJVK010000001.1, from coordinate 130,210,744 downwards.
TTAATTTCCATAATCCTGATGTTATCAAATACTTCAATGTAAGTATAAAAAAAGTTTCATTAGAGGAACTTCGATTTTTGTTAAAGTTGGATCATGAAAATCCTGACCTTTTTTGAGAAACATGTACGGGAGGGATGGAAAATGAATGTTTGGAATGAGATAGAAGATTATAAGGTTTCTAATTATATGTGGGTCACTGCCTAAAGCAATTTTTTTTACCTGTTTGGTTTCCGATTTGATGATCATTTTTTAATATATTTTTTTATTGTTCTTGCAGTGTTTTTATTGTCTGCTGGATAGTAACTAATAAACCTAAAAGTCACAAAAACCATCTGGACAGCTTTCATTAATCAAGGAAAATAAACTTCAAATGTTTACTTCTTGGACACTTATTTTTGAACCAAAACTTATGAAAACATAACTATTATGAGAAAACTCTCATTAAATAACAAATCAGTAAAACTTTATAGAATAACTCAATATGTATATTTCCGATTTATTTTTAATAACTGAACTGACAAAGATAAAACTTCCAATGACAAAACCTCAACCGTAATCCTAAAGATATTTTGACAACCAAGAATTTTACTTTTGTTTTGAAAATGAGTTCACTTATTTATAGCTACTAAGCGACAGTGAAAGGGTGGGGCTTGAGTAGGGGATATTGCGTGTAGACCGTAGACTTTCCCTCGTTCCTATCCACTGATGTGTTATAACTCTCATAGGATTTTTGCACTTTAAATGTAGTTACTTTGAACCATTACAAAAGGGATTATATACAATTTAAACTATGAATTATTGTGTATGTTTAAAAAATAATTTCAAACCCACAACTGTATTTTTTACTGATTTAATTATTGAACTGTGTACATGGTTCATAAGCAATTATTGGGCCGTAGCCAAAATGATATATGATTGTGTAACAAACAGTGATAATTTATTAAACCAGACCACGTTACAGTGAAATTAAAGAGTTTCAAGGTTTTTTAACCACAGATGTGTCTACTGTTACCATGTTGAGACAACTGACAGTCCTTCTACTAGTTTTAGTTGTCTATTTTGCAGTTATTTTCTTATTAATAAGTGTGTCATCTTTATTTTCACTGTGATATGAAACTGATGTAATATGTCATGTAAGTCTTAATTTATTAGTTCAATTTATTTGTGAATCTATATATAATGTATAAATATTATAATTACTAATTCCTGTTTTTAATAGCTGAACTTAAAATACACCCAAGTAACGTTGACATATCAGTAATTGAATAAGTTGACCGATTTTTTATTTTGTTCTGTTATTAGTAAATAAGTGAATAAATATATTTTCTTCAATTTCTAAGTTTTCAAATTATTATGTGTATTGAGGAGAGGTCTAAACCTAATCATTTGCTTTATTAATTACAGCTTGTTTAATTATTTACAATATATTAAATAGTTTTTTATTTATATTAACCAAACCGCTCATTGCAATTTCAAGATAATGCCACTTTCATCATCATGTTTTAGTTACTAAATTAAATTATCACTAACATAACTTATTTGTGAACCAATAGGAGGTGATGCAGTTTTGGTTGAATTTCGGATTTAGTGGATTCTACTTAGACCGTGCTCCCTACCTGATCGAAGACAAAGGTCTACGTAACGAAACCCGCAAGAGAGACATTGGCAATGCTACTCACGTGGACTATGAGTTTTATGACCACACTTACTCAGAAAATGTACCTGAATTAGCCTCTCTTCTGCGTGGCTGGACAACCTTTGTCGCAAACCATTCTGGGTGAGTATTTTTAGTCATTTTTCATCATTACTCAAATCACAAATAAGTTAAAATGACAGTTAAACCTTATTTAAAAATTACTATTTTTTTATTTAAATATTATTTAAATTACAGAGTGTTTGAGGTGAAAACTGGAGGCCTAGGCCACGGTAGAACCTTAGACAAATTATTAAAATAAATTCATATTTATGAATTAGAATAGTCTCCATTTTTTAAGGGTTTAGGCCTACCAGTTAAATAATTAATTCCAGTGTTCATTTAATTGGTAGAAATGTTTCTAGGGACAAATTTATGTATTTTTTTCTGCCCCAAGGCAATTTGTTGCTCATTGCGTTAATTCAAATGTCATTGGAAAGAAGTGGATCAGTCATGGGAGAGATTGTTTTGTATTGTTCCAAACAAATATCAAAACCAATAAGCCAAAGTGATGAGACTATAGCAGGGTATAGAATAATTAAAATTGGAAAGAAATGTTTCAGATATACCCTTTGTAATAAAAGCACTTAAAATCAATTACAAGATTAAAATTTATAAACCCTAAATAATTAGGCATGTCAATATACAATAAATGAGCACCCTTTATGTTTTATTTATTAAAACATTTTCAAGGTACTCAGTTGATTTTTCATTAATACTGGTAATTATTAGGGATGAACAGGATTGGATTTTTATATCTGGGCAGGATCGGGAAGGGATTTTTCTTCCTTGAAGCTTTGAAAAATGTTGGTTTATGAATTAATTTATTGTATGAATTTATTCATGATAAAAAGCAATGCAATGCATGTTTTAAACCTTATAACAATATGAAATATAACTGAGCCAAGTACCTAATCAAAAATTTCAAGAAATAATTTACATTGAAAGTAATAACTAATTACGTATATTTATTCAACGGACAAAATAGAAAACAACACTTTACAAATGTAAAAGAGGGGTATGCAAGAAGTGATTTTTTTCGAAGTCAAATCACATTTAAAAAATACCCCCGTTGCAGCAGACCTGCATACTCAGCGAATTTCAAATTCAAAACAACGTATTTCAAGCAAACATAGCAAGATTTGACATGTTTTGTTAAGCTCCATAAGAATAACATGGGAAATGAGTATGCAGGTTTGCTGCTACAGGTATATTAAAACTGGATGGTTTTAATTCAATATTTAGTAGATCTGAACTAGAAGAAGCCATTTACCAAGTTTTATCAAGATATGTTGAGAAATAAGCGAGATATAGAATTTTACTTATTTCCCATAAGGTTAACATTGGGACAACGTACTGTGTTTACCACTTTCAATATCTCGGTAACCAATGGGCATAGAGCAGTGATTCAAAATACTAAATTATTTGTTTTTTTGAGCTGAATTCAATGGTGCCCACAAAAATTTGATAAATTTTATTTTTCTATGTAAAAAACTCAAAAAACCCATATTTGGGGGGGTTTATCTCCCTTTACCCCCCCTTACGGTGGTCAGATCGGGCAGGTTCACGAACTCGTCCAATTGATTATCACTTTACATGTCTGTACCAAATTTCATAAAGATCGGACCATTTTTGCGGCCGCTATCGTGCTAACAGACACATATATATATATATATATATATATATATATATATATATATAAATTCAAACGAATAGTGTTTTTTGCTTCTGGGGGCCCCAAAACGAAAAGTTATAGTGGTCCCGAGCTTAGGTCTTACCATGAGACCTACGGTAATAGCTTCTTCCCTATAGGGGAAATTCGCTAAAAGAACTCGTGAGTTTGGAGTTTCTTAATATAGGCCTAAGAATATAAGAGTAGTGATTATTTCTACATAAAATTCAAGTTAAAGGTGTTTTTGAACTAAGGTAAAATATATTAATAAATAATACCAATCAATTAAGAATGCTTTTTACTTGAACTCAACTAGTATAATTCCTGTCTTGATAACTCCTTCAAAGCCTATCTTTAGACTCACCTATGTTTTGAAATGAAGTGACTAAAATTCAGGTAATCTTTAATATACCTCCTTAACCTAACTCTGTACTTAATAAAAATGTTTTCATATGAGTTATGTACTTACCCAGGTACACTTACATTCATATACTCGTTTATAAAAAAAATAGGCATGTATTGTATTATTTATAGTTCCTAAAATTAATTAAAAATTACCCATAAACAGATTGAACCCCTTAAATCGAAAGTTTTAAAACTTTTTATAAAAAATCCTAAAAGTTTATAAGTTAACTTTAGTTTTTGTTTTCTAGTTCCCACAAAGCCAAGTGTAAAGTACTAGAGTGTTTATTGCATGTTGACCATATAGGCTACTGTTATTAATAATCATTAAACATGTTAATGTACTTTTGTTAATTTTTCTGTTTTAAAGTTATCATTTCATTTTAAAGGAAATAAGCCCTAAGACCGTTTTCACTAAAAAACACTGTGTCTTTCATCATGACTTAAACTTGTACAAGTGTATCTCTAAGGGTCAGTTACTGGAAGTTTCAAGTATAAAAATTACCTAATTGTTACATAAATGTTGGTTGTCATTGCAGGGCCGTAACGGTAAACTTGGGGGCCCCGGGGCAAGACTAGCTGGTGGGGCCCCCAAACCTTGCTCTTCTTTGTGCCTTCGTGCAGGCAGTCATCAATAACTTTAAAAAATAATTTTTAAGTTCCGTCGTTTTCAATAGAGATTAATTAGAGCTAAGCTACTGTATTGTGCCACTGTACTTCTTAAATAGCTTTTTATTTATTTAAGCTTAGAAAATATCACTCTGACTTTGCAATGGTTACTTACTGGAAGTATTAGTCTATAATACACGCGGTGCACTCATCAAGATAAATCGAAGACAACGAACTATTACATTATTACAATTAAGACATTTATTACATTATTACAATCAAATGGTAACTGGCGCCAATTCTTGGGGCCCACGCCGTCCATAAGCCCAATGCTAAAATTAACATTAGTCTTATGGGCGGCGTGGGCCCCAAGAATTGGCGCCAATTATAATATGTATGGTCAAATAAAAACAGTTGTAGAGAAAAATTCCAGTCTAAAAGTTGTTTAAACATATATTCATATTTTTACTGGTTTTAACCTAAGAATAATCAAGTTTTTTTTTGGGAATAATACGGTTGCGACGAGGACGGCGTCGAGTCCGGTTTTATGTTCCCTCAGCCAGGGGCCCCCTGTCCCCGGGGGCCCCGGGGCGGTGCCCCGGTTGCCCCGGTGGTCGTTACGGCCCTGTGTCATTGGTGAAAAGTAAGTGACTAAGTTGTGGAACGTGCTGTTACAGGATCCTGGTGGTGGACAGTGTGACATTGTCTGTGAACCGGTCAGTGGCACATCTGGTTGTGAAGCCTCAGACACTGGAGAAGTACCCCACATTCTCAGCTGACGACCTGGCTAACGTCATCAACTCCACGCTTGCGACCAACCCCTGGCCTGCGTGGCAGGTAATTCTTGAAAAGTATTTTATTTTGGGATTTTCTGATTTCTTCAAAATCTTTATTGTCCATACAGAAAACATACATTGGTAATTATTATCGTAACACGATTTTAATCATCACTGTACTAAAATATCTCTAGGTTTAGAAATAGTTAACATCTAAACTCCTCTCTCACTTTGTCTTACATCCTCGCCAAACCTATAACCGAGCTTACTTTTGTCAAATGTAAGTAAATTTTAGTTAAAAATAGTTTTTCCCTATAGTATGGTTTATAAAAGCAGTGCAGATGAATTCCTCTAGCAGAAGAGGATTTTTATTCCCACGAGATGAGTTCACAACAAAATATCAATGATGCAGGTGGGTGGCAACACTGTAGACCTTGCTCTGTGGACAGGTGAAGGTGAAGGAGGAGCCGGATGGCAGTGCGTCACAGGGCATGCTGCTGACGTCCATGTTGCTGCGTGGGATACCTGTGACTGTGGCTGTGTGACAACACTGTAGACCTTGCTCAGTTGGACAGGTGAAGGTGGAACCGGAGGGCAGTGCGCTGTCACAGGGCATGCTGCTGACGTCCATGTTGCTGCCTGGGATACCTGTGAATGTGGCTGTGTGACAACACTGTAGACCTTGCTCAGTTGGACAGGTGAAGGTGGAACCGGAGGGCAGTGCGCTGTCACAGGGCATGCTGCTGACGTCCATGTTGCTGCCTGGGATACCTGTGACTGTGGCTGTGTGACAACACTGTAGACCTTGCTCAGTTGGACAGGTGAAGGTGAAGGAAGAACTGGAGGGCAGTGCACTGTCACAGGGCATGCTGCCGACGTCCATGTTGCTGCCTGGGATACCTGTGATTGTGGCTGTGTGAAAACACTGTAGACCTTACTCTGTTGGACAGGTGAAGGTGAAGGAAGAACCGGAGGGCAGTGCGCTGTCACAGGGCATGCTGCTGACGTCCATGTTGCTGCCTGGGATACCTGTGACTGTGGCTGTGTTGCTCTGTTGGACAGGTGAAGGTGAAGGAAGAACCGGAGGGCAGTGCGCTGTCACAGGGCATGCTGCTGACGTCCATGTTGCTGCCTGGGATACCTGTCACTGTGGCTGTGTGACAACACTGTAGACCTTGCTCTGTTGGACAGGTGAAGGTGAAGGAAGATCCGGAGGGCAGTGCGCTGTCACAGGGCATGCTGCTGGCGTCCATGTTGCTGCCTGGGATACCTGTGACTGTGGCTGTGTGACAACACTGTAGACCTTGCTCTGTTGGACAGGTGAAGGTGAAGGAGGAGCCGGAGGGCAGTGCGCTGTCACAGGGCATGCTGCTGACGTCCATGTTGCTGCCTGGGATTCCTGTGACTGTAGCCGGCCAGGAGCTGGGGCTGAGTGATCTGAGCGATATACCCTGGGACAACACTACCGGTAAGCTGCTAAAAATGTGGCCCAAAATACTCGGCAACTCTTTTTTGTTGAAAGTTATTGTATAGGTCAGATTATTCAATCAAGCTTTTACCTAAAGAAAACTTTTGGTAAAACCATAATGCGGTTATATTGTCATCATTTTAAAACCTAAATTATGAAATTGTAATGTTTTATGATTCAGGTTTTGTATTGGTCTCTAAAGATTCAAATTATCCAAGTTCCACTTTTATATATAGTGTAAGGTGGTACTCTTGCTTTGCTCAGGAGATTCTTTTGCTCTTGCTAAATGTAAAAGTGCTGCATTTTGTGAAAGAGACTTTGAACTCAAACTATGGCCACATGTTTTGGTAAAAACATTAAACGTATAATCTTCCAAATACCAGGACTAACTGGGCCATGGAGACTTTTTATTAGGCTCCTGTGATGAATCCTGAAAATATCTCCCTTTTAGAACAGATCATTAGATTCCTAAATAACTTGAGTTACGCCATATTTATTTTATTCAAATTTATATATTTAATGAACTACATTTATTATGATAATAATAATAATATTTGTATAAATTTGTATATAAACATTCAACAGTTTATTAACTGGACATGTTATCCGTGGTTTTAATGGTGAATTGTATGCATTTTATATGCATGACATCTGTGATTGCAAACAGTGCATTCAACTGACTGACAATGCCTACATTATTAAGTCAAACGGCTTGTAAATTGGATCGGCCTTGAGATTCATTGAAAACAACCATGTTGTTCTCAAATTTATGTCTTTTTAACGTGATGTATTTACACTCCAATTTGTATAAAAATTAGCATCTTATAAATAAGGTATCCAAATGCAAATTTGAATAAACATTTTTTTTATTAAGTGATTTTCTTCTCAAGATATTCTTTTGCTCAAACAGGCAAAACTTAAAGTCTGGCTATGTTGAAATTTGATGTCATAAAAATTAAATAACAGAAAAATGGTTTAGATACAAAAATAAGTTATCACCATTTACTTTCTTCAATACCAGTTCTCCTTAAAAGTTATTGTGTATAAAATGTTTCATAATTACTTGTACATAGGTGATTTTTTCAGAATTTTAAAGGTATAAGATTTTTACTCAAAAGTGTGGACCTAACTTTATTTCATAGTGTTCAGAAATCAAGTTTTTAGTTAAAAACTATTTAGTTACAAAATAATTGTTTTATGCCTTTTTATTTACAACAATAAAGCGTTTAGACTTTGACTTGACTAGACTATCAGGCTTTATTTTATTAAAACCCGAGCAAAACTTAAAACTTATATTGGTTGTCCATACATCCAATTTCGATAATTATTGGGTCAATGAAAATCCGCTATTTTTATGATACAAAAGTACATTTCCGAAATATTATTTTTAAAGATAATTTTGCATTTGGAAACCCTATATTATAATCCAACTGTATTATGTTCACAATTGAAGGAGTCCCCCGTAAAATGTTCTAAACGACAAAAACATAGTTTCAAGTAATCAAGCATTAAAAATTGAATTCTGAAATTTATAGTTTTTTCAAGGTTAGAACTTACAATCATGTATCTATATATTTAAAGCCGTAAGGAAAAAACCTTGGGACAGTTCGTTTGAGACTTCTACTGGGCCGATTTATATGAGGGTTGTACCAAAACTAAGGTTTTCGGTCCTATATTAGCAGGTTTTATTCGTACTTTGAAAAAAATTACATTAAATGGGTTAAAAAGGAGAAATAAACTTTTCTTATTGAAATTTAACTTGGGGAAAAAAGTCCTCTTTTTCAAACCTTGGGACAGTTCGTCTGAGACTTCTACTGGGCCGATTTATATGAGGGTCGTACCAAAACAAAGGTTTTCGGTCCTATATTAGCAGGTTTTATTCGTACTTTGAAAAAAATTATGTTAAACGGGTCAAAAATGAAAAATAAACTTTTCTTATGGAGATTGGGGAAGAAAGTTAACTTCTGCAATTCGTCAGACAGTTCGTCTGAGACTTCCACTGGACCGATTTACATGCAGTTTGTACCGAATAAAAGCCCATCTTATTTATATTTGCAGGTATTATTTACTTTTACATTATCTTGCTTTTTTAAATTGAAGAAATCGGAATTTCCAAACCCTTGCAATAATTTTATTTAACAGTTCTTCAATCAGCTGATCTTAACGGCACGAGCTATTCTGACTAACAACAGAAGAAGAGCAAACGCTCTAGAAGCATTTGGTTTATTATGGCCAGTATCCAAAATGTGTACAATATTATGTATTGTCCTTTAAATTGATAGGGAAAATAATACAATTTTATATTATTTTAACCAAAGAAGTTTATAAAACATAAAAACAATTATTTATAGTGAATCATAAAAAACAAGTTTTTATTGTTAAATTTTGTATTTTTTTTAACAGCTGACTGCAACCATTAATGGTCCAGGTCCAAATGGTGACTACAATGGAAAATTAATTGTAAAGGCGGGTTAGTTTAAATGGTTTACTTTCACAGTAAATACAATTTTTAGCTTAATAAGGAAGTATAAGTAATTTAAAACTTTGCAGAGGATCTGGCTAAATTTTAAGCCGCGGCAATTATATAACATGGTAGCAGTTTACCTTAAAAAAAAAACTCATATTAACTCCGATTATACTTTTTTTTAGTAATAATGTACTGGAATTAATTCAACGTGTGCTTCAGATCCTGTGCGTGTTAAGGAAATAATTATCGTAACAAATAGATTTATTCCCCAGCAAGTACTAAGTAGTCAGTTGTTCCGATACTAATTCATTATGCTTACTTTCATAAGCATCTGCCAACTCGGCGGGGTAGCGGATTTGTACCCCCCGGATTTGTACCCCCCACAAAAAATGCTACGTCATTTTGACATCACAGGAGGTGGGGCCTAAATCGCTCGAGAAACAGCCCGCGACTGGAAATGTACCCCCCAATACATTATTAAATCATAAACACCTAAATGGTTTGCAATTAAATTATTTTCCTTAAGTCTGACCCCGGAATTATATCCCCCGGATTTGTACCCCCCGTGGTCATATTCTTAAGTCCGACCCCGGATTTGTACCCCCCCGGATTTGTACCCCCATGGTCAGAATCTTAAGTCAGACCCCGGAATTGTACCCCCCGGATTTGTACCCCCTGTCGCCAAATCTTCAAGTACTATCCCGGATTTGTACCCCCCGGATTTGTACCCCCCGTCACCAAATATTCAAGTACTACCCCGAATTTGTACCCCCTGGATTTGTACCCCCAATTGAGTTAGGACGAAATGAAAGGCTTAAAAACCTCCTCCGTGAAATTTTACGTATTTATACCAAGTTTCATGGCAAACAGTCCAACGGAATACGAGACCATAAATGTGAAACATAATATAATCAAACTAACAAAATATTTATGAATTTAGATATTCAAAACAATATTTTATCCAATACTTTCATCACGTATTATTGTCAGATTTTCTAGCCTACTTAATGATGAATAAGACTACACAATATAATAATAATAAGACATATTCGTAGAATAATATTAGGCAATAACTTAACGAACAGCCGTTGATTTACGAGAACTAATTAAAAAAGTCAACAACAAAAACAACAAATATTGACCCGGTATATTTCCATGGTCGGTCAAACTGGATTTGAGCACAGGGGGTACAAATCCGGGGGGTACAAATCCGGGGTAAGACTTAAGGATATGGCCACGGGGGGTACAAATCCGGGGTAGGACTTGAAGATTTGGCGACGGGGGGTACAAATCCTGGGGGTATAAATCCGGGGTAGGACTTAAGAATTTGACCACGGGGAGGTACAAATCCGGGGGGTACAATTCCGGGGTCGGACTTAAGAAGTTTAATTGGATTTATATCAAGTATGCAGCTGTTCAGCCAAACCGGAAATGCCAGTTGATTAAAATACATAATAATTTATCCGTCCTAAAAGTTCGTGGCAGGAATTGTACCCCCCGTCCTGTGACGTCAAAATGACGTAGCGTTTTTTCTGGTGGGTACAAATCCGGGGGGTACAATTCCGGTGACTCTTTGAATATTTAGGAAAGACGCTGCATTATTGTTTCTAAGGTATAGCCTACTTTGACAGAAGCTCAAAGTAAAATCATAGTATTTTTGTGGTTCTTTTTTTTGCTGTTGGCAATTAATTTCGTTTGTTATTTAAACTTACACACTGGAACTTCACATTGAACCATCCAAAGATATTTAGTAAAAATGTAAATGGTTATATTATGCTGTGCTTTCATAATTTACTGTTCTGGCCATAGCATTAGGCTGGTGAGTGAGTTCGCTGCTGGCATTAAAAATATGTTGTTTGGCTAATGTTTTACTAATGTGACGTTATAGACATGCAGTTATGCTCTTTTTTATGTTCTGCTGAATCAGCTGATCATTGAAATATGTGATGGTTAAAATGTGCTTTTATCTGTGGAAAATATTTTAAACTTCAACTACAGTAGAGGAGTGGAGGTGTCTGTCTCTAACATCAAGTGATCATAGCTGAAGCTCCCATTTTTCGCCACTCGCCTAATGCTGTGGCCATCAGAACTGTAGGTACACTTTTAACACCACACTGCATGAAACACTGACGTTTCAACCGGAATCCGGTAAAAAGTTAACATTTTGTCTTTCAGCGGTTTCCGAAATTGTGACGTTGAGTCAATCACAGTTTGTGTTTAACTTGTGTGGAATTCAAGTGAAAGAATATTTTCGTGTAGAAATGTAGTTTTAGTCCTAATTAATTTATGTATTTTACTGAAAAAAAATGACATCAACCAGTGAGGAAAAGATTTGCCCATTGTAGGCGACGGAAATTGCCTGATCTGTGCAGTTTCATGTTTAATGGTCTTGGAAATCAAGACCAGCATAAAATTAAATTATAAGAACTATAGTTGTGTGCTAATGGAACACTGGGACCGATATGGACATTTTATTGTTGGGGATAATTCCTATAGAGTACTAATAACGTGCAAAAATGACTCGTGTCCGTCGAGTATCGACGGGCAACAACTAGTAATTTTTTAATACCCAGTTTGTAACATCATAATGTAGCCTTATACTAAATTTGTACTTGTCATTAAGCTTTTTTTAACATTTTTCGTGTTTTTTGGGGGCTATAATCTTCTAAATGACTGGCGTTTGAAACGTTTTATGACTGACTGCCCCTTCTGCTTTGGTAGAAAACATCAGGGAGTGTAGGAATACCAACATAAACGAAAATAAAACTGAATATAAAACAATTTTATTGGTCTAAAAGTTCAAAAACATAGGTAACGTTGTTATATAACGTAATACGTCATTTTACTAAGAGTTATCCAAAGGAGGCACCTAGAACGTTATTCTACTCACCTCTTTTGTGCTAATTTTCCAGGCCTTGACTGCTTAGTTTTTGAAATATTGGGTAATCCAGCTTTTCTATATTCCCTCTGGTTTTATCCTTCCACTTTCTAATAATTACTGCACCTGTTTTATTTTTATTTACACGATTTTGGTCGCCGGGTGACAACGCAACAAGCGGTGAGGAGTTTATCTTTCGGCAAATAGAACGATTTTCCTCAGAAAGTCCGTGCAGTCCCGCGAAGCACGCCAACTTTGACAGACGAAATCAGGGCTGCCAACTCAAATATCTTCAAAACAAAATATACCACGGTGTAGCTCGTGTCCTAGAGAACCTTTTTCACTGAATATCTCCGATTTTGGAATTTTGTCGCTTAGAACATTTACGGGGGACCCCTTCAATTAAATAAATGCTCGCCTTTGTTGAGCTGTATGCCTTTTACATTTTAATGTTCAACAATAAACTGGTTTATAGTAATTGTAAATTATGCTGAAATTATTTTTCATTGTTTTTAATAATAACGAAGAATTGTGTTTGATGAGGAATTCTTTTTAGTAAGCCTCCTTTATAGAGTAATTGTTCATAAAAATAATATTTTTTCATTAGGCCTAATTGAACATTCCAATAATTGTAGGATTTGGCGGTTAGTAGAACCGCATTGCCCACGTAATACCATTTTTTATATAGTAGACCTATCAGTAATTCAAAGTGCCGTTCGGGAACCACTGACTTTAAATAAAGTCAGTGGTTTAACTGAATATACAATTTAATCTTGAACTGTAATAAATTTTGTAATTGGTTTTACAAAATAGAATATACTTATACATTTATTTTGATTTTGATGTATCAGTAAATATGTTATAAGTTTTGTAATTGTTACTAACACTTAACTTTCTTTGGAAAATTAGAGCCGCCACATAGAGCTGGGCCCGGGACCAGGTTCTTACCAAAGGCCCCCAATACTGTATTCAGAAAATTTCTTTCTTCTTCAAACATGAAACCCAATTTACAGTCCGAGACAAGTAACGTGGCCCAGGTTGTTCGTAAACCCAATGTAAATATTAACATTAGTCTTATGGGCGGACTGGGCTATCTCATTTGATTAAACTTATGTAACTGCCTTCAAGTTCCTGTCTTCGAATAACATTTCTGAATACCTAAAGTACAAAGTTTCAACTTGACAGTGGACTAGTCCAAATTACTGACGCATGATAAAAACCATGCATGATAGTTGGCTGGCTTGCATGATAAAAACACGCCAGCTGGCGCGGCAACTGAGCTCCCATGCTTCATGATGCAATAGCACTGTTATGCCAAGTAATTTCTTAAAATTTCATGGTAAAAAACAAATGGCCGTCTCGGATTTCCATTCACAAGGGATTGGCATTCATACAGTTAGTTAAATGTACTATTAATATCTAGTTTCAAAAACACTGAGGTTACTTAAATAAATTAAAACAGTCGTTGAAAGCTTTAAAATAAGACTAAAAAAATTTACATGGCACGGAGAATTGCGCGGAGCCGATGATAGCGAACGATGCGATAAGGTGTTCCTTAGTGGGGATTAACGCCCGCACTATTGATTACGTTCATGGGATCATCCTCATAATTAGACCAGTTCGTAAATTGTTGACCGAGGCGAAATCGTGGTTCGGATCTAGGGTGGACGAGTACCCGAAGGTCAGGTAATTATCCGAAATTCTACAACTACTCAAGCACGAGTCGGGTAGCTCTTACTACCCGAAAAAACGGGTCGGGTAGTTAGTTACTCCCGCCGTTTACGTGCGATTTAAGTGTGTGCGATTGTATTTTACAGACAATCGCGAGTTACGCAAAGCTACATCTGCTGTTTATCCTCAATCGACAGATTCTCTATCGCGGCCGCTCGCTAGTTTCACAAATAAGCAGCATTTTCTGTTCATTTGTGGCCGGCAAACACACCCGACCGTTTTTTACGGCCAATCGCTAGTTTCGCTAAGTTGCATTTCTTTTATTTACGATCGGCAAATACGATCGTTTTTCGCGGCCGACTGCGACTTTAGCAAGTCTACATTTGCCGATCATAGGCGATCGGCAAATAAGCGCGATCATATTTCATGGTCGATCGCTAGTTTTGCTAAGTTGCATTTCGTATATTTACGATCGGCAAATACACGCAATCGTTTTTCGCGGCCGACCGCGACTTTAGCAAGGTTACATTTGCCGATTATCGGCGATCGGCAAATGAGCGGGATCATATTTCATGACAGATAGCGAGTTTGGAAAAGCTACATCTGCCGTTTATCCGCGACCGACAGATATGCGCTATCATTTTTTGCAGCCGTCCACAAGTTTTTCATAACAGTAACCTCAACAATATTTCATTAACTCATAGAAGAATGGATTTCAACAGTTATTTAGAAATACCATCTCTCAGAATCCAGATATTGAAAACTTAAGCTAAATTTAGCTCTGACCTTGCACTTTACAACTTCAAATTTTGATTCATCTTTTGGATGATACTCAGCATCCATTTCTGCTTCATTTGATTCATAAAAATGAGAAGAAAATTGTGGAGTTAATTGGTTTACATAAAAATTAGTTTAGTTTTTAGGTTTTGTAATTTTTATATTGTGGGATATCTTTATCTTATCTGATCCTAGTTGTGTCACTGTGCTTGAGTGACTGGATGTCAAAAAACAATAGATCAGCAGTAAGGCAAGAGGGTGGGGTTGGGTTTAGAAGTAAACAAATAACTGGACATTTGTAGCTTTCCTCCCTTATCTTGCCTTTAATTCTTTCTACCACAATTTCTTGGCTAAGGTTTTAATTTACAATTACTTTTAGGGAAAAAATAAACCTTTGTTGATACAGTAAACCTTCTCTTATCCGGATCTTCCATATCCGGACCCTCCGATATCCGGACGCGATTTTGAAAAATGCAAAAATTCAAAAACATTCCAGGAGGCCAATGTTTGTTGACCAAGTAGTCGCGATCGGTGTTTGTAGGCCGGCTAGTAGACGTCAGATTTGGAGAAAGTGGACGGGAGGGTTGTGCGATGTGCACGTGCGTGAGCAAGGTCACTGATTCGCGAAACAGTACAGAAACAGAATCCTCCCCATCTGTCCCTACCCACCCCAACACCCCCTCATCGTGCGTGGAGACAACGCATCTCCTGCTTCAGTAGTCAGTAGTGATGTGTCGAGTCGAGTCATTTGATGCCTCGAGTCAACTTGACTCGTCCACCCAGTCAACTCGAGTTACGAGTCGAGTCAAACTCGACTCGCTGTCAGGCACCAATGCTAATTCTTATGGGGGACAGCTTGGCTCGAGTAGGCAATCATCGGACAAGTTCGGGTTCTGAATCGAGTTGAGAAGCGAGTCGGCAATCCCCGGACGAGTTCATTTCTGACTCGAATTGGACCAATAGGGTTGCAGTTTTCCGAGTTGTCGACTCGTTAGGATCCGAGTTCGTGTAAGTTCGACAATCCCCGTACGAGTTCGTGTCCAACTCGAGTTACGAACAAATTGACTCGAGTCGACTCTTCTTGAGCCGTAGGCTAAAATTATATTACTCTATGTACTGTACTGCTCTGTACTGTATTACGTAATATTTTTTGAGTTAAGATGTTAATGTATAAAGTGTTATTAGACCAAAATGCCGTTGTTTTATTTAATAAACAAACGTTTCCGTATTTAAGGCTTACTAAAATTGAGTACGGTAGTTGTTGTACAGTATAAATCTGTTTTCTCATTTAAAAACATTTTTCTCTCATATCCGGATTTTTTTTTATCCGGATCGGCCGGCGCCACATTAGTCCGGATATGAGAGGGTTTACTGTAGTTTTAAATAATAGGTTGATAATTAATCTTATAACTGTTTAAATTTTACAACTATGCATATTTTACATAAATTTATTTTGTGATCTTCTTACATTTAGTTACCGTCAGATGGGGCTACTTTGAACTGTGGGGTTACTATGAACAAAAAGTAAAAAAATTAGAGGTGTGCGGATATCTGAAAACTCGGATCGGATTCGGATCGGACCGGATATCCGATTCCGATCCGAGGGTTTTATAACTATCCGGTAAGACTGACTAGATATCCGACTCTATCGGATAGACTGCATTTTTTGGGGTAAATTGTAAAGTAAGATCAAATTTTCAAGTAAGGAAAGTCTTCCAAACAAAAGAAGTCACTGCCGATGAAAGTACATTAGTGACAGAAAACATCGCAGAGCAAAAATGACGCTTTGAAATGTGACGGTTGCGATAGCGGCTAGAACAACGCCTCAACACAATGCGATTATGTAGTGGTATGCATAAAGCGATGTATTTCGGTTGCCGATATTACGACTCGTGATAAGATCGAGAATCGAGATCGTTGCATACGATCAGATTACTGCGCAATACCCGACACGATACAAACATTTTCTTAAGATAAATTCTTGTATCGTAGCATTAAATCAGTTAACAAAGTAGTACAAACTGTAATAGTTCTGTCTCGATTAGTATCCGTTACCGACGAAACATCGATTGGTATGAGGGAGAATTGCAATCAAGACAAATCAGTGTTCGCCATTGACCGACAGTGTCCAACAGTCAGTCGTCTTGAATTTCCAAAACGAAATATCCCGTAAATACCCCATAAACAAGTAGTCGTGTTGATGTTTCGTATGACTATTTCAGGCCGTAAATATCTTACGTGGCCTGTCGATACGATAAAATAAAAAGCCTGCAATAATTTTGGGCTGTGAAAGATTTGGCAAACCTGTTCATTAATTGTTTTGTCTTTCCAAATCACTTCATTTTGAATGTCGTCGTCTGCTTAAAAGCTGAATTAACTCAAGAACGTCTTTCTTCTTACTTTATTTATCAATTAAACAATTACCTACCTAGAAATAGAAAGTTGAACGATCACAAATAAGTTTTTATTTTGCTGAAATATTTATCTTTGACGATTTAAGCCTAGTCAAAGCCGGCCGGCCGTATTTTCAATACGTGATTAAAATTTTAAAATGGACTTTCTTAGATAACAGTACAATGCGACTTGACAGCCTACGTCTATGAAAATAATTAGTGAGTTAGCTTGTTGTTTGTGATATAAAACAAATAGACCTTTGTTCTAATTAAATGACCAAGCTTTAATACCGAAACTTAAACATTTGAAACTTATCTTGAAATTTAGGTTAAGTTTACTGCTCGGACTTATTTTGTTTTTTTAGTGTTATTGTAGGGAATCAAAATCTAGGTTGTCAGGCATTAGTGCATAAATAAAAATGTAAAGCTTTCTTCAAATATGAGGTGATTGGTGAATCAAGTTTTATATTTAATTCTTTTGTCTAGTCACTTAAGCCTAGTTTCTGATCAAATAGGCTAAGGAAATGAACAAAAAAGACAGAGGCCTAATAGTGAACAAATTTATGTTGCATTGGAAAAGGATTTTTTAAGTTGCAAATCCTGAAATTGATTTAGGCCTAATAAGCTTATTCAATTAATTATATACTACCTATGCTTAAGGGGAATCAACAAATTTCTAAATTCTCAACAGATATTTAGTTGAACCTTTGCATACTTTAATAATTGACATTTGGCGTATATTGGAAACAATATATCACAACAATCAACAACTCAACCCTATCAAGGCAAATCTTACCTTACACATAAGGATGATATGGTAGTTCCTTGCAATTACCTTAGGCTTTTGAGAAAACTTAAATCTGCTCATTACGCCGCGCTGTAAATATCCGAATCCGGTATTATCCGATCCGAACCTGTTGTTATCCGATCCGAAACCGATCCGAACATAAGCTATCCGATCCGAATCCGATCCGATCCAAAAACTCACTATCCGCACACCTCTAAAAAGAATGTTTTGAGTGTGTGTAACATACACTAAATACTTACTGATTACCTTATAATATATATTTTCTGATTCCCTAATTCATCTACTTTAAGAATATAACAACAAGTTTAGGGTTGTATAAGTATAAAAAAATACAAAAAATAAATACTGAGACCATGTTTTTCGGTAAAAATCTGAACCTGGTCAAACTCTTTCTTGTGGACAAAAAACCAATTGATTTTGGGTCCTCTAATATTTTTTTATGATACCTTGATTCATTGGGATAAAATTGATCTCAGTTACCTAGAACATTTTTCAACAAAAAGTGGTGAAAAAAATTTTTTTGTAATTTTCGACCTTGTTGGGGAAAACGACCTTGATCATGGGTCGTTGTTAAATACGCCTCAAAATGGAACATATTCCACTACTTCATTGGGCAAGTTATTCATAGCTATGAGAGGGGGTTGGAGGTCAAATTCCTAGAAAACCAGGGCAATAATAAATTTGCCTGGCCCCCTAAAAACGACTATGACAACGTCCCGTATCCTGATGTAGTCAAAGTACTTCCGGAGCCGACGATGGTTTCCTCTAGAGGATCAGGAATATTTACATTTGCTGTTACATCATTTAAACACTCAACACAGAAAAGAAGAAAAATAAGTCTGTACATATTGTTTAGTAAATAATTTGGATATCTTCAGTTTTTAATCTATCGAAGATGCTTTTTAAGTGTGTTTTTCATTATATTTTCAAAGACGATTTGAGTGATTTATAAACATAATAATATTTTTTCTGACTTAAGAGTGCTACATATTTTTATTTTGTGGAATTATTTGACATTACCAGTAATTCATAACAGGGGAAAAAATTATATTCAAAGAGGAGAAGATTCTGATTTTTTCCATGAGTTGTTTCTTTATTTTGTAAATAAAACAAAAAGTTGAAATGATTTTCAAATAATTTTTACCTGTACTTGTTCATTGAATCCCTAGCTTTCAAATGGTGTTATATAGAAGCCCCTGGGATTAACAGTGGCCGAATATACAGTGGAACCTCGATATATCGAACCTCAATATATCGAAAACCTTGATATATCAAACATTTTTCATTCCCCTTGAATTTCCCTATAGTTACAATGCTTTTTTTACCTCAATAAAACGAAGAAGCCGCCCTGAAAACCTCGATATTTCGAAATTTCAAAGCTCATTTTAACAGATTGTTACCTCTATATATCGAAGTTTTCGTTGGGCAACCTCTATATATCGAATTATTGTTTTCCCACGATCAACGCATAAAGTCAATGACCTGAGCACGTACGTACTTGTTTCACCCAAAACTTCGCGAATTCGGTACCCGCTGCACATCAGTCTCATGTCGTTCTTTGCTTGGTAAAGATCTGCGAGTTTAAGACTGTGACAAACCGCGTGTGCGTGCGTAAGTGCGTTAGTCCGTACCGTATAAAATCGTGTGCGTGTGAACGTGAGTAAACGGTGTGGCTGACTTCCCTCCCTAGTGCAATGGCAAAACGGAAAACTCTATCTTACGAACAAAAAGTTAAGTTAATAAAGGCCGTAAACGCCGGAGGCAAGAAAAAAAATGACATCGCAAAGGAATTTGGTGTTCCAGCCAGTACTCTTTCAACCATAATGAAAAAAAAAGAAAAGTACGAGAGCCAGCCATCTTCGTCCAAGAGAGTTAAGGGCCCAGAATGCAGAGAAATAGAAGAGTGTATTCTTCAGTGTTTAAAACAGTGCCGAGATAAAAACCTTCCCGTTAGTGGACCAATTCTTCAAGAAAAAGCGACAGAATTTGCGGTTCAACTAGGGAAAACTAACTTCCGCGCAAGTAACGGCTGGCTTCAAAACTTTAAGAAAAGAAACGACAAACTGAAATTTCTGAGTTTTTTCCAAAATGCTTTTAATTTTTATAATGCGTTAGTAAGAAACACGTTTTAATTGAGCGTTTTTAAATTCCATTTTAGTGAGCAGTTTCCGTTCATTTTTCGTAAGTACATTTCTTGTCAGGAATTTTTTCATATACATAGAAGTCCCGTTTTTTTATTTCATACCTATTGTGAGAGAATTTTGTTTATTTTTCGTTGGTTTATTATTTTCGTCTATATTTCTTATGTAGCCACTATTTGTTATAAAAGATTTTTTCTAGAATAACTCTAGTTTTAATTTTAAGTTAGGTTAAAGTACAGTAGAACTCAATTCTCTTTGTTTTTCAGCGTGTTCGGTTACCTGAATTTAATTTAAGTTTAGAAGTACGCAGTACAAAAAGTGAATACAGTAGCGCTGTTGTCCATTTTCACTTCGCACTCGTTTTTTATCTAGATTAGAGCTCAGGCGGTCATAAGCCACCCGT
This sequence comes from Flexamia atlantica, assembly GCA_035578135.1. Classification (NCBI taxonomy): domain Eukaryota; kingdom Metazoa; phylum Arthropoda; class Insecta; order Hemiptera; family Cicadellidae; genus Flexamia; species Flexamia atlantica. Next base: position 130,190,586 of record JAQJVK010000001.1, on the reverse strand, counting down.
TTGTTTTGTTGTCATATTCTTAATTTTCGTTCTTCTATTTTACTTTCATTCTTTCTGTCTCACTCCCCCCCTCCACACTGTTATCACAGAGCGACCACACAGGTTGCCATGGTAACCAAACCTCCAACCAATCATGAGCTCGCAAGGCAGTGTCATCATTCTCATTTTTTATGGACCAATGACTTGCGCAGTAAATACTTTTCGCTACGTCGCGTGGCGGCTGCGTAACCTTGACTTTCGATCGATATTCGTTTGCCCTATACCTTATTCACTCAAAAATGAACTCAAAAGGGATCGACTGTATTTTTAGCTTGTCTTTCTGTACTTTTACCTTTAATACTGTACAATTATTACAATTATTACAATTATTTTACAATATAATTTGTAATTTATTCGTTAAATTAATAAAAGTAATTGTTAATTTTACGTTGGCGCCTTTATTTTCCTGTTTATTCCAAGTATATTTGCAAACCTCGATATATCGAAGTCAGGCAGAAATCACCTTGATATATCGAACCTCGTTAAATCAAAATCCTTGATATATCGAAGTTTTTTCTTTCCCCCTCAGGTTCGATATATCGAGGTTCCACTGTATTCATTTAAAAATGTTGTTCATAGAAGCCCCATCTGCTCACAGCCAGACTTTGAACAGCCTCATATATTTTTTTATAATTTTTTAAGGCGTGCAAAATTTTTTTAACATGCTGAAGAAGTAGGTTACACCTGTGGACATAATTTGGTTCAAGAATTATTCATTTGGTACAAAAGGTTTTTTTGTAATATAAAAAATTCAAAATTTTTGTTATAAAGTAGCCCCATCTGACGGTATTTGTTATTTTAAGTGATTTAGTATAGTTATTCATTTTAAAGTAGGGTTAATGCAATCTAGGGGTATTAGAGGGAAAATCAAAAAAGATAAGCTTAAATAAAGTGGACCAATTTGATAAATCAAACGGATGATATATTTTAATTAATTGTAATTCAAAGACCTAATTAATTTTAAAAAATGAACATTTCATCACTTTTTACAAACAACTACTCGACTCGACCCGAATTAAAAATCCACTACTCGCCCACCCCTATTCAGATCCCACGTAAAAATATAGGTCCCTTAGTTGCCATTGGCTGTTGGGCTATTAATCAACAGTCCTGTCTAAGGAATATGTCGGCCTTAGTCAGTAACAAGACTACAAGATTACGCCACAATCATCCTTCACTCATCTGTCATTCTACTTGGCTTAAAATACCTACCTGGGTTTAGATACATTAGCTGAAATGGCTAATGTATGTATCTAATGTGGGCGGTCTGGGCTGCTACTTCTTGTGCGGACTGCACTAGCGCTCACGGCGGCAGAGCCACTAGCGCCGGTGATACCTGGGACATTTGAATCTGGAAAATTTGATTCAATGTGTTTTTATTAAAAATAAGGCACTTGGGACATTTGAAACCTGGAACAAATAAACTGATGTAACCTGATGTAACTTAAATTTATTATTTAAGTTAACAAACCTGGGACATTTGATTTTATATTAATCTACTATTTTAATAATACAGTATTTTTAAAATCTGGGAAAAATTATTTGACAAACTTTTAATAATTATTTAAACCATCCTGGGACTATTGATTTTCTCATTATTTCAAATTTTCCAGTAACCTGGGAAATTGTTGAAATCTGGGACATTTGAAACACTACCTCAAACTTAGGCCGTAGACATTAGCTCGAATAAAAGCCTGTAACATAATAATAACTTGAGAACAATCTATAACCAAATTAAAATTTATGTTGTTTAGAGGTTCATAACTGCCCTAAAATTTCTCTGATTGCAATTAACTCTATATCATATCAAAGCCCTCAATGAGTGTTCAAAACACACAAACACACAAAACTAATTATGTACTTTGATTCAATCTGGAAATACATGAAAAATAGACTTAAGTTGTAAATTTGAATCTCAACTTAAAATTAGGAAGTTGAGAAATTCTAAGAGAAATACGTTGGGTGGAGTTTTCACTTGAGTATTTGTCAATACATAAATTCGGGTAGTCATGGGATGCATAAACGAATGTAGATAATCTATGCTAATTTGCGTGTGCATACCTTTAAAACCTCAGTTATGAAAATCAGTCATGTAAAAGAGCCAATCGACTAGGAAAACAAAAACTGTGACTACCTTTACTGTCCGATTTATAGTGAACCTATGTTTTACTTGAATATCATCAAGGTATGTTTGTATGTTCAGAGAGTGCAGGCAAGGACGTGGCCAGTCAGCAAAAGAGTGATCACAGCTTCTACTCAGCGTACAAGGAGCTGGTCAAGGCCCGGGAATCACCTTCCATCCTGTACGGCTCACTGGACCTGCATGTCTTCGACGGCTCCTCTGTCATCGCATACACAAGGTATCAGTCCGCAGTCACTGTTCCCTCCTGATCACAGCTTCTACTCAGCATTCAAGGAGCTGGTCAAGGCCCGGGAATCACCTTCCATCCTGTACGGCTCACTGGACCTGCATGTCTTCGACGGCTCCTCTGTCATCGCGTACACAAGGTATCAGTCCGCAGTCACTGTTCCCTCCTGATCACAGCTTCTACTCAGCATACAAGGAGCTGGTCAAGGCCCGGGAATCACCTTCCATCCTGTACGGCTCACTGGACCTGCATGTCTTCGACGGCTCCTCTGTCATCGCGTACACAAGGTATCAGTCCGCAGTCACTGTTCCCTCCTGATCACAGCTTCTACTCAGCATACAAGGAGCTGGACAAGGCCCGGGCATCACCTTCCATCCTGTACGGCTCACTGAACCTGCATGTCTTTGACGGCTCCTCTGTCATCGCATACACAAGGTATCAGTCCGCAGTCACTGTTCCCTCCTGATCACAGCTTCTACTCAGCGTACAAGGAGCTGGACAAGGCCCGGGCATCACCTTCCATCCTGTACGGCTCACTGAACCTGCATGTCTTTGACGGCTCCTCTGTCATCGCATACACAAGGTATCAGTCCGCAGTCACTGTTCCCTCCTGATCACAGCTTCTACTCAGCGTACAAGGAGCTGGACAAGGTCCGGGCATCACCTACCATCCTGTACGGCTCACTGGACCTGCATGTCTTCGACGGCTCCTCTGTCTTCGCATACACAAGGTATCAGTCCGCAGTCACTGTTCCCTCCTGATCACAGCTTCTACTCAGCGTACAAGGAGCTGGTCAAGGCCCGGGCATCACCTTCCATCCTGTACGGCTCACTGGACCTGCATGTCTTCGACGGCTCCTCTGTCATCGCATACACAAGGTATCAGTCCGCAGTCACTGTTTTCTCCTGATCACAGCTTCTACTCAGCGTACAAGGAGCTGGTCAAGGCCCGGGCATCACCTTCCATCCTGTACGGCTCACTGGACCTGCATGTCTTCGACGGATCCTCTGTCATCGCATACACAAGGTATCAGTCCGCAGTCACTGTTCCCTCCTGATCACAGCTTCTACTCAGCGTACAAGGAGCTGGTCAAGGCCCGGGCATCACCTTCCATCCTGTACGGCTCACTGGACCTGCATGTCTTCGACGGCTCCTCTGTCATCGCATACACAAGGTATCAGTCCGCATTCACTGTTCCCTCCTGATCACAGCTTCTACTCAGCGTACAAGGAGCTGGACAAGGCCCGGGAATCACCTTCCATCCTGATTTTTCCATTCTTGATTTTTTCTTTCAGCCAGAGGCATCTTTGTTTAGATTTACCAAAAGAAGCTAACATATTTTAAAGAATATGTTCTGCGATCATTCATGTGACGTGAAAATTTATTGTTTGACAATCTGGAACATAATTTTTTTTTAATTCAGTAGAGTTACTTTAAAAATTATGTGGGAAATCAGATTTTAACTTTTTGCCTTTGACCTTGTTGTAATAAAAATATATTATAATATTGCATACCTTAATGGTTTCTGTTTAGAGTTTTAATTGATTTGTTATTGTACTTAGGATCAAAAGTGGGAACCCCGGGTACCTGGTGGTGTTCAACACGGGGTCGGAGGAGACCGTGGTGGACGCCCGGCAGATCGCCAGTGTGCCGGACGAGCTCACTCTGCTGCTCACATCGGACGCCAGCCCCATGGCGGACAAGTGAGTCCCAACCATTCACCTTCACAGTGATTACTGTATAACAATAAATTGTTTTTTCTCATTCTTTACTCTTTTTCACAAGGGAAATAAACAAACTAAAATAATATGTTCCTAGTTTATAATTAATGTATTCATAATATTTAATAATACCCTGTTTTTTTGGATTAAAATGTTTTTATCAGAGTAGCTCATAAAGATAAATTGGTCTTGTTCCTTGTTTTCCAGCTCATAAAGATAAATCAGTCTTGTTCTTTGTTTTCCTTTAAAAATCATTAATTAAATAAAATAATTGTAGGGGTCTGCAGGATACTGAAAAATCGGTACGGGTGCAGTATTGAACACAGTACCGTTTGTACTGCCTGTTTGGTTGGTAAAAAGTCATCGGTTCGGTACTGCTAATGACAAGAGAATTTAAGTGAAATTATTTCAGTACCAACGTCAGTATTGCCTATTTGGTTGGTAGAAAGTTATCGGTTTGGTACTGCGAATTATGGGGAAATTTAAGTAAAATTATTCTCTGTTAATAATTTTGCATTTAAATAATTTTCCAGTGGTAAGAGAGTGGTCCAGATTTACTCTACCTTACATACATTTTACCAGGCTTACAACTGAATACTTAAGCTTTGCTACATCTTTATTGTTATCAATATTAACTATGTAGGTAGGCTATGTATACCCTACGTTATATATTTATTTTATTATTCGCTTGTAACTTAATATCCAGTAATTTTTTCTTTGGTTTGATTTTTTACTGATAAGCTAGGCCTTTTGATATTGTTGATATCAATTAGCCTATTGTTAGATTTTTCTTCATTAACTCTTATAGTGCCGTAACAAATAATAATATGTATGAGAAATGCCGGACCATTTTTCATTGTTATGTACAAAAAGTGCTGGTGCTTTTTCAGCAAAAATGTCACAGCGCGTATCGCTACGAGATCCTCGGCACTAAAAGGGTTAAATTAAAGAGGCTCAATATTTTTTTAAATACAAATTTTAATATACCTCCTTATATTTATTTTTTGTAAAATGTCTAATCAAATTGTTTTGAGGAACCTTTTAAACTTCAGCAGGCTTAGTACTGTACCAGTACTGAACTCGTACTGAGTACCAAGATACAAAAAAAGTACCCTTCAGACCTAATATTACTTAAACCAAAGACCCCTAATTGATATATAAACATTACAATTTCCAAATTACAAAAAAAGGGTGGTATGGAGCTTTTATTAGTTTCAATTTTTGAAACCTTTACTGGGGTTCTTAATCAAATGACACCCCACACCATCCTTAATCCCAATGGCAAGATTAAAATTACTCTTATGAGGGGACAGGACCATGTCAGTTGACTGGAACTTTACCTTCTACTGCCATAAATGTTCAATTGTAACAAATTTTATAATGTTTATATCTTGTTTGGACTTTTGACTGAAGACATTTTGATCGATCATCAAAAGCAAAATTTTAATTTGTCCCCCTAGCCTTCAAGCCTAGGCCTCAATGTGCTGCTGGTGAATACATTATTTGTAAATACTGTATTTCATTTTCCAGGAACAAAGTGGAGAGTCAGTCTGTGTCCCTGCCTGGACGAGCAGTTGCTGTGTTCAGCTTTGTCCCCAAAGCTAAGGAGTAAATAATTTACCTTATGGCGTTACTTTTATTAATTTACTGGAAAGTATAGATGTTTCCATTTTCAATTCTTTTTTTTACTTAATTTTTTATTGTAATAAATGTGACTTTAGTTAGTTGTAACTGTGTAGTGTAGGATGATTAAAGCTTGCAACTGAAGTTTTGCCTATTTCATGAAAATTCCCATGTTCCAAACATTTTAAAGTGGTTGATTTCCTGTGATAGGCCCACCTCTGTGGCAGTAAAGCAGGGGTGATGAATTTTTCTTGCTATCATGGCCATTCTGGTTTGGAGAACATTTTGGAAAAGTTAAAAAATACTCAAGTAATCTAAATCAATTACTGTATGGAAGAAGAATTAGCTGATATTGAAGATGTAAGCTGTTTGTTTATAATGTACTGAAACTGCAAACTTGTGTACGTCAGCGTTGATGGTGATCTATCAATTGCATCGAGAGTGGTTATTGGTGTTTAATCAATTCTAATTTATTGTTGCATTGTTGTGGATTTAATCAATTTGTGAAACTCGCTCATTTCACCAATCGATAGTTCAATGCGTTAGATACCTCGATAGGTTTTCACTTATGTCAGTCTAATCTACACAAATGATACAACCAGCTGATTTTTTTTAAGTAGGAAGAACAAAATGAAAGCGTTTTTGGAAGATATTTAGAGGTAAAATTTTGGTTTTCTTAAGTAGGTAGCCTGTTGTATTGAGCGAAAAAACAATAAAATAGTTTGTCACACAGATGTAATGCTACTGTTCGTTGCTCAGTAATTTTCCAATAAAAATAATCTTTACAGTAATTTTTCAGTTTTTTATTTTTTTCAGTAAAACTTGACCTTGTACAAAAAGCATTATTTTGAGCCACAGTAATGAAATATACTATTTCAACATACTGAAACAGGAACATCTGTTCAACAGCAACGCGATTCAAGCTAGTTTGGAAAATAAAAAAAATCGGAAAATTTCAAAATCCAGGGTCATAACACATGTGCCACAGAAAACATAATATACCAACTACAGTGTAAAAAGTGCGAAGCACAATATGTAGGCCTATCTACCAATAGCCTAAGGACTAGGATGGATGGCCACAGGCAAGACGTCAGCACAAATTACAAAGACAAGCCGGTAGTCCAACATGCCATTAGCCATAATGAATCCATCTTTAACAATTGTTTCTCCGCCAAAATAGTAAAATCCTTGCCCCCTCAATATAACCAATCACAGTCAAGAAGATGGGAACTGGCCTACCAGTGGTTCACTAAATCTAGAGAACCACCTAACCTCAACCTCAGATAAATTCCTTCCCCCAAACCACTAACCCTACCCAAAATAGCAGGCTCCAACTAGTAAAAACTTTTGCAGTCTGAACATTCTAATCTATGTATACCAGCTTGATTGTACTTATCCTTTTTTTCTTTTTAAGTTAGATTTTTTATATATTAGATTGAATGCATTGTTTTCAGTCTTGTAGCTTATTTCATAGTTTGTCTTGGAAAATTTATTTATATTTATATTCATATTTATCTACAGATTGATTCTCGGTGCCTGGCGTGTAGGGAGGGAAGTGTGCGAGAGAGATGGAGAATCCCCCACCACTTATCCCCTACAATGAATGCGTACAGTCAATTCTAAAATAATCAGCTGTCTTTTGAAGAAAATTTGAATGATTTTTAAATTTCACAGACCAACAAAAACCTTTTCCATAAACAACAAAATTTATAAAGAATGTATTATAATATGTTAATGCATAAGGATTTTTTTTTGAAGCTATGTAAGTTTTTTTTTCTATAGAATCATGTTTAAAATACATATCTTATTTACTGTTACCACAAATACAATCTATAAATACTAGAATAGTAAATTAACCACAAGCAACGATTTAAAAAACATAAACCTAACCAAGAGCCAACAAAGGCCATGTCACACTGCCGTGGCATCACGTCCGTCTAATATGCGGATGATGTTTGAAAAGGTGGTAAACCATGTTATCAAATAGGACAAGTCATACTGGCGATTTTATTTATTTTTTCTGATTTGTTTAATCCTTCCGCCAGGTTCAATAATTAGCACTTTAGTCCTAAGTAGTATATGTTTAGCACGTTCTTGTAAATCATAAAATTTGATAAATTTGCAGGTATAAAGTTAGGCCCAGACCTACTTGGGCTACAAGAACGACGCGATTCTGGTGACATGACCACCACAAGAACAAGCGATCCAGGTGTTACGAGCCACTGAAGCCTCCTTCTTTACTGTTATCATCCTCTCAAAAGAGAAATACGTAAATTATTGCTGGGATCCCTCGAGATATATTTAATGCTCGAGATGACGCAGTGTCCTATGTCAGCGATGCGGGCGATCCCTGTGACAGTCGCTCCGGTCACGACCGGAGCGATTTTTTTTATTTTCCAAACTAGCTTGAATCGCGTTGCTCGTCTCGTTTGAATTGTATTGCTCTCCAGACGTCCACGTAGGATTAACGTAAACTCATTTGATTGTATTTTTGGTCGCTCTTGTCACCCATGTAGGATCGGGCGTAAAGAGTCTGCAGTACCTCCCGCCATCTTTTGGGTTTTAGTCCCTTAACAACATGCTAATGTCATTTAAAAATGTTCTGCTTTGAGCACAAATTACTTGTTTACCTTAAAATGTAAACTGATTCTTGAATACGTTTTTCCTTTTGATAATTGGCAGTGAAATGTGAGGGCATTTTTTTGAAATATGTTCAACTTATAGTTAAAAATGTTCATGTAAAATGGCAAATTTTACACATGTATATTGTTAATTATTCAAAAACTGTTTCATGTTTAAAAACTTTAATATCACAGATCTCTAGATATTTTTATTACCTTTAAAAGTTGTAGCAACTGTCTGAAATTTACATTGCTCTAATGGACAAACCCCTGAAAGCCCATAGCCCATGCAGATGTACTGCAGACTCTTAATTCGCAATCCTAGCTGGGTGGTAAGTGCGACGCGATCAACAGTGGCTACGGTCGGTGCTGGTGGCGGCAAAATGTATATCCACGCCAGCGACAACATTTATTGTACTATGTGGTTGCTGTTCCACACCAAACGATGTGACAAGGACGATCATCATCACACAAAACTAAACTGATTAAGTTTTCTGTGATCGTCATGGACGCGCCGCCGCACCGTGCCGTATGGTGGATCCCGCTCTGTCGCGTCGTCCGTGTCGTGCGATCTTTACTCACCTTTACCATAGATAAATACCCCCGTTGCAGCAGACCTGCATACTCAGCGAATTTCAAATGCAAAACAACATATTTCAATCCTACATAGCGAGATTTGACATATTTTTGTAAGCTCCATAAGAATAACATGTGGAATGAGTATGCAGGTGTGCTGTTACAGGTATATTAAAACTGGGTGGTTTTAATTCAATACTTAGTAGATCTGAACTAGAAGAAGCTATTTACCAAGTTTTATTGAGATATGTTGAGAAATAAGCAAGATATAGAATTTTAGTTATTTCCCATAAGGTTAACATTGGGACAACGTACTGTGTTTACCACTTTCAATATCTCGGTAACCAATGGACATAGAGCAGTGTTTCAAAATACTAAATTGTTTGTTTTTTTGAGCTGAATTCAATGGTGCCCACAAAAATTCGATAAATTTTATTTTTCTATGTAAAAAACTCTAAAAACCCATTTTTGGGGGGGTTTATCCCCCTTTACCCCCCCTTCCGGTGGTCCAATCGGGCTGGTTCACGAACTCGTCCAATTGATTACCACTTTACATGTCCGTATCAAATTTCATGAAGATCGGACCATTTTTAACTGTTAACAGACTCATAGATTTATATATATTGATATAGATATATATATCTATATATATATAGATAGATATATATAGATAGATATATATAGATATATATATATAGATAGATATATATATATAAAAATTCAAACGAATAGTGTTTTTTGCTTCTGGGGGCCCCAAAACGAAAAGTTATTGTGGTCCCGAGCTTAGGTCTTACCATGAGACCTACGGTAATAGCTTCTTCCCTATAGGGGAAATTCGCTAAAAACATGCCTTTACTCGCTGGCGAGATTGAAAATTCAATAGCTCAAAGTATTTTTACAAGGTGGCGATTAGTCTGGATGGCACCTACGACGACTTTATGTTGGGCTGATATGCGCCGCCGAGCCCAACGCGGGCGCTGCGCGCCGCCTCTGTGCTGCATATCTAATACAGGCAGAAATACTGTGTATTACACTGTCAACCTAACAGGTGTATGTTAAGAAAAACTAGAGTTTTGGTGGAAAAACCTGTTATTAACACAGTATAAAACAGATTTTATGGTTGCTGTATCACATTAAAACCCCTCATATTAATACAGTAGAGCGCCGATTAACCGAACTAATTGGGAACAAGGGGTGTTCGGATAACTGAATATTCGGATAATCGAACATGAAAAGACAACATTTTAAAATTATATAAGTAATGTAATTCTTAGTAGTAAAAAGGCTAAAAAATGATCAAACAAAAATTATTCACGTAATTTTATTATGAAATCTATCAGAATACATTGATATCCCGGCGCAACGGGAGTTTCGGTTGGCGCGCGGATTTGAATTGCTTGAGAATCATGTTCAAAATATGAATTATTACGGCGTTCGGTTAACCGACGGTTCGGATGACCGACGTTCGGATAATCGGCGCTCTACTGTATGTCACAAGATTAATAAAAATATATTTTCAGGTAATTGTATTAACACATAGGACGAAACAGTTCAGACTGCAAAGCAATATACTTCAATCGTTACCGTTATCTCTATGATAAAAAAGGAATCTTGATATAGCCTCATCCTCATTATTTATGCCAATATAGGCCTAAATTGTGTACGATTGCAAGGCTTTTCAAGCAACTTTTTATGTTTTTACGTATTTTCTGTTTTTAATAACATCACACGACACCAATATTACAAAATAAAACCGTATTTGGAAACTACCTCCTAAAATTCAAGAACAAAACGTTTAATCTGTTTCACAGTCTATACTTCCTTTTTTTTCCGTTAGTTTATTCCAATTAATATCCCTTTCCTTGAACTTAAACATGATTGGTATCACTTCGGGTGGGCATGTCTCTTTGGGTGATCGCTCGTTTGGGTTTGGCAAAATATACTAAAATAAAAAACGTAAACTAATGAAGGATGCAAAGTAATTGAATTTAAAAAGGAATACAAACATTTTGCACCAAAAGAAATTATTACGTTGTTGTAAAAATTTTCGTAAAAAAATCTCGTTGCCATATTTACACATCAACAAAATAACATAACCTAAATAGTCACAATAATAAAAATATTATATTTTTACAGGTCATGTTTTGACAGATGACAGTTTCTTGAGCTGACTGTATTAGGTCCCGTGGGGGGGGGGGGGTCATCACTGTGCATGCGCAAACGAGGCGCCCAGCACCGTGAATCAATCTGAATATTTTTATTTATTTTTATACTTATATAAACACTTTATGTTATAGGTTATATTTGCTTAAAAATAACATTATAGTCGAAACATGTTGCAGAAATAAAACCATGAAAAAGGTATTTTGTTCTACTTTCTTATATAATTATAAGTCTAATATAATTATATTATATTACTGGTAATATCCCTTACCAGTGAATCACTCTCCAAACCTATAGATATATGAAAATGAACAAACGGTGTTTTTGGGGTCTAGGGACCTCAAAATGAAAAGTTACGGTGGTCCCGCGCTTAAGTCCACCATGCTGCCTACGGCAATAGCTACTTCCCTATAGGGGGAAATTCGCTAAAAACTCCTAAACTTCGCTAACCATTTTTGGGGGGTTTATCCTCCTTTACCCCCCTTCCAGTGGTCCGATCGGGCTGGTTTTCAAAACCATCCGAATGATTACTACTTTACATTTCTGTGCCAAATTTCATTCCGATTGGACCATTTTTGCGGGCGCTATCGTGCTTACAGACACATACATATCTAGAAATTTGAACGAATGGAATAGCTTCTTCCCTGTAGGGGAAATTCCCCCTAAAAACAACCATACCCCTAAATCAACTACAAGGGATAGTTCATAAAAAACACCAACTGACGGGAGAAAATTCAACTGACTTTCGGTTGACCGACCACCTCCAAATTTCATAATTTTATATTACCAACCATTCCTCACAATAATAATAAACAAACCCCCTAAAAACTACAAGGGCTAGTTGAGACAAAAATCCTTGTTGGCTAGGGATATAAGTCAAGTGAGTGGGTGTTTTCTTTCAACTATACCCCTTTGATGTTACATACATTAGATACATTACTTTGAAATGGCGACCTAGCCAGGTAGGTATTTTAAGCCAAGTATGAATGCCAGATGAGTGAAGGATAATTGTGGCGCGATCTTGTAGTCTTGTTACTGACTAAGGCCGACATGTTCCTGAGACAGGACTGTTAATTAATCAATAGCCCACAGGCGATAGGAGAATGGTTACTTTGAATATTGTGTTGAATGGTTGATAGCATAAAATTTCAAAATGTCAGTAGTCGGTCAATGATCAACCAGAAGTCCCCAGCCACTCAGTCGAGTTTTCTTCCCATTCAGTAAGGGTGTTTTCTGTGAACCACTCCATTAAAATTATTGACTTAGGGGATGATTGATTGTTTTTTATTACTGTGTGAGATAGTTGGTAGCATAATTGCAAATTTTGAAGTCCACCAGTCAAATGGTCAGATGGAAGCCCACTCAATCGAGTTTTCTCCTCAGTCAGCTGGTCAGCAAAATAAATAGTCCTGTTTCCTCTTTTTTCATTTTATCAAAATGTTTTGCAACTGATAATAAAGAAAAACGCCAATGCATATGAGCATAGATAAAATATATGTTATCTGTGATATGAGTCAGTTCCGCCGTGTATTAAAACAATTAAAGCCACACAACGGAATCCGTTGGACGTTCAACGACGGCGTTTTCCGTTGTCCGCGACGGCCTATAAAACGTCTCTAGGAAAACACGCCTTAATGGATGACAGGTAAGATAAAGCGGTAAGATGGATGTCGGGTCCATCCTGGGGGCTGTTTCATAAAACTTACAGGGCCTGTAATACAGGGGATTTCCCTGTATTACTGGTAAATATTACAATCATGTGTTTCATAAAATTTGTCAACTGTAAAACAATTTTCAGGAGATTTAATACTGCCTGTATTACAGGCCATGTAAATTAGATAGATTTAGACTACCATAAAAGTTATACACGTTAAATATTTTTAGTTCGAATTGTGTAGTTTTGGAAGTATTCATGTCTTTTAGTAGTTGAAATGGTCTCAAGAAGGAGTTTTAGTGGTTGTGAGAACATTATTGTTTGTATCAGCTACTTACAAGGGGCTGTTTCTAAAACGTCTTGTTATACAGGTCCTGTAATATAGGACTTTTTGAATAAAAAATACAATGCCTGTAACATCTGTTTCATAAAAATTATTCTACAGTCATAAGATCATCTGTAAATCTTTACCTGTATTACAATAGAATCCTGGGATTTGTTTGTTTACTTTTTCAACTTAGGTTAGAATTATATAGTGAATATACTAGATACACTTAATCCTAACCAATATCATGTCTAAAAGAGAGGGAAAAAATATGTTGATAAGGAATTTTCTGGGAATGATAATCAGAAAGAAAAGCCAACTATTTGACCAATACAGCCTGAACATAACAAAAGGAATCTAGGAGGAAAGCGTGGAATGAAGTAGGAACTATGCAGTGTCCATCAGGTTGGTCTCACTTTTTTAAGAGGGTGGCGGCCTCTTTTAGCGAATTTCCCCTATAGGGAAGAAGCTGTTACCGTAGGTCTCATGGTAAGAACTAAGCCCGAGACCATCATAACTTTTCTTTTTGAGGTCCCCAGATGCCAAAAACACCATTTGTTCATTTTCATAAATATATATATATATATATATATATATATATGTATATATATATATATGTGTCTTTAAGCACGATAACTCGCGTAAAAATGGTCCGATCTTAATGAAATTTGGCATGGACATGTAAAGTAGTAATTATTCGGACGAGTTCGTAAACCAGCCCGATCGGACTACCGGAAGGGGGGGTAAACCCCCCAAAAAATGGGTTTTTCAAGTTTTTTATATAGAAAAATAAAAATAATCAAATTTTTGTTTGCACCATTGAATTCAGCTCAAAAAAACAAACAATTTAGTATTTTGAACCACTGCTCTATGTCCATTGGTTACCGAGATATTGGAAGTGGTAAACACAGTACGTTGTCCCAATGTTAACCTTATGGGAAAATAAGTAAAATTCTATATCTTGCTCATTTCTCAACATATCTTGGTAAAACTCGGTAAATGGGTTCTTCTAGGTCAGATCTACTAAATATTGAATTAAAACCACCCAGTTTTAATATACCCATAGCAGCAAACCTGCATACTCATTCCCCATGTTATTCTTATGGAGCTTACAAAAACATGTCAAATCTCGCTATGTTGGATCGAAATATGTTGTTTTGCATTTGAAATTCGCTGAGTATGCAGGTCTGCTGCAACGGGGGTATTTACCTTGCCTTTGCCCCACCCACATAGACTATTTTGCTCTGTGTGTAGACATTATCAAGCAAAGCCAAGGAGTGAGCATAGAACTATAAACATGGAACAGCGACTAAATGCCGCGAGAACGGTCCGGCAGCCGCTCCGCTCCCCTCACCACAACCAGGAACGGGTACCGTTCTTTAACATGGGAGAGATCGGGAAAAACACGACGCGCGCTGCTTCGAATTAGAACTGCCGCCAAATTTTGACACCTATGTGGTTTTCCGGTTGTGTATTTAAAGTAAATTAAATTTCCTATCAAATTGTGTGATTTGTTTCCACGAATAGTTATTTTTAATATTAATCATAGAAGATCAAAGTTAGAATGACTATTACGGTCTCTGAATATGTGATTACTATGATTACGTTTGTGAGCAAAATATGATGTATCTGTCCAAATAAACAATGTATTCCTATTTCTTACGAGTTTCTCCAACAAAGAATAATATATTAAGCAATATTTATTCGGAATATGTTTAGTAAAAATAATGCTGAAAGTTGTTAAGGAAAGTCCACAATCATTAACATTGCATCGAGTTGGGAGGAAATAAATATTTAATTTGTATTTATTTCTATATTTTTTTATTATTTCAACCTTATTTTGTTTTAGGAGAGTTATGTTTACGTATAAAAATAATAAGTAATAGGAAAACTAAAGAAATACTACAATCCGTGCTCATATTAATTATTCTTACAGTCTTCCAAAATGTTATTGTCCTAATTATTGCCCTCTTCCAAAATTTTTAGACGAAAAAATGGTTTTGTTTAGACTAAAATGTGTTTTTTTTATGTGAATGATTTATGGGATTTGTCTCGTGTATCAGTTAGTTATATGGATCAACAAATAATTTAAATTTATAAAATATGTTGTGTTGATTATTAGCCTATTACTATGTCTCCTAATTAATTAATTAAATCAATTAGAACTCGTAGGTTCTTGAAAAAGATTATATGAAATTCTTTGTTTAAATATCCTTGACCTACAAATAATTAAAATAATAATTATCATTACTAGAGTAAAGAATAAATAAATAAATAATAAATAATAATGATCATCACTATAACTGCTTTCTGAGTCCATTTCAACTACTTACAAATCAAAAAAGTTTCAAAAACACTCTGTGTAAATATAAAATGGATGACTTGTAAATATGTTATGGTAGTCTTGAGTACAATAAAAATTTCTCCAATAATTTACAGAGCCCGTTATACAGGACACTTCTGTTTATGAAACACAATAATGTGTAACTCTTGTAATTCAGATGAAGACTCACAGCTGATTTTGTATCTGTATAATGGTTTTTATGAAACAGATTTTACAGGCATTGTACTTTTTATTTTAAAAGTCCTGTATTACAGGACCTGTTTTACAGGTTTTTTATGAAACAGCCCCCCCCCTGGATCACTGACTGGTGGTCAGGCGGCGAGACGTTTGAAAATAATGCATTTTTGATTTTGAAGGCTTTTGCAAGCCCTACCATACACGTTCAGTTTTGCCTCAAGGCCGGGACACTGTGCAGTCCTGGACTGCGCAGTTGGCCGGAATTGTTGTCTGCTCACACACGTTCAGTTCAGTTTGTACAGTTCCCGCGCCAGTTGGAACCATCTATTGAGATATTGAGAATGGTGACACCGTTTATCGCGAAGCAAGACACAGTAATGAGAGAACCTATAACGCCTCACGAAAGGCTTACAACTACGTTGCTTTTTTGCGTGGACTTAGGGTCCGACCTTGTTTTCTTTCTACAGTCGTTATTAGGGTGGTACAAAAATATCTTTGGGTGATACAAAAATATCTTTGTGTGATACAAAAAGGTACAAAAATAGTACAAAAACATGATATGACTTATTTTTTATTTTAACCAAGTTGTGTTTTTAGTGTAGACTTAGGATCCGACTTAAGCAGGTGTTACATCTCTTATATGAAAGGGGTACAAAATTTTCTTTTAGCGGTACAAAAAGGTTCAAAAAATTTTGAAATTCCGATGTAAATTATTTTTTATTTTAATGAAGTTGTTTTTTGTGTAGACCTAGGATCCGACTTATAAAAAAAACACCAAACAAAACCTTAAAATGGTGGGTACAATTTTTTTTATTTGTACCGTTTAGCGGTACAAAAATAGTACAATGAAATAGCATAGTTCATTTTAAAATTTTAAGTACTTGTGTTTTTGTGTAGAGGATCCGACATTGTTTTCTTCCTGCAGCTGTTATTCGGGCGGTACAAATATTTCTTTTGGTGGTACAAAAAGGTAAATAATAGTACAGAAATATGATATAATTTATTTTTAATTTTAACCCATTTGTGTTTTTGGTGTAGACTTGGGATCCGACTTTCCTATGCGCTATATCTCCGATGTGAAAAAGGTACAAAATTTTATTTTTGCGGTACAAAAAGGTACAACAAAGTACAAAATTTTGATATAGGTTTTGTACTATTTACCAGAAGTCGGCTCACAACTCTAAGAGCTTTAAAAAGCATGCTGAAGTAAAAGAGGTTATGTTCCCACTGAAGACAAAAAGCACATGTCAGGTGCGCTGAGGCTGACTCAGTAGGGGGGGGAGAGGTGGGGGTTTGCTTGGTCGGCGGGATTCGCCATACACGTTCAGTTTTGGACTGTACAGTCCATCAGTCCAGAACTGTACAGTCCCGGCCTCAAGTGTTTCCCATCCGGCCGTATGGCCAACGATCTGCCTCAAGGAATTGCCATACACGTTCAGTTTTGGACTGTACAGTCCAGGGCTTAATTTGTAAAGAAAAAAGTACCGGAGCTATGGCACAACGAGTGGCCGCTGGGAGGGTATGGAACCCCAGCAGAAGGGGGGGGTTCAGGGGCCCTCCCCAGGATTTTTTTTTTGAATTACGATTAAATTTGATGAATTTTTAACGTTTATGAATTAGAAAGAGTTGTACACTTTTATGAAATGCTTTTTAAACAGTATTAATAAATTACGTGGCCAGAAAAAGGGTCCGAAGTCGTACCGGTGAGTTGAGAAACCGCGCTCCGGTGAGCTCCGGTTTCCTAAAAAGTACCGGAGCTGTGCTCCGGTGTGCTGCGGCTGAAATTAACCTCTAGTACAGTCCATCAGTCCAGGACTGTACAGTCCCGGCCTTGAGGCAAAACTGAACGTGTATTGTAGGCCCTAGACGTGTACCACACTGTGCTATAAAATCTAATGTGTGCATTTCAAATAAGCTGTGATTAGAGGCACTTGGAATAAACTAAAAATTACCAAATTTGGCATAGACCATGTCTTATTAGTGCTGCTCAATAATGGTACAGTTTGTATGTTGGAAACAATTTTACTCTAATTATGGTAGTTAATTTAATAAATGAAATATATGTTCACAACATGAAAAAGTTAGTAAACGAGGAATTTTTGTTATATTTTGATCTGGAAATTTTTGACTGCTACAAAATTTAAAAAGAATAGTTAAAACGACACATATATAGTTTTTTGAAAATCCTCGACCAGTCTGTTCAGGTTAAAGATATATAAAAATACCCACGTCGCAGCAAACCTGCGTACTCAGCAAATTTCCTATATATAATTATGAGCATTTTTTTTTATTTATTCATTTATATTTTTGAGCACTTTTTTCTCAAATTTTTTTTAAGAGTATTAGTATGAAAACAACAAAACGTTAATCGGTTATTACAAGTTTCTTTATATTCCTGATATAGTGAAATCCATGAGTATATAAAATATTTTTAAATAAACGATAATCGAGGAGGGCTAAACTACAATAACCGGCAGCGGCGCGCTGTTATTGAAACCTGACCAACAAAATGTCTTAGTTT
This sequence comes from Flexamia atlantica, assembly GCA_035578135.1. Classification (NCBI taxonomy): domain Eukaryota; kingdom Metazoa; phylum Arthropoda; class Insecta; order Hemiptera; family Cicadellidae; genus Flexamia; species Flexamia atlantica. The sequence goes on along the minus strand of JAQJVK010000001.1, from coordinate 130,172,452 downwards.
TCCAACGGTGTGTGTAAAGTATTGAAAATCCTAGAATCGATCAAATATTATCGACCAGCTGACAATACCAGTTTCACTAGGGCAAATTTTTATAAGATTTTTCATAGTACTAAACAAAACAGAAGACTCCCTCTTGTCTTTAAGTTAATTAATAAAATACAGTATTTTACAATTGAGACATGTTTATTGTCAGTCAACACAAAACAGAATGAATTACATAATAGAAACAATACCAAAGATAAATCGTATGTAAGAACAAAACACCTGATTGTATACTTTACTGTCATCTCCCCTTCACAAATCAAGACGGTTTGGAATTGGAATCCTCCTAAATCTTGGGCTACGCCTTAAGGTTGATGAGGGATTCGGATTCAAACCATCAGATTGAGTGGATGACTGATTTGAAACAGAAGATTTATCCATTCCAAGGAACCATAAATTTGTTCTGTATTTTCTTCCATCTTCTGTTTCAATTATGTAGGAACGTAATTGAACGATATATATAATTGCAGCTGGCTTTTATAATTTAATCAAATGGGAAAATGACCAGCTGTTTAAGTTTGTGTAAAAATTTCATAAACATCATCAGTAAAAATATGTATTCCTTATAGACATATTTAGTGATCTGGCCTTTTACAAGACAAGACAAGACAAAGACAAGACAAGTCAAAATTCTCTTTATTTACATATACATAGAGTACAGTAATGGTGTCATTTGAGTTTCATCAGTGAGGTTGACTTCTTTGCTCCAGGTATTCTTCAATAGAGTAGAACTCCCTCTGCAGCAGCCAGTCAAGTAGAGATTTTTTGAAGGTCCTGTTGTCTATCTGTTGTTTCAGTTCAGGTGGAAGGGTGTTGAAAAGTTTAGCTCCAATGTAGTATAGTATTCCATTTCATACATTCATTATTTAGTATTTAAGTATGTGTTATTTGTGCTATTATGTTCGACAGTTAAATGATTAATATGCTCTTTCAATAACTTTGCCCTATTCCCCATAATAATTTGTTCATTACCATGTGTGTTGCCCAAATATAAAAAACATTTATTTACTTACTTGTGCCCATAATTTAATATAGGTCTATATCACTATTACCCTCCTCAGAAAGAAAATAATTTATAAGAATATTAATTTGCATTCATTAATAATCCCATCATCAAATATTCACCCATAATTTAGTATCAGAATTTCCTATCTATCAATATAATATATATATGTAAAGAGAATTGCAATAAATAAAATTTAATATAATACTAGATTAAAAAATAATCCTGAAGGAATCTAAATTTAGTGTTCAGTGAGTAATTTATATTAACATATGTGTTCAACAATGTGATCATCAAGATTGACAGCAAGAAAGACTCTGGAGGGGTTCTTCTCTTCAAGATCTGGTGGTGTATAGAAGCTTTCGTAGGTCACAGTACCTAATTAATGCAAATTATCCCCAGTAATGGACTAGGACGTTCCTTTCCCTAGGACCATTTAGTAGGGCTGATTGCTCAAAGAAATACCACAGATTAAAGTCATTTCCCTTTTTAAACATTCACAAGAAGAGTGGTATGAGTGAAGAACTTTTGTAAGCTGATGTGGTAATATCCTCCATTTTGTATAAACCCAAGCTCTAAGCCAAAAGGACAATTTGAACATTATTTTATAACATTTATCTGAAGAAATAATATATTAGCCTATTGGAATACAAAAGAGACTATATTTTCCAAATTTAAGTTAATAATTTTATTACAATCAGTAAACTCAGTGCAGCAATTGGAATTTCCTGAAGGGACAAACCCAAAATTTCATAAGAAATATCTATTACTTATTTACCTACAACTCAATTGAATTTAATTTGAACTCATTACTCTTATTTATTTTAATATTATTCAAGACAGCACGAACACCCTTCCCTGAGATTGAGAATCAGAATACAAAGAGACATTACTGTAAAAAAAAACTTTATTTTATTGTATTTAAACCTTGTAAAGAAAAGCCATATGTTTCCCCACTATTGTAAACCAATTGTTGTTAACCCTTCTAGAGTCAAATGTCAGCCATTGTTTCAAGTCAATAAACTTATCTTATAAATTATATTTATTTGTCATTATTCTAGTAAAGAAACCTAGGATTACACTTACCTTGGTTGAAGACAATAGGAATCATTTATTTAATAAGATCAAGCCAAGCGTGGGTTGTAAGAAAACAACCAAAATAATTTTGTACTTAGCAATAACGGATAGAGCAAGCCGAGGGCAACATTCCATTCAAACACGAACCGAAAGAGCAGTTTCTTTACTTATTAATTCAAAAATTAAAGGTCATAAAAACAAAATAGGCTGTAGGCGATAAAGAGATTACAGTAGGTAGGTTTTTTTCGTAGGCAGTTAGGTGATGTGTAGGAAGTCTGTAGTTAATTTTGTTCCTAGTGTTGTATGAATGAGCGTCAAAGTTGGTGAGTCCCTTATTTACTACATGCATTATTACCTCGGCAATGTACAGGTTAGCTATTGTTTGCAATTTAAGCCTTTTGAATACTCCCCGGCAAGAGTCACGAAAACCCAGGTCAGCCATTATTCTGATTGCTTTTTTTTTGAAGAAGCAGTACCCTATATAGGTTTCCCTGAGATGAGAACCCCCAAACAATCAGCCCATAGCGCATTTGCGACTCAAATAGTGCAAAATAAGCTGTTCTTGAAGTTTCTGTGTTGCTAATGTGTTTGAGTCGTCTGATAACATACAGAGCAGTGCTAAGTTTATTGCACAGCTGGTCTACATGGGGTTTCCAATTGAGGTTACAGTCAATTGTGATTCCTAGGTATTTAGCCTCTTTAGATGCTGAGATGTCGGGTAATGTGAGAGCATTTTTTCTCTGTGGGCCAAAAAAGAGCTGCTGCGTCTTCTCTTCATTCAGTACCAGGTCATTTTCTTGGCTATATTGTTTGGCCATGCTGGCTGCAATATAGGTATTGACTTCTAACTCGTCAACATTCTTGTGGGATACAACAAGGGCTGAGTCATCAGCGTATAGGAATGCCTCACAGTTGTCCTGTAATACAGAGATAATGTCATTAGTGTACAAGATGAATAGAACAGGACCCAGGACAGATCCCTGTGGAACTCCTCTTGCTGTCTGTGCTTGTGAAGATCTGATTTTTTTAGATGTATTGTTTACGACCTGAGTTATCTCGGTAATCTGTGTCCTTCCGCTGAGGTAACTCTGAAACCACTGATGCGCTGTTCCTCTTATTCCTAGAGCTTGTAGTTTGTCCAGAAGATGTGTGTGACTCAGGCTGTCAAAAGCTTTACTAAAGTCTAAGAGGATGCCGGTTGTTGTGGCTCCTTCTTCAGTTGCATCAATTATAGTTTCCACAAGGTCTATTACAGCAGTGATGGTTGACTTGCCTTTTCTGAAACCATGCTGACGGCTCGTTAGAAAACTATTGTTTTCAAGGTGTGTAAGCAGCCTTGACAGTACTACCTTTTCAAAAACCTTTGAAAGTGTGGAGATGAGTGAAATAGGTCTGTAGTTGCTGGTCAGGAAGGTAGGTCCTTTCTTGTGTTTTGGATAAATTATGGAGTGTTTAAGTGAGGGGGGAAAAATACCCTGCTGAAAAAGACTTGTTTATTACATCAACTATTGGGACTAATACTTCATTTTGGCAGTGTTTCAGAACCACCGATGATATTTCATCCATTCCAGAAGACGGTTTTGATTTTAGGGATGATATTATTTTGTCTACCTCTGTTTTATTTGTTAGTTTAAAGTTCTCTTCAAATGACCTAAACTCACTTTCGTGGTAGGTTGAACGTAGTTTTAAGGCTTCTCGTTTTGAGTTTAATAGAAAACTTCTTCAGCAGCATTAGCAAAGAAGTGGTTCAAGTGTTCGGCTATTTCTTGGGGGTCTGATGGGGTTGTGTCTTCTACATTGAGAGTTTTAATGTAGTTTTTTTGGGTCTTGTTGTTGAAGCGGTTATTATTTATTATTTGCCAGACTGCTCGGGTCTTATTTTCTGCATTTGCAATATAGGTTATGGAAGCTTCCTTTCTTAGGTGTTTTAAATGAAGATCATAATCTTTTTTTCGTTCATTGGCTTGTTTTTTGTTTTCTTCATTGCCTGTATATAAGGATTGATTTATTGAGTGCCGTTATGTAAGCTCCTTTGAGCCCCATGAGTTCATGCTCTTGATCTTGGTTCATATGGACTTTTCTTTTCTTTGGTCTAGATTGTACTATAGGGCAGGCTGCATCGAGTGCTTCTTGTAATCCATCCTTTGTTAAATTCTGTGTAAGCCTGATCTGCATTCTGTGTGTTTGTGACAGTTGTCCAAGTTTCTTGCGCTAGAATATTTTTGAGTCTTCCTAGGTTTTGAGCACTGAAGTACCTTCAAGATGTACTTGGTGTCACAGCTGTGTCAAGTTTCAGGTTTACTGTGCATGTCTGACCTGTGTGGTCTGATAAACCTGTTGGAAACACAGCAGTGTCGACCTCTGTTTGCATCAGGTTTGATGCAATTATGTCAATTGATGTTTTAGAATGAGCGGTGATCCTTGTCGGTGGTAAGGGCATTCTGTTGATGTCATGGTTCAAGAGAACTTCTTTCAGGAGCTTATTGTCATCCCCATCAGACAGGCTGTCCACATTAATGTCTCCGGTTATGATAACTGGGTTTTTCCAGGTAGGAATTTCATCAAGGATGTTAGATAGATTATCAAGGGCCATTTCGAGATTGCTGCGTACTGGAGGCCTATATATCCCTAGGATATATAGTTGTAGTTTGGATTTTAATTTTTATAAGCTGTGTTTCACACACAAGCTCTACTTGCTTTCTTTCTATGTCAATACAAGAAATTTCATTGCCTAGATTTTTGTTTGCATATATTGCAACACCGCCTTTTCTATGTTCGGTTCTTGCAAATCCCCCGATATATACAAAATTATCAAGTTGAGTATTTATCAGTTTGTCACTAGTTAGGCCATGCTCTGTGAGTACAACTATGCTGGGATTAGTGTGATTTAGTTGGTGGTTGAGTCTGTTAACTTTGCTCGTAAGGCCATCTATGTTTTGATGAAAAATTGTGAACTTCTCTGATAGTGGTAGGGTTTTTTCTTATGTTTGGTTAAGTTGTTGTTGGTGGATTGATAGGGGATCCTAAAAAAGGTGTTTGGACCTTGTCGCTAGTCTTGGGAGAGCTAGTATTAAAATAGTTTGCATTAATAATTTTGTAGTGCTCTAAGTTGGTTTCAAAAAAGTCTTCCAAGCTTTCTCCCTCCATCATTAATTTTGCCGTGATTGGTGGTTTTTTTGTAGAGTGGATGTTTAGCATGTCAGGTGTTAATCGGCCATTTTGTTGGGAATCAATGCAGCTTGCACTTTTTTTTGGGCTTGATACTATTTTTGCCTCCACAGGTTTATTATTTCCACAAGCTTGTTTATTTTTTTGTTGGTTTTGATGTTTAGGGCTGTCTTTAAATTTATTTACTTGAAGGGAGACGCTAAAAACATTAGTTCTGTTCTTACCGGAGATTCTGTTCTGTTTATTCTGCCTGAGGGGTTTGTGGCGTTTTTGTAGAGTGAGGTGTAGGGGAGTCAGATCTGTTTGTGAAAGGTGTAACATGGGCCTTGTTATTTGATGTATGGTGGAGCTGCTCTTCTAGTAAGTTTACTGTGCTTTCAACCTTTTCTTGCCTCATCCTTAACTGAATCAACTCATTTAAGAGGAAAGAGTTTTTCTGTGAAGTTGTGTCATCATTTATTATTTCTTTATGTATGTTTTTGGGCTCATTAGGAGGTGTTTGTTCCATTTTGTCATTATTTTCAGCTGCTACATCATGGCTCCTAATTTCAGCTTTCAATGTCATGATGAGCTTTTCTATTTTAGGTTATAATCCAGTATATTACAACTAGATGAAGCCACATACAAAGTTTTATCAAGATAAGTTAAGAAATAAGAAAGATAGAGGATTTTTTATTTCCCATAAGGATAACGTGGGAAATGAGTATGCAGATTTGCTGCTATGAAAATGGATATATTGGGGATTTTAGACTAAAATGCATTAGATCTCATCTAGATGGAGATCCAAGTTTTATTAAGATATGTTGTGAAACAAGCGAGATTTAGAATTTTACTTATTTCCCATAAGGTTAACATCGGGACAACGTACTGTGTTTACCACCTTCAATTATCTAGGTAACCAATGGACATAGAGCAATGATTCAAAATACTAAATTGTTTGTTTTTTCGAGCTGAATTCAATGGTGCCAATAAAAATTCGATAAATTTTATTTTCCTATGTAAAATATTCAAAAACCCCTTTACCCCCCCTTCCGGTGGTCCAATCGGGCTGGTTTACGAAGTCGTCCGAGTGATTACCACATTACACGTCTGTACCAAATTTCATTAAGATCGGACCATATTTACGGCTGCTATCGTGCTCACAGACCTATATATATCGGCGCTTAGGTCTTACCATGAGACTATAGGGGAAATTCGCTAAAACCACATTCCCAGCATGGGGCTGTTTCATGTTGGTAAAATTATTGACTTTGTATTTTGTAATACGTACTGAGATAATTTCGTTTCAGAACCGATAAGATACAACTGAGATAATATATGGTAACTAGTAATTAGTAATTTGCAACTAGTAATAGTAAAACCCATTTAGATACAGCCCCCTGGTATCAGGTAGAGGCGATAACATAGATAAAATATAACCTGCTGGGTATATTTTATCTATGGCGATAATCAGTGGTAGAGGTGACAAAAGCGCCGCGGCCATAGAGTAATAATACCGCAGCCGCAGAGATATTATGATATTATCATTGTGCGTTTCAAACCTCCTTACTCTATACCATACTCTATGTACTCTATGAGAAAGTTTCATCAAAGTTGTCGTTGTCAACAAAATGAAAATGTCAGTGTCAGTGTGAAAAATGTTCAAGACCTACCCACTTTCTACCTTAACCTTATATTTTTTATAATATGAGTAATATATTTTAGATGTAGTGAAAGTGCATACGGAAATATTTGCTTAGTTAGGGAAATATTGACAGATGGAACATTTATTGTGTTAATTTCTCAAGGAATTATTATGGCTTCAATTCCTGTACCCACCAAACCACCAAGGGGTGTGAAGAACCCCAAAGAAACGGTATGAGTTTAAACCCATAACATTGTCTGGCAAATAACGATAATATGAAATCTTTTTATCAGCAGTATCAAGTTACTCACTGAGGCTTTTGCTTGCTGTTTCAAACATGCAGCTAAACCAGTGTCACCTGTCATTAATGAAGGCACATTTAAAACTAGGCCTATTTATAACTAGGACCAAATAGATTAGGCCTACAGGCCTACATTTTCTTACACACAATTAATTGAATTTCATTAACCATTATTCATGGTAGGCCTATGGGTTCTGAATTTGAACTTCTCCCCGCAGAGTTGTGTTTGGTTCAAATTTTGTTCCAAAACATGTGAAATAAAGCCCTGATTCTGGAAATGTACTTTTTTCTGTTCTGTAAGAAAATGCTTTGTAATAAGTGTTATGATCCAACTTACAGTAACAGAGATAAATAACATAAAACAAATTTTAAAACTAAGCTTAGTAAACATTTAGTTAGTAAACATTTACCAAAACTTCTTTTGGTCTGAGTTTTGGTTGTCATTTAGAAAGGTATGAATGGAATCTGATGGATTAAGAATGGTTAGGCCTTAATATTTAAGTTGGATTAGGTTAGGTTCAGATTGAGTGGCTCCCAAATGGCAGGCAGTCGTGGACCCCTAAGTAAACAAGCTAAATGATAGGGGGAGTGCTTGAGCTGTGTTGAATTAAAATCACACATTTTGATGATGCGTCCTCAATAAAACAAAATGTTTAGTAACATCTCATTTATGGTACCTAATTAAAAATTAAATATGTAGGAAAAACAACTTTAAAAACCTTTATATTTAAACTGATTTTACTTTACAAAATAAATGATTGAGTTAGGCTAGGCCTATTTATCTTTGTCAATGGGGCCTAAATAATTTTTATAGTAACAAACTGCAAGTGTATGCCTAAATAAGTTAGGCCTAGTTGCCCCCTTCTAAAGACCAAAAATTAAATAAGTTGTTTTTCAAAGAAATTTCCATTTTTTTGCTAGGTACAGTTTGGAAGTGTCTTCATGGAAATCATTATCAGTGTTGAGAAAACTTCTATATTTATTTTTCATAACTTATATTCAGAGATAACTAATTTTTAAAACTGGTTTCGTTGATCAATCAGCCAGAAGTTTTAAAAGCTTTTCAAGGACACTGCTGTACCATTGTTTGTTGTTGAATAAATAAGTAAAAATATCTCGTAATTCTATTATGCATGCTCAAACACACACAGTTTTTGGGAGTAGGCAGCACCATACTACAGGATGCTTTTGCCACGCAAGTGCCTTTACGGCAAACCACAGTATGTAGCTGCATGCGCTCAGCCGGCGGTGACTGAGTTTGCCTCAGTTAAATTCAGGTCTTCCTTTCTCTGTGTTGGTGAAAGGATTTCTAATCCAACTTTTTGAGCACGAAGTTAAGCACAAAAGTAATTTTTATTTATGTCACCAAGATGTTGAGATGCAGTGAAATTTTAGTTTTCAGTTAATATCTGGGTGAAAGAAACAGTAATTCCAACAAATGTAGCACCGTATTATAGGCTATGTAGAGTAGGGAAGTTTGAAAGTGACTTTTTAACTTTTTCCGCCTGACATGAAACTCATTTAGGACTACTGCCGACTCAGTGATACAGTCCACTCTGAAGATGTCCATACAAACACCTTAATACGTAATAGAATACACCAATTTTAGTTTTGAAACTAAACAAAGTATATTACATTAATGTCATTCTTTTGCTTATGCTAAGATCCTTTAGGCTTTTTTTTTATACCAATCTTTAAACAGCCTAACCTAACCAAACAAAACTTATCATTACTTTATGCTTCAATCCCATCAGTTCGAACTTTAGGCCTACATAAACTAGCTCAGCCTCTTAACTACCATAATATGACCTAAAATACCAAAACTTAGCCCTAATTAAAGTTATTATCTGATAGGTTTTCCCCTTTTATGACGCTTTTACAATCACAACTGTCTATATCAATCAGATTTTGAAAATATTTGCAAACTCTTGTTTGGCTTATTCCCTCACTGTTACCTGTAACCTCCTGTGTCCCCCTAGTTGACCAAGATATGGCACGTTAATTAGAGTAGGCCTACTGTACACCATGACTCACTTATTATTCACTTGTTCAGTAAAGAAATAGTAGAACCTCGATTTTCAAAACAATGTTGGTAGATTAATAATATTGACCTTGTAATCAATATGTATATGTGTTAAAAGAGTGATGTGTGTTGGTATATTACCTACGTGCTTCAGCCAAAACTACATGTCGTTAGATTTAGGTACAGTCTAAAGAAAAAATACAGTCCCGTCGGTTGCAAAAAGTGTCCCCCTTTCACATTGGAGGCTTTTGAAATTCCAGCGAAAGTGTCACTATCTGTTGTAAAACCTGTGAACTTTTTCCAGTTCTCTTTTGTTTGTATGGTAACAAAACAGATGGTAAGGATGTCAAATAGTTACGTAGTTGTACCACAGAATGCAGGGCTAGCAAAAGTCAGTTAATATTGATCTAGGCCTACATTATGATTTTGATTTCTTACATATTTTAGACGGTTTTATAAGACAACAGAAAATAATAAATTTTCATTATAAGGAAGAGTACGGTATCTAGGCTACTCTTCTGAAACCAAGACCAGTCTGTTATCATTATAATATCAAGTAGGCCTGTTATTTCTTTTCAAAAAAATAAAAATTAAAAAGGAACAAATGTAACTTAGAAGGTGCTTTTGAGATGGGTTTTCTAACAAAATATTGATTCATATTTCAACTTTGGGAATTTTAAAATAATCAATATTAGTTAAAGATATATCTAAAATAAATCAAGGTTTAAAGCACATTATAAACATATAAATTTACTTGGAATGCGAAGGATTTAAATCATTACAATTAGCATGCCTATTTTATCTCAATTTTTAAATGTACCAATACCCATGCACCGTACCTATTTAAGATTGGAATTTCGTAGAAAGTTGTTATATTTGCATGGTATTAATTTACCAAACATGTACGTAAGATATGAAGCAAAAAGCCGAATATATTTGGAAATGTAATTTCTTGGCCCTTGTGAGTGCTGAATAATTTGTTTTTACGCTGAATGTTGTCAGCAGTATGACAATTTTATAAATGTTATTCAGAGATTAGTTCATGTCAATGAGTGGTTTGTACATCTTCTTACTGATAGTTCTTTAGAGCTAATTGATCAATAGACTGACATGTCGATGTTGTGTAGAAATAACACAGATTCATTACTTTTGAAAATATCTCCAAAACAGAGGTAAGAAGATGCGCTAAGCAATAAGCTTCTTGTGAAATAACCCCCAAATTATGCAAAATGAAACATGTTGTTCTGTCATAAGAGCAAAGTGTAAAACATATATATTGTAAATAACCCTAGATAATTTAATTAGATAATTTGGGACACCTTCTAACAGAACTAAAATATCATACTTTGGACTAAGCCTCGCTTGGCAAAGGGTACAAGGTAAAGTAATAGAGAAACGCTGGCATACCGAAACAGAGGGGTGTAATTTAAAATAATTAAGTAAAATACAAAAACAAGAATTATGTGCAGTTACAAAAATTCAAACAATAAAACTGAAGCATGGCAAATGACCAGCAAAGAACAGGGATAATTTACTTAATTCAATTCTAAATAAAATCTGAAATATTAAATTGCCAGAACTAAGTTGTAATTACTTTTAAGGTGATGGAGTGTTAAAATTAATCAACATTCTGAAACACGAAAAAATAAATGTTTACTAAAGAATTGTAATACGTTAAATACTCAAAGGTTTTCTAAGGTTAAAGCAAAATGAATTTCAAAAGTTACATGTTTCTCAAATCTTGGAATAATATTATTTGAAAATAAAGTTGGTTATAATGTGAGAGAGCAAGCAGATTATACATCTAATTATACTAATAAATTATTATAATTAATACATACTTAATTAATGACGAAAACACTCCTTTTTATCCAATTTTTGCACTACCTAATTCTGCCATGAGGCAACAGGCCATTGATCTAATTTTTCACAATTTCCACAAACACACGCGCGCGAAACCACGAGATGCCGGTTACTTGGTGGACGATACTTTCTTCGCCGAATCCTTGGAGAGACTGCCTCCCTCGCCGATTCACTGGGACTCCCGAACCATCAAAAACGACGAACCCCAACAGCGAATGAGGCAGTGATACGTCACTCAGCAATGCCCTAGTTCCGCCCTATTGGTTTTGACCATTCCACGTGACATGTCCACGTGATGGAATGTTCTAGCAGGTTGACGACTGTCCTCTATTCCACTCATCAAAAGCTGATGCATTATTAGCAGATTTATTGAATCTTGTACCTATTGTGATACTCTAGAAAACATGGAATCAGCTATCGGGAATCAGGTTAGGTTCAAAGTACATAATTGAAGAAATTAGGAAAGAATTTTTGCTGCAGAGTTTCGGAACTAAAATAAAAAATCTAAATTAAGCTAGTAGTTACACTCCCCCGGTTAAAAACGTTAAACTGTGTTTAACGTTCAACTAAAACTAAAATGAAGTCTGCACAGAAGGTACTGAATGTGCTTCTCGGATCCTAGGTGGGAGCCGTGGTGGTTGCTGGATCAAATTTAATGTGATAGTAAGAATATGAATTTTGTAAATTGCCAAAATAAGTGAAATCGTTAAAATACTGCACCAAGCTAAAAGTATATAAAGCATGATCCTTCTGTCATCAACAACATCTGACCAGGAATTTGATAAATTAATATGTTTGAAAAGAGTAACCTTTTCAAGATTGGAAGAAGAAAAGGTAGGGATAGTGATGTTCCATGATGGTAGTAAATAGCTGGAGATATTAAGAAATTCGGTCCTATCTGTGTTAAACGGATCAATTTTTAGATGGTCTAAGTTTGTCCAGGGCAGGGGCACAAGATGGAAAATTGAAGGAGAAGAGAAGTCTCTGGAATCACATGGGGTGATGGTTGAGATGAGCGTCTGTGAGCCATCAAGTAGTTCGCAGTTACATGGTATTTCAATCTCAATACTTCCAAAGTCAATTTCTGGTAAATGGGTAGCCAAAGGGTTATTGTCACACACTAATCTGAGGCTATTCTTGTAATTGGTCACTAGAAATTTGTTTACTTTCAACTGAGTAACGATGGGATATTGGGGTGCGGGAGTGCAATGAAATTCACAGTGATGTTTAAGTTCGGAAATGTTTGTACCGTTGATTAGATACTTTGCACATTTAGAAGCTGGAGAGGAGAGAGAATTGTACCGTGGAATTAAACACAAATTCGATGTATGTTGGTTACAATGGGGATTGTTTTCGGTGTCCACAATGAAAATCGAATTTGATGATGATTTGAAGACAATAAAATTATGTTGTACCAAGTTACATATGTTATCTTCCCATTTGAGGGGAATGGGAAGGTAAGAATAGCCAGTGTAAGAAGTATTTGACGGGATCAAGGGAATTTTTATTTGCAAAATGATGTTGTCTTTTTCAAAGTAACACTTTGAAATAGGCAAGCTGTATATTTGAAATATTTTAGAAAAGGGGAGTGCGATAGTAAGATTAAAAGAAGTCAGTTTCGTGGAAAGTTTTCGAAGTTCGGATTCGAGAGTCTGCATGTTAAGAAGATCTTCCGGGATGTAATTGTGTTGACAGTCATTTTCAACTTTGTAGAGTGTTGAATAATGTGCGGCCAAATAGAAATATGACATAATTTCAAGATTGTTTTGAAGCTTTTTGTCGAGGGCCTTACTGGTGACGTTCACTTCCTCCTCCAAGTTGCTCTCATACGTTCGGAGCGAATTATGTAATTGTTTCAAAACATGGTCAATGTTGTTGGAAAAATTGTTCATTTTTTCTTCTGCAAGGGTGAGGTCTGCATGTTCCTCCTTTACATAGTCTAGAAGGTTATTCATCTTGTCATCTACTTGCTCTTCATTGTGTGACAGATCTTGTAGATTCGTCATCGTTGCAGTGTTGCAACACCAGGAAAGTGCATCTCCGATGAAGTCTATGGCTCGTTTGGAACGAGAAGATGTGTTGAAGAATTTTAATTTGAACGATGGATCAAGATTCATTTCATTGGTGTTAAAAATAGTGTTTATTTCATTTTGTAGATGTAGTAAGTAATTCTGGTTAGTGCAAAAGGTGTTTGGATTTATCAGAGAATTCTTGCATGTTGCTTCTTGTCCTATAGTTGTAGGTAGCTTGAATGAAGATTTAGTGTGGTAGGGAAATTTGTACAGAAGCTGAGTAGTCGAGTAGTACGGTATGATGGTTGGTATTTCCATGAAGTGAACTCCTGATACCACATGTATGGGTATGTCAGCCTTTGTATTAGTTATCAAGATCACAAATAAGGTTGGAAAGTATAATGTGGGGCAATAGTTCATCGTCATCATCGTATCCGTGGCGGTAGTAATGAAGAGTCAGCCAAAGTTCACTGCTAATGCTGGCGCGGCGGTGTTGTGGAGAATGGATCAGCTGTAGCAAGAAGCCAGTACGCAAGTGTGACGTCTGAGTGCAGAGTCAGCGGTGTAGCTGTAACGTTGAGTGTCCTCGTGTCCCGTGGGTCGTGCCTCCAAACTGCGCTTCTCAGCTGTTGTCGTCTTGCACTGCAATTACAATAATGTAAAACAAATTCTGCTGCTCAGAAAATTCTTTGCTGGTCATATTTTTGCCTTGTATTACCCCTATTTATTTTGAACATTAAAATTAAATGTTTACAATGTTATATATGTTCAGTGACAAGAATAACTGATAAATCGTTCCTTGTTTGAAATGTTACATTATTGTGTACTTTCAGATATTACCTAAAATCTACTCATAAAAAATCTTTGCTTCCTGTTTCACCCTTAAATAGTATTATTTCCTTGCTCCTTAATACTCTTATCAGTACATTATTGCATTTATATATATATTTTTTTCTTTTTAAACATCTTGATGATGGTTTAAAAACCCGAAGTCCTGACTTCCCTATAAAGTAAAAGTTAGTTCATATCAGTGCTGAGCTCAGACTTTATTGGGAAATTTATTGTAGAGAACAATCTCTTAGACCAGACACGAATATTAGTTGATCAGGCTAACATGTGGCTTGGTCTATTTAAGAATGTCTCTTAGTAGAAGTGCATCACTTCTATTAAAAGTGAAGAATGTACTTCTTCTTCCTTGTATACGTCATATTCGGGTATTTATTCAAAAATTAACACTTCACTAGTGCCATTTACGTTAGCATCGAGAACAAGTCTCCTTCCACAATAATTAAGTTTAGTTTAAAGTATCTATCATTATTTACACATGAATCGTGCAATGGATCATACAATACTTGATAACTCTTTTAATATTGTCCTTTGTTATCACTAAGTATGTTATTTATTTCAAATAATGTCTTTTATAACTCTTAACTAATCATAAATCTACTCTACAGTGGCCACTTTATTTACAATTATTTACATGTCTCCAAGTTCGGCTATCTCGTAGAGCGCGCTTGTGCTTGTGCACTATAACTTATTTTATTGTTTTACTTAACTTATAACAAGGAAAGATTTATTTCGTTCTACTCATTATCAAGGTATCTAATTATTTCTCGTTAATAAAATCGTCAAATATTAATATTAAAATTCGAGAACAGTTACTAAAATAAGCGTGGAAAAATTAAACTCAAATTACTTGTATAGAAAGAATTAAATTACTAAGAATAAAATATTCATGTCACTGAAACACATCCTTTCTTCAACATAGGCATTGTTGAATCCAGTTACTATCATAAAATATACATTTCAAATCATTGTGTGGCAATGTGGTCACGTCTGTGGTATAATTTTAACCGTTGAACATGAACACTATCTCTAACCAACTGGCCGTTTTTAAATAGCTCAATTTCATATGAAACAGGTGAGAGTTTCCTTAAAACTGTAAATGGTCCCTTGTATTTGTAAGAAAACTTTGTTTTGTTATCCCTAAGATTCTTAGGATACCATACTAATACCAAATCACCTGCAAAAAATTCTAAATGTCTTCTGTTTTTATCATAATAATGCTTCTGTTTACTTTGTTCTTTCTGTATCAAGCTAGGTACTGTTTTTCGTACATCCTCAATAATTTTCAAATTATCAACAAGATCCTTTTCTGCATTTGGCAGAACTAACAGTGTATCACTTGGGAATTGTGGCTCAAACCCAAAAAATAGGTAACTAGGTTTATAACTATGAGAACTATGAGGAGTGTTATTATAAACAAAAACTGCTTGTTGGAGATAGTTTGACCATTTTGACGGATTTTCAGTAACATAGTGTGATAAAATATTTATTAATGTCTTATTAAAGGCTTCCACTAAACCATTAACATTTGGGGAGTATGCAGAGCTGAAAATTTGGCACATGCCCAAAGCTGTATGCAAACAGTGAATTATTTGTGCTGTAAATGGTGTACCCCTGTCTGTTTGTAAGATGTTAAAAACACCATACGTATGAATAAGTTTTAATAAACACTTAGCTACAGACGGTGCGTCTGCTGATATTAACGGAAATGCAAATGCCATTCTTGTTGAAACACAAGTAACACAGAGGATGAATTTATATTTGTTACTAACACAAAGAGGGCCTATTATGTCAGCCTCTAATCGAGTAAAAGGGGTTAAGGTTGGGGGTATGGGTTGTAGGAAACCAGGTGGTTTGAGGTTAGGTATTTTCCTACGTTGGCAGGAATCGCATGATCTAATGTACTGGTCAATATGAGTTCTCATCTTGTAAAAATAGTATTTCTCCTTCATCTTCCTAAATGTTTTATCTGCATTAAGATGTCCTCCCGACATTGGACTGTCATGAAAATCATGTAACACTTGCGCTATCAGTTGATGAGGTAATGCAATGACATAATTCCTGTTGTCACCCGGTTTCTTTTTGTATAAAATGTTGTTTAGAATTCTAAAATCTTTTGATCTGTTGCGGTTCTTCTTACTGGAATTTGATGGGTCTTCAATAGCATTAATGATTTTTCTAAGGTCCTCATCTGTTCTTTGCAGCTGTGCTAAATCCACATGCAGAAGTGTGTTAAGTGTCTCAAATTCTATCTCGTTCGGTTCTTCCTCTTCTTCGTTGGGAATAGGATTCCGGGACAAAAAATCTGGGAGTGTAATTTCCTTGCCTGACTTGTGATGAATTTGCAAATCGTAATCTGCAATATGCAAGGCTAACCTAGTAAGTCTTCCTGAGGCCCCTTTAAAGTTCTTGTAGAATTGTAATGCTGAATGATCTGTATAAATATGAACTTTTCTTCCAAGACAAAATTCTCTCCATTTTGATAAGCAAGATACAAGAGCGTAAAATTCCTTTTCACTCACGCTTAATGATAACTGTGTTGGCTTTAACTTTCTGCTGAAATATTGTACTGGGTTCTCTTTGTTGGTTGCAGGATCATAATTACATAAGACAGCACCTATTGCATAGTTGCTCGCATCTGTGTATATTCGTGTCTCCAAATTCTGATCGAAATGTGCCAGTAATGGGGCTGTTGTTAATATAGTTTTGAGTTTGTTAAAAGCATTTTCACAATCCTGTGTCCATTTAAACTGCTTGGTTTTATTGTATTCTTTAATGAGGTTTGTAAGTGGTAGTGCTAAATCTGAAAAATTTTTTATGTGGGATCTGAAAAAATTGAAAGCTCCTAAAGCTGAACGAACTTGTTTTATTGTTTTCGGTCTTTCAATCTTGGAGATGGCTTCAATATTTTTTTGCAGTGGTCTTATACCATCTTTGGAAATTTCGTGGCCTAAAATTTCAATCTTTTCTGACATGAATTGAGATTTGTTTGTGTTTAACTTTATCCCAAAAGTATTTAATTCGTTCAAAACTATGTCCAGGTTTTCCAGTTGGGATTCAAATGATGTACCTAGGATTGCCAGGTCATCAATGTAACTCAGAGCTTTAGAAAATAGATGTTTTGATAGTATTTTATTGATTATCCTTTGGAATATTGCCGTACTATTGCACAGACCCTGGGGCAATACTCTATACTGATATTTGCCTGCTTCAGAGGCTACTGTTAAAATGTGTCTGTCCCTGGGATCCACTTCTATTTGGAAAAATGAATTCTTCACATCCATTTTGCTGAAATATTGCATACCTGATAAACTTGCAAGCACTGTGTCAATAGAGACAAGTGGGAATTGTTCCGGAACTATTCTCGAATTTATCTGCCTTAAGTCAGAAATTAGCCTTCTTGTTTTGTCTTTATTTGTTACTAAAAATATAGGGGATTGAAATTCTGTGTAACCAGTAGCTTCCTCTAATACACCTGCTTTAATTAGTTTATCAATTTCCTCTTGCAGTGCTTGTTTTTCCGCTAAGGGTTGTCTGAAAGGTGGAATGTAACAAGGTTTCACATCATCCTTTAATTTAAGTCGCACAGGCGGTAATTTCGCCTGTGTGAGGTCCTCTGATTTGTTCGTAAACATATGTTTATATTTTTTTAGTACTTCAGCTACTTGGTTATGCTGTGTCACGGTTAAATTTGGGTTGATGTTTAGCCTATCACCGTTATTGTCAAAAACTTGAATCTTATCTGGGTGCAATAACAGTGGCTTGTCATGGCTGAGGATTATGTTCTGTGTATTCGGGACTGGGACTGATTCCGTTTGTTCCTTTGGTGTTTGAGAAGTTAAGTTTGTAGTTTTTAGATATCCTAATAAAGCATATTGTTTTATTTTCTTACTGGAATTACCTGAGTTGTAAACTTGAATATGTTTCTTATTCGACTGGAAATCTGTTGCAATGTATGTGTGTAGTTTACGCTTATTTTGCAAATTCAAATTTGGTTCAAACTCGAATTCTTCAGTTGTTTCTGGTAGTTCGATCAATTTCAAGTGTTGCCTTGGTTTCACGTAGTATTCCTTGTCTGACCTGACTTCAGTTATGTTATCTGATGTAGGAGAATTCAGGATTGATGAAAGCATATTATTGCTGTTTAAATTTAAGATCCAAGAAGTCTCCATTGGAATAACATCACATGTAGTTTTTGTATCGTTATAAATTCAAATCTGCCTGTCTTTGAAAGATATATCCATGGAGTGTTCAAGCAAGAATCTATTGCCTATTATTATGTCTAAGGCCAAATTTTCGATTACCAAAAATTGTACTGTATAATTTTTGTTATATATTGTCATAGATAACTGTACAGTTCCTAAGACATTGATAGATTGATTGTTTGCCGCCACGATTTTGGGTAGCTCTTGCTTTGTTAGGGGATAGTTCCTGACTAGTTGTGCATTAATAAATGAATAATTTGTGCCAGTGTCTATGTGGCATTTTAAATTATTACTTAGCCCATCTATAGTTACATTAAAGTTTAATGTAGGGAAAGTTTTGTATTGTTTAATTCCAAATAAGGTTTCGTATATGTCATTGATAACAGAGTTTGACTCTCGTTGATTTGTTTTAAGTAAATTTCTTAAATTAAATGAATTAATTTTCGCCTTATTAGTGTGTGATTCAATGAGTTCAGATAATTTTGTGGCCTCTGTTAATGATAATAGATTGTCGTCTATCACCTCAGAGCTGTCATTGAACTTGCGATTCAAATTTAGGGCACTACTGTCAGATATACTATCACTTGTGGCAATAATGGGGTCGGGAATCAGCTGACTTCCTGAGGTCATTACCACTTGTAATGCGGTGTTTGATAAATTGTTTACATCTTGAGTCGGTGACGGTGGTGGGGTTAAGAGGTGTCGGCTGCTACGACCTTTGGAATCGACATTCTCCATTGTCTGGTTTAATGATGAGCACGGGGATTCTACACTGGAGGAAGTACAACTATGTGTCTCATGTTGCATATGCAACGTTGTCAAGTCTTCCGTTTGCCTTGTTGCCAAGCTTTGTTGTACCTCGGGTTGATGCAAACGTGATATATTTACGGGGAATCGCTCTGTCGTTTGAAATGGCAGTACTCCTTTGTTTTGGTTTTGTATCCTATGTCTGTTATCGTTAGTCACCCCGTTGGTGTAGTTGAAATCTGAATTTGTTCGTTTCTGTTTCAAATGTGTAGCATTAGATATTGAAGGAAATGTTTCTTCATATGTTTGCCCAGGAAATAATATCTGATTCTGGGTATTCCTATTGTTAAAACATAAAGACTCTCCATTATATAGCGTTTCGTCTGGATCATAAAGATTCTCTTCAATGACGTTAGGCGAGCAAATTAAAGTATTTAACGACTCAGGTTCACGAGTGTTATATTTCCTCCTTTGATAGTGGGGTTTTGTGTTTTTAGGGCGAGAAGCCGGTTGTTTACTTTCGCAGAGGGCGTCCCGCCTACTATCTAGTTTTTTTGATCAGAATTTTGTTGGTGGGGTGATTTGCTTCGTTGCCTGTCAGATTCATTGCTTCTTGAACGGGCCTCATTCTTAGGATTCTTATAACCCCTTGCTGATGGATTTTTCTTGTTGAAATAACAGTTTTGGGTATAGTGGTTGTCCCGTTTGCATATGTCGCAGTTGTGACGCCTTTCGGTATATCCATCATAGCGGGAAGGGTGGTTTGTTTGACGACCATAATATGTTGACCTAGGTCCGTAAAACCCTGCATGTCTGTTTGGCTGTCTTTCCCTGTTACCAAAATATCTTCTTGGTGAGCGAGAAGATTGCCTGTAATACCTTCTATCTCCTTGCCTTGAGGGAGATCTACTGGTTTCCCTGCTGTTCGACCTTTTTTGAAAACTCTCATCTCTTGGTGCTTGTGTTTTAGGGGAGGGGTCCCTCATGGTATTTTTATTTGCTAACTTTAAGTCTTGGACTGCTTTCGTTAAATCAGTTATAACGTTTAATAATGCAGATGTCTCCTCCCGATTTTGAATTGGGGCAGCAACAAAATGAACACTCTTTTGTTTCGTATCATGCACGAAAGCTGTTGCGTTCCCTGACTGATGGGTTGTGGGTTGAACATAGTCGTACCCATAATGTAGGTTATATTTACGGGTATTCTGTTGTTTGAGTTGGAGCCTAGATTGAAGTTTGGATAAGTTTTCTTGAAATACTTTTAGGTCAGTGTTTTCCATCCGGATTATTTCATCAAAAAAGTTGGGCCGTAGGCCTTTGATTGTGTAATTGATAATGTGCTCTTCAGCCGTAGAAGGGTTGATTTGCCTACATAAATTGTGAATTTCGAAAAAGAACTGCAGAGGTGTTTCTGTCTCATTTTGGATTCTGTTATCAAGAGTTGTTTGTAAGTCGTATTGGAAACCCGTTTGACCAAATGCTTTTTGAAAACTGCTCTTAAGGTTCTCCCAGTCTGTGCCAGGGTTTAAATCCATAAAATCACAATACCATTTGTACGCAATACCCGATGTGTATGTGCCAAATAAGTCTAATTTAGTTCTGTCCGACCATCGATTGCATCTAGCTGACAAATCAAATTTCTTAAGGAATTCTGATACATTCTCATGTTGTTGTCCATGAAAAATGGCAGGTTTCACCAAAGGTATGTTTTCCGTAGATTGATCCGACATGTTTATTGAGCTTTGAGAGTTTTGTTGTTGATTTTGTATTGTATTTATTACGCTGATAATCTCTCCGTTACAGGAATTATTTACTGTTTGTTCCGTGTTCAATCGTGGAAGTGTTTGGTGGCGTTGTGGTGAAGGAGGTGGGGTTTTCTGTTTGTGTTGGTCAGTTTCACCGTTTGCGTACACATTAAAATTTTTTCTTTGAGATAAAGGTTTATCTTGTTGGACGTGTTGTAGGTTTTGATAGTCTAGGGTGTTAGAAGCAGTTGCTAAACTTGATTGTGGACCTACTGGTAATTCATAATCATTGTCTAGATTTTCGTAAATCTCTTCATAAGTTTGCTCTAATATTCCACGAAATTGTTGTAGTTGCGGATACTCAATTAAGTTCCTGGGTGAAATATCGTTATTTAGAAAAAATGCTTCTAGCACACCATGAAATACTTGATCCCTCGTTGCCTTTTTATAGACATCTTTAACCAATGCTAATTTCTGCCTAAGTAGGGTAAGGGTAATGGATTGAGGATCAGATGGAACTTTTACTCCGTAATCCCTAGCTAACTGCAATGCATTTTCTTTGTTAAGTGTGTAAATGTCAATGTCTGTTATTTTAAAATCCATAAATGGAATAGAATCGTGTTTTAAGCGAAAAAAAATTGTTTAATTTATTACTTTAAATTTATCATTATTTGTTTGCTTTATGTAATACAGTAATTTGTTTGTTTTTCTTTAAACCATTAAGTAACATACTCTCTGTTAAGTAGTCACACGTATTGAAATTCTCTTACAACTAGTGTTTTAGACGAGACCACATTGCGCTTGTAAACTCACATATAACCCGTCACTCCATCAACCTTAAAGTCTATATCATGAAAAGGCCCTATATCGTTTTTTAAACGATTCGGCTAGCCTCCACCATGTAAATAACCCTAGATAATTTAATTAGATAATTTGGGACACCTTCTAACAGAACTAAAATATCATACTTTGGACTAAGCCTCGCTTGGCAAAGGGTACAAGGTAAAGTAATAGAGAAACGCTGGCATACCGAAGTGACATGTCCACGTGATGGAATGTTCTAGCAGGTTGACGACTGTCCTCTATTCCACTCATCAAAAGCTGATGCATTATTAGCAGATTTATTGAATCTTGTACCTATTGTGAAACTCTAGAAAACATGGAATCAGCTATCGGGAATCAGGTTAGGTTCAAAGTACATAATTGAAGAAATTAGGAAAGAATTTTTGCTGCAGAGTTTCGGAACTAAAATAAAAAATCTAAATTAAGCTAGTAGTTACAATATACAAAGGCGCTTACAAAATAAATTAACTCCAGAAATTCTTTGAGGAATTATTATCCTTATTGAAGTTTCAAATCTTAAGTAATAGGTTGATTTATAAAGTTTACTTTGATGAGAAGTTAAGCCAGTGGTAATTTTATTACAGCAACACAATAAATTTCTCTAGGAAAAAACATGACCATGCACACACTTGCTCATTGAAAGGTTTTTACGCTTCGAAACCCATGAACCAACATGAAACCAAAGCTTACCGGTGTTTTATTATTATAAGTGACGCAGGCTGCTTGTAATTATTAAGATATATTATTTTGACAAGTTTTATGTTTATTTATTTAGCCTATATATTAATTTAACAAATGGTTACAACCAATATAGTTTATACAATACTTAAGAGTAATAATGTACAGTGTGCAAGATGACGAGCAAAATAAATATAACATTATCAACATGAGATACAATACAACAGATGCAACATGAGGTATAACACGAGATATAAAATACAACTAACTTGAGATCGATTTGACAGTCAAATTAGCTAATGAAGGAACTGAAAAAGTGACGACTATAATAATAATAACATAGTAACATATTATGATAAAGATAATAATGAGATTATACAAATAATTATATACATTAACAAGCATGAAAATCGATTGTGAAATATACATGCAAACAATCGTTCAATACAAGTTCCCTATCAAATAAACAAGCAATCAGTGGACTAGACTAGAGTGAAAAATGAGTTAAATAATTAAGTATACTCCTGAAACGCACATGTAAGAAGAATATTAAGTTAGCCGAAAATACAATATAAAAAGACTGATCAACAATAATCATTAATTATAATACTCAATAATAATAACAATCACTAATCAACAGAACAACAAGTTGTCACGACAAAAGGTGCAAAGATCTGGGAAAGTCCGCGATGCGCGGGAATTCATTGCAGAAGCCTCTGAATTTCTCTCTTGAAGGAGCCCGCCGATACACCAAAGAAGTTGAGCCGAGGAGCAAACTCGCTGCCAAGTCTGAGACGTCGAGAGGTGCCATGGTGATAGGCATAGTAACATGGCTCCTACCTTCTCCGGATGAAGTTTACCTAGCCTATAGCTTAAAATTCAATCAATAGCCTATGACACTTGTAAATAAATAAATAACCCCAGACAACCATAGCTGACTTGAATCCTTTTGTTATTTAGATAAATTCAGATTACCCTGGAATTCTCTTAAAATGCCCTTATTGTGTCTTAGTTATTTTAGTCACAAAAGTTAGTTTCTTTAGTAGGCCTAATATTGCAAAAACCTTAACCGTAAGCAGTCATAATGTTATTTTGTTTTGTTTAAGCGAATTTCCCACTATAGGGAAGTAGCTATTACCGTAGTTAGCGAATTTCCCCCTATAGGGAAGTAGCTATTACCGTAGGCGGCATGGTAAGACTTAAGTACGGGACCACCGTAACTTTTCATTTTGATGCCCCCAGACTCCAAAAACACCGTTCGTTCATTTTCATATCTATATACTTAATACAATAAGGTTTTTTTTCTGTTAGATCCCTTTTTCAGCCATCCTACTTAACCGATTTTGACGATTGAGGTGTCATTTTAAAGCTTATAATGTAGCGCACCGGCGACTGATAATTAAAATTGGCATTTCTTTTACGGCTTCGACCCCCAAGCCTTTGATTTATTTCTAGAGGGCGCTTTCAACGCTCCAGTGCTGAGCAACTTGCGTTAACATGGTTTTAAATGTGATTGTAATTTAACAGCTGATTACAGCTTTTACCTTTAGATCGATTTTTAACCTAAGTCAGATTGTAAACAAAAATAGAAAGTCTACAAGATTTGATTCATTTGATGAAAACTAATTCTTAAATGGGACACTGTTTTGGCAATTGTAGACTAATTGAGGTAAAAAAATCATTCTTAATGGTGCAGAAAGAAGTGGAAGGCAAGAGAAAATCGAGTCGATGAGATTAGCGAAAAACATACGTAACCTTCGTCAAGAACCGAGAACTGCCGAGAGACAAAGATTGATGGAACATCAGAGGGACACTGCACCACCTATCTACTTGAAGCAACTTAAAGAACATGTTAGGACATGAATACGCGAACAAAAACTTCCAGTATACTACTGTTGTGCCAGAAGACAAATTAAAATACCTAATGCTTAGGTGATGAACAATGTGTGTGTGTGTTTTTCAGCTAAGCTTTTATTTGTTTGTGTGAGACCTTTAAATTACACTTGAAAGGTTAACTTGAGTAATAACGGCGAGGTCAAAGTTTTAATGGCGCGCAGAAAACTTGAAAAACCAAAAACACATATATGAAAGGATTTAAAACAGGCGAGTTTTTGCAGGCTTTGAAGTGAGTTTTGATATTTAAGTTTTAATATCCATCATAGTGTTCGCCTGTTTAGTAAACATTTCTCCTACTTCTTCTTATCGTAGGCGAGTTTCTCAAGAAACAAAAATCATAATTTTAAAATGCGCAATTTGCGCATGGGGCCCCTAGTATATATATATATATATATATATATATATATAAGGATATATTCTATATATATAAAGGAGAAGAGGTTTTCTATCGGACAGCAAATCTCCAAAACTATAAGACCTAAAGAGTTGAAATTTGACACACGTACCCCCCTTGGGTCTTAGATGCACACTAAGAAACGGTTTTGCAAAATTCCAAAAGAGTTTCGCCCTATGGTACTTCAAAGTTTTAATGTTAAATTATAGGGAAGGATATAAGGTTGTCATGGCAACCCTAAAAATTATGACAAATTAAATCCTAAAAAAAACAGAGGAAGTTTTTATGTTTTTCCGCGGGTGAAACCATATATATATATATATATATATATATATATTTATATATACATATATACATACCTGTCCGTAGACCATGATAACTCCATGATAACTTTCGTGAAAAAGGTCCGATCGCGATGAAATTTGGTACATACGTCCAGAGTGACATTTATTACTTCGAGTTCGAAAACCAGCTCGATAAGTTAACTCTAAGGAAGGTTTTTTGACAAAATAAAATTTATTTTTAGGATTTAATATCTTTATATTATTTTTTTGTAAATTTAAGTGCCAAAATTGGATTCAGCTTAAAAAATGAACAATTTAGCATTTTGAATTATTATTCTAAGTCAATCCGTTGCTGCTGAGATATTGAAAGTGCTAAACACAGTACGTTGTCCAATATTATTTTTAATTTTACCCTCCAAAAAGTATAGTTACCCTGATTTAACAGATAAAAAATTACAATTGTGAACATATGATTAAATTTTCAGGTGATTGATATTTTATTTGTGTTTATTTTGAATAGAGAGTTCACTGATCAAGATTTTGCAGAAAATATATACTATATCAAAAAATACAAATTATTTTTAAATTTAATAAAGAAAGTATGAGCATTTGGAGGGGGGATGTCCTGGTCTAAACTGCCTGAAAATGTAGCATAATATAAGGTATGTTTACAATGATGAGGATTGATAATATGTTTTATTGAAATTGGCTGGAGATGCAGGTCTTCTACAACAGGGGTGTTTGATTATAAAACTGACCATATGATTGAATTTAATTTTTTCATGAGATTAAGCTGTTTGTTTGTTTTGAGTGTTTTGAATTCATTGGTTATATGTTTGTTGACATTTATATACTATAACAAGTTTACTTTATTTTAATTAAAAGAATAAGAATTATATAAAATACAAAAGTGTATGTGTTACAAATGAAAACCAATGCGGTCTCCTTGTTAATTTTCCTCATGTTTAAAGCTCATGAATGATTAAATATACGTTTTTAGTATATTATTTACATAACGTATTCAAACAATACTTTCCTTCAAATAAGTTGAATGCTCACATATACAGTGAAACCTGGATAATTCGATCTTGTATAATTCGAAATCTTCTTTAATTTGAATATTTTTCTAGGTCCCTGGCATTTTGTATCTAAATAATGCTAAAAAATCGTGGATAATTCGAATTTTATTTTGGATTATTCAAATTTTTAAGTTCCAAATTAAGGTACATCAATTTCATTTCACGACTGGAAATAGTTTAAAATTCATTGGAAAACACGTTTTACTACAACGTTCTTTAAAAAATTAACGCCAGACCTATGGCGTGTCAGGTTATGGTCAAGTGACTCATCCCTTCCACCTCCCAGGCTTCCCACCCAGCCCCAACATCGCTTGTAACTTGACACCAATAATGTAAACTAAACAGTACAGAAAGCTGACTGGGTTCGGAAAAGGTTTGCGCTCGCCGTGACAGCGCCACTAGTCTTTTCGCGCTTGATTCTGTGTAGAACGGCTCCCGGCAGACGAGCCATGCGCCAGACCTGATGCGCAGTTTTCTATGTCGACACAAAGGCTACTCAACACTGTGACCCCCTTCCCTCCCCCACCAGCCAAACTAACTTCCGAATTCCAGTGCAGCATTCCGTTGTTTTCGATCGTCCTTCAAACAAAGTGTTTTTTTTATTTGTGCAGTGTCTTGTTTAAGTGTTAAAAAGTTTTTACATAACATTAAATAAGTGAAGTGACCATGTCGACAAAATCTCGGACCTATAAAACACTCACTTTGGCGGAAAGTCAATGAGCGTGCAATTGTCAATGTTACACGAAGTTAAGTTGGTAGCCTGTATCAAGTTCAGAAGTAGCAGAACGTACTGTATTTTTTCTAGCAGAAATGTTTCTTTGTATTATCGTACGTCGCGTCGTACGTAGTTTATACTTTTGGGTAGTTATTTATGTTTTATGATTACTGATTTTGAACCCTTGTAATTAGCATTTGTTGATGAATTTATTCTTTTAGAGTGTCAATTTCATAAAGAGGTTAAATTCACAATGTGAAGTTTTAATGTTTTGGCCTCATTCTTTAGAACTTCTTTAATTCAAATTTATGGATAATTCGAAGTTTTTAGCTGGTCCCTTGAGGTTCGAATTAGCCAGGTTCCACTGTACAAATAAATCCTATGGAAATTCGCTGAGTACGCAGGTCTGCTGCGACGGGGGTATTATCTTTGTGTATTATGTTTCTAGAGCTGCCAAGTAAAAACCGGAATATAAAGTAAAAGAGTAATGTAAATTAAAAAATGTAACCAATAAAGTTGAACTATAATGTTGTATTAAGAATATTTAGGTCTACATTTGTTTTAAGCAAAGTAATCTAAAGTGATTATGAGTTCATAAACTAATGACAAATGAAGAATGAAACATGCTATTGGTCAGAACAAAGCTTTCATTTTTGCTGTGCAAGTCTGTTGGTTATCTTTGGCACTGGTGTTCAGCCGCTTTGGCATTGCAACAATTTTTTCTAATTTTAATTTTAGTTTGAAATGCCATGAGTTTCGCAGTCCATTAGAAATCAAGCTGCGGTCCGGAAGAAATCAAGCATTGGTGCAGGGTCCACCAATTGGAAACCGCTGTTGTAATATACCGGGCACCGGGTGTTCAAAAAGTCCCAGGTCGGCTTCGTAATTTTTAAAATTTTGAATATTGACTAATGCAATTTATTTATTTATTTATTTAATTGCAAATACTACAATACAGGCACACACCCAATTACATTGCAGCATTATTATACACATATTAATTTTTGTAAAAAAAAATCTCATCTCATCTCAGAGAACTCATCTCAGGATGAGTTCTCTGAGTCCTCATGCACTGCATATTGTTGAAAAACACGTAGAATAAATACAATTTACTCTTTAAGACAAATACATATAAATTAAGGAGATACAATCAAATAGATATTTAAAGTATTAACAAAGATAAATATTATTAACAGCCAACGAGCAAAAATAAATATAAAACCGTGGATATTACAATATCTGTATTATTAATTCTGTAAGCGATTTTTTTCAATCAAAATTGTGAGAGTTTGACAGCTCGCAGGATGATGGGAGAGGGCTCAAATTAAAGGTCTTGGTCCCAGGGGGTCGGGAAAAATATCAGATTATGTCCAAATCTACCAAAAATGAGAAATAACGAAAAATATCTTCCATTTAAAATGCATTGGGATTGAAAAACGTGTGCTTTGTTTACATTAAACATTTGGTGCTAATGCTTGATTCAAAGCCATATGATAGATATTGACATGTGGGATTTGTTTCAAAATGCAGCTAACTATGCACGTTCAATGTACTATAACAAAAGTATTTTAAATTTAAGATTTTCAGATTTTATAATAATTAAGGGTTCGAGCTTTTCATAATTTAGAATTATAGAAAGTTAAGTACGTTTGTTTAGTTTTTGTTATAACGATGCAGATGTAATACCAAATGATCTATACATATATATATATATAATTACGTAAGCGAAATTTTTGCAAAGAAATTGTGGGCGTTTGGAAGATCGCAGGATGATGGGGGGGGGGGCTGAAACCGAAGGTCTCCATCTCAGGGACTCGGGGAAAATACTGAAATTGCTTTAAGCTTACCATAAAATGAGAAATAACGTAAAATAGCTGTCATTTAAAAACCATTAGGATATTAAAAGGTCTGATTTGTTTAATTAAAACCAAATGCTAGAAATGATCATAATTTTGTGAATCCAAAAGCCTATTTTCTAAGAAGGTATTTTGTACTATATTAAGAAGGATTATGTTTAAGGGCTATTAGCCCCTTCAAGCCTCTAGTTAAAATAAATTATGTTAGACTTGCATACAGCTTGAAAAATATCAAGTTCCTAAAAATTATTAATGAAAACAGCTGGCTTAATTTATGCTGGTAATAAATCATGGACTAAATTACGAAAAACTGATAATGAATTATTAAATAAATCTAATTCTACATTTGGAGCTATTGAATTAAAAGTATGAGACATAGCATTTATCGGTGAGAAAATGGTCAGGTTTGTTCGAGAGTAGTGGGGGGTGAGCAGGAAACGACAACGGGAATTCCGACGAGGCATATTAAATTTAAGTTGCGATAACAGAGCACCGCAGTCCAGTGCTCCACTCGCCACCTTATGCAGGCACACCAACACCGACACACGCCGCCGCTTATCTAGAGGATCAAGCTCGAAAACTGATAATAGCTCCGAGTAAGGGACATCCGTGGTGTAATGTCCAAACTCTCTAAAGTACAGAAATCTGAGAAACTTCTTTTGAACATTATCAATTGCTTCAGTGAGATAAAATTGATGAGGGTTCCAGACTACAGAGCCGAAATCCAATTTGGATCTTACTAATGAACAAAATAGTAGTTTCAACAGATGAGTACTTCTTAAAAAGTTACTCCCCCTGCGAATGAAGCCAAGAATTGAAAATGCAGACTTACAGATTGACGTGATGTGGTGAGTGAAGAAAAATTTTGGGTCAAAAATAATTCCAAGATCCTTGATATTTGATTTGATCGAGATAGTTTTCCCTCTCATGATATAATCGAACAGAATTTTATTGACATCGATTTTCTTGGTATATGACATGACAAAACACTTGTTAACATGAAACTTTAAATGATGATCACTCCAAGATAACAGGCGATCAATATCAGTATTTTGAGGCAATCAGAGATACTATCAACGGTCCTGTAAAGTTTTAGATCATCTGCATAGAGAAGAAATTCACAATTCAAGATACATTCAGAAATATTATTTATAAATATAGTAAAAAGAAGCGGGCCTAAGTTCGATCCTTGAGGAACTCCTGAGAGCACACAGAACTCATCAGATGAAAAACCATTAAATGAAAAATATTGAAATCTATTGGACAGATATGAAGAAAAAAATTTAACTAGCGGGTTAGACAAACCATAATAGTTCAGTTTTGAGAGCAATCTCAAATGATTAACCTTGTCAAATGCCTTTTCAAAATCAGTGTAAATAACATCAACTTGATGACTAGAATCGATCATAGAGAAGCAATATTCAGAAAATTGTAACAAATTAGTGGTGATGGATCTGCCCGGATAGAAGCCATGTTGCTGTGTGCTGATGAAACTTTTAACATGAAAAAATAATCTAGAATGCAAAATAGCCTCTAAAACCTTAACAGGAGCACTTAAAATTGCCACCGGTCTATAATTTTTTATGTCCGACCTTTGACCCTTCTTAAAAATGGGGACAACCTTCGCTCTCTTCCAGACTTCAGGAAAGTGTGAATTACTAATAGAAAGGTTAAAAATGTAAACCAAAGGCGTTTATAACATGTCTCTTTGACACAAAATACTATTTTAGCTCGTATTCAGTGACCTCCTACCTCCTCAGGAGGACGGCCCATTAGGAGTCAGAAAAAAATCTTGAATGTAAGCATAGGTTCATATGCACATCAAATTAAAGCTCTTTTTGAACAGAATACGATACCGCGAATCCGAGTCGAAAATGGCGGCCGTTTAAACTTTTCTCAATAGCAATTTTTAACGTCCTTAAAAATTCAATTTCAGACGTTCTAAGCGTCCTTTTGAGATGAGGTTTGCGGCATTTTGTTGAGAATTTTATGCCCTTTAAAATTATGTACAGCACTAGCTTTGCTTGTCATCATCCATGCAAGACATCCTTTAAGGGACAACCCTCATGGAAATGATTTATGTCCTAGGATGTGCAAAGGTCGATATGTATATCATTTTAAAGAAGTAATAAAGCATAATTTAATGCTGCAAACCGCATCTCGAACGGACGCTTATAACGTCTGAAATAGCATTTTTAAGGTAGGTTAAAATTGCAAATGAGAACAGTTTAAACGACCGCCATTTTGGATTCGGTGATCCAGTTGAGAGTGGATTTTCGGCATTGTATTCTACTCAAAAAGAGCTTTAATTTGATGTACATATCAACCTATGCTTAACCTACATTTAAGATTTTCTTCTGACTCCTAATGGCTCTGACCCCTGAGGAGGCAAGGGGTCACTAAATACATGCTAAAATAGTATTTTGTGTCCAAGAGACATGTTCTAAGTTTCGTTGGTCAATACTTAAAATTAAAAAATACGAAGCCGGGACTTTTTGAACCCCCGGTACATGAATGCTATCGTCAGAGAGCTACCGTCTGAACTGTTTATAAACTTAACATTCTTCAAAATAATCAATGTTTTAATAGTGGCCGTTTTAAGACAAGCCTATCAATAAATGAGAAGAGTTTCATGAACTCATTTTTATTCAAGAGTATGTTCACACAAATTTAACTGAAAGTGATTTTATCTATTAAACCCCAGTTGAATTTAATATAATACATTCTCCTGGATAAAGTTTGTTAAATGGTTTAAAGATTTTTGGTTTTATTGGGTAGTTGTTTTTAAGCAATTATCTGCGACCATAAGTATATGTGTGCAATTCTTTAATTATTTTACTCAATGAGCATGATTAGACCTTGAAGGTGTCATTCTGATTGATTCAGTTTGGTCTCTAGTGAGATCAATTGACTCTACTTTATGGGTTCCCCCCTTTTGTAAGTGTGGTGAGTTTACTTTTACAGTTATGAAATTTAATTTTTATAATGATAGGCCTAATTGTATACAAAATCAACAGTAACCCAGTTTTAAAAAACACATGAAATACTGGAACCTGTTTTTTGACATTACAAAAGTGCCACAGTTGTAAATTTATTTATTGTACTTCTACAACTATTACAAAAATGTAAAGAGTTATAAAAATTAAAATAAGATTTTTATGAAATTAAATGGTATTGGTATCTACTGGTCTTAACAATGATTATAATTTATCGAAACTTGATGACTTAGTGTTCGAAATTTAACCAGAAAGTCTTTGAGGTTTTTAGTTTTACACATTGCTTCAGTAAAACATGTGACTGCATTTTGTTTCAATTTTTTTATTCTGTAACCAATCATGGCAACTCATAAAGCCCATGTTAATTATTTTAAATTTAAAATTCATTTCCCTTCAATTCTAAAAAACTATAGGCATAGCCTAGTAAATTATAATGGGAATGTGCACATTTACAGGAAAACACACAGGCTCAGCACAAATTTTAGTATTATGCCATTAGTTTTAGTTACGTGCATGGACTAGCATAGAGAATGAAACTGCATAATTGTGTATGAACTTGATTACATTTGTTTATTTAATAAATTAAGT
Source organism: Flexamia atlantica (assembly GCA_035578135.1). Lineage (NCBI taxonomy): Eukaryota > Metazoa > Arthropoda > Insecta > Hemiptera > Cicadellidae > Flexamia > Flexamia atlantica. The sequence continues at coordinate 130,140,467 of JAQJVK010000001.1, read as the reverse complement.
AACCCTTATAATAAAAATCAACTTTTCATATACAGTAGCATATTAGTCATATAAAACTTTACATTACACAAAGCAACTTGGCTCATTTTTGAAAGGTGTCAATTGGTGGACTATTTATGTTTACTTTGAGTTGGGTGTTTCAAATGGAATACAAAAAACTTAATCAAGTAGACAGTATATACAAGATATTAAAAAGTATTCAAAATAAAATAATTTAAATCACTATATTGGTAATGTTAACTGATTTTTAAAAGTTTTTTATGCCTACCTACTTTATTCGCCCAATCGACTACTGTAGCTTGTGCATAACAGTACCTTTGACTTTCTTGTCTAAAAAATGGTAGTGGCACTATCTTTTACGGGGGCTAATGTAATTTTCTGAAGCAGCACATAACAGCATAATATGAGTATGATGCGTAAGAAGCTTCTGGCATACCGTAACTATAAGTGTAAATAAAAAAAAATTGTGGTGTCACTCCCAGCCCCTTCCCTCTAATGGCATGAAATTTAGACCTGATATCACCAAACATCAGTTAAGGATCGGTTAATAAATCGTTCGTTAAATATAGAAAAATATTATTAAACAGCTGATAAAATTAAACTAACCGAGCCTTGACGGTAGTTTAAAGTTTGGTGAAATCAGGCCTTAAAGTTTATATGGTACATTTTTGTGCTACAAAAGTGTGCATAAAAGTAATGCCACACTGCTGATTTATTACATTGTTTCCACAGACCTAACAGTCAGAGAACTGCTTGAAAAAAAGCCAAAAGTCATTAAAATTCTGTGAAAATAGTGTTTAGTCAGGGGCAATAATTAAAAAACCTTTCATTGCCCTGCTGATTAATGCAATGCATATATTTTTCCACTGAAAAAAAAAAACAGAAACAAATAACTTGATTTAGTTTAATTTTTGGTTTAATTTTCAACTTTGTTAATTGTTTGAAATTATTTTCATTTTTAGTGCATTATAATCATTTGTCTCTAGTTAGCAAAAATTTTTCCTGAGTAAATCAGGTGTGCTTTTATAATAAAACAACAGTCACAATGAGACAGGAAACTTAATCAACCGTATAGTCTCCCCTTCGAAGCCATTATTACCCTTAAGCTAGGTCGAGAGGGTGCCAGCTGCCCACTGTACTGTATGGTGTACTGTGGAGGTAGGATCAGTAGGATGTACAACAATATACCCTTAGTAATAAAAATTAATTTTTCATATACATTATTGTGTTCGGAAATTAAAATTTTTTTAAAGTATTATAATTTAATCAGTATGCTTGTTAAAAAATAATGTTGTTCTTGTTGTAAATTAGGTTAAATACTACTACCCAAATGTGTAAAGGTAGAAGATTCTTGACTAAGCATAGATGTTTGTCTGTTTTAGAGTGGGAATTTTTTGATGGCTGTAATAAGAACTCTTTCTACAAGTGAATCAAATGAGCAGAGAGACAGAGAAAAGGCAAAGCTGGAAAAGGACTACCAAAAATGTGACAAAGAGCTGGATGAGCTCATTTCACAACATGATGGAGATCTTGCTCAGGTTATGCAGGTAAAGAGGCCTACATAAAAATATACACTAAATATTACAATTTGGCACTTAATTATCTAAAAAATAATCATGGATTAACATTTTTTATTTGCTCAGTGCCGCGGAGGGCTCATTATTCGGTCCAGCTTCCCCCACTCTTAAATGGTTGAAGCCGCCTTTGCATTCTTGTTCAACGCCTGACTTTAGCTGCTCCTCTAGGAGTTTATAGCCAACACATTTCAAACTATTTTTTATGCTTTACTTGCTCTGAATCAGCTATATTCTAAAAAATGTTGTATTAAAAAGTCTCTAAATATTGTTAATAAAAAATACTGTTTTGATGGTTTTGTAGATTATTATTTGTCCTAAATGCAAACTGTGAAGTTATTTCAAGGTGTGTAAGGGTTAAAAACCACTATACTTTCTTTCAACACTAATTTTAATGAATTTCCCCTAGGTATATGGAATTCCGTAAGTCTCATGGTAAGACCTAGGCCGGAGACCATAATAACTTTTTGTTTTGAGGTCCCCAAATGCCATAAACACCATCAAAACAGTTTCATAAGGAACAGCAGATTCGTTCGTTTTCATACTTATATATCTATATAGCCATATAAATAGATATCTATAAGTATAAAAAAGGATGTTGGTATGTATATTTATATAGTTGGCATTGATAAACTCAGACACCGCTGGACCGATGGCCACAAAACTTGGTACATACATGTAGAATTTCATGGATTAGGTTTATACACCATCAATTTCGTGATAACTTTCAGGGCTTAGCCCTGGGACCGTCTTAAAGGTACCCATGTCAGGGATTTTGAAAGAATTTTAGTTAGATTTGTTTACTAACAAAACATATGAAAGTAAAATTTAAAACAGGTAATGTAAATTAATGGTATGTTTTGTTCTGCTATTTAATTATATTTGTATATATGAAGATTTGTTTCTTGGTGCCAGATGGTTAATGAATTAGACTTTTGCATATATTTTAAATGCAATACACTATATAAAATGCTGCAGGACAATTATACATTTTACTTTGAAATGAAGTGAAATGAAAAATTCTTTATTTTCACAGGCAAAGTTAGGGCCGCATGGCCCTTTCTTACACTTAACCTGCCTAAACAATTTATAAACAAACTAGAAGAACCCGTGGCTTCGCTCACGATTAAAATTATACATACACTATCACCCATGAATTATATAGTTTTGCCTTCCCATTTATTTTTCTTATTGTAAAATCTAATTTATGTAATGTATCTACTTCTTTGAACATATCAAATGTACTTCCATAAAGCAAAATTTTTTAGAAATTCGCTCTTAGTACGAAGGTCTGCTACGACGGGGGTATTATATTCCTGCATAAACTGCCTGTACATAAAAAAATGTGACCATATCCAACGCCCCACCGACAAAGCCCCAAATGGTGTTGCTGCCCTGGGTAGGCTCATGGCCAATATCGGTGGTCCTTCCTCTTGCAAGTGCGTTTTGCTTGTGTCGGCTGTCCAGTCGATCGTGCCATCAGGTGAAGAGGATTGCGCTCACACACTCAAGAGGCCAATTTACAGAGACGAACGCCGAGAAGCATTTAATGGTCGTTTCCACGGTACCTGAGCTTGCCCCGATGATGATCATGGGGCACAATATAAGGAATGGCACCCTTGGCTTTTTCGACGGCACTTTGAATCTGCTCGCATATGTTACCCTTAATTAAAACTTTATTATGCACCCCCGTCGCAGCAGACCTGAATATTAGAAATCCTATTTATTTCCTTCATGAAGGCATACGTGTTAGAGGAATCAAAGAAGTTAGCTTGAAATTTTATTCACTGTAAAAGATCATTTTCTTAAGGTTTTGGGGTCTACCTTGAACAAAAAATTACAATGCCACTCCAGCAATTATTAAAAAGTGCTGTCTTACGTTTTTAAACTCTATATTGAGCAAAACATTTGAATGAGCCGTCCCGGCAATTTTTTTAAAGTGTTGTAGGTAAAATTAATTCTTTACAGTAGCACACTCTTCCTCTTTAAATAGCAGTTAGTTGTCATAAAAAAAGTCCTTCAAGTATAAGTGATCAGTGATCACTGGAGTCCTTCAGTAATCAGTTATTTATTTTATGTTATACTACATATTATCAGCATTTTATATAGTGTATTGCACTTTGAAAAAATGCAAAAGTCTAATTCATTGACCACCTGGCACCAAGTAACAAATCTTCATTTTAACAAAAATACAGTTAAATAGCAGAAAGAAATACCATTAATTTACATCACCTGTTTTAAATTTTACTTCCATATGTTTTGTTAGTAAACAAATCTAACTTAAATTATTTCAAAATCCCTGACATGGGTACCTTTAAGACGGTCCCAGGGCTAAGCCCTGAAAGTCATCAAGAAATTAAAGGTGTATAAACCTACTCCATGAAATTCTACATGTATGTACCAAGCTTCGTGGCCATCGGTCCAGCGGTTTTTGTGTTTATCCCTGCCAAATAAATAAATAAATATATATATATATATATATATATATATATATATATATATATATACCAACATCCTCTTTTATACTTATAGATATAATACAACAATAATATTATGAAAAACTAACAAAAACATCATGAACTCTTCCAATAAATTGAAAAAAAAACAAAAACATAATTTCCTTTCACTCTAGCACATTCATTCTCTGCCAGTAACCCCGCCCAAGAAAACCATCTAGGATACACCAGCCAGAGTCATCCGCTCAAAAAGCTAAATTTTCAGCGCCGCCACAAACCGACGATGACTATCTAGGGATTTAATGGAAAAAAGGAAGCGGCAGGCAGTCACAACAAATGCTCTGTCACATACTGCAGTTCTGTGTTGAGGCATCCGCAAAGTAAGTGAGGCAGAACGTGAGCTCCGAAAATTATTTTGGAATTGGGAAACAAATTTAAAATCATTTTCAAAATATTTTGGCGAACCGGTTTTTAAAATTGAAAAAGCTAAAGAAAGGATTTTTACTGTTCTCTGATCATTTAGTTTCAACAATTTTGACTCAATATAATAAGGTGTAATATGCTCCACTTGTCTCAGATCATAAACAAATCTCAGGCAATAGTTCTGAGACCGTTGAAGCATATCAGAAAGAGTCACAGTCATGTCATTGATCACAGAGTTACAGTATGTAAAGTGAGATAGCACGAGTGATTTGACAAGGTGTAGTTTAGTGTGTAGTGGCAAAAAACTTTGTAATTTTTTCAGTGAGTGGATTGATGCAAATACCTTCCTCCGGATATCCACTACTGCATCATCCCAAGTAAGTGTTGAGTTGAAAGTCAGTCCAAGATTTTTCACTTTGTCATAGTAAGGAGTACTTCCTTATTATAGTTAATGGAAACACACTGTTTCCATTAACTATAATGGAACTTACAGTTTGAAAATCAATTGAGTTTCGTAAACGTGAGTGGCAGATGATGATGGGTTTTGTTTTGTCGTGGTTTAGTTTAAGTCCATGTTTTACAGTCCACAAAGTGATTCGGTTTATGTCTTCGTTGATTTCTTTGACACAATTATTTATGTTATTAGTTGAAAAGTGAGCATAGATTTGTAGATCGTCAGCATATATGTGATATTTACAGTTCTTCAGATTTGAATTTATGTCATTTACATACAGTACAAATAGCAGTGGCCCTAGGATAGATCCCTGAGGCACACCGCAAGTGACAGTCTCCCAGTCAGATCTTATGCCGTCAACTTCAACACACTGCCGCCTATCTGACAGATAAGATCTCAGCCATTCTGAGAAAACCCTATGGCCCTTAATTTCTCTATCAGCAGGTTGTGATTTACACAGTCAAAAGCTTTTGAAAAATGAATAGGCTAAGATCGTGCCCTGTCGTCGTTCCACGGCAAGTCTAATGTCCTCTGTTACATGAAGTAGTGCAGTTTCTGTGCTGTGAGCTTTTCTAAAGCCAGACTGGTAGTCCAACAAGATTTTATTTTCATCAATGAAGTCAGTAATTTGACAGTGCAAGATCCTTTCAAGGCCTTTTGATAGTGCGGGCAAGATGCTGATCGGCCTGAAGTCCTGACAAGATGCAGGAGCTGAGATCTTGTTTAAAGGACGAATAAGAGCAGACTACCAACAAGAAGGGAATGAACAGTTTCTCAGTGAAGCTTAAAAAATAAATGTTATGGTCGGAAAGATGGCGAAAAGAATATCTTTAATGAATCGTACTGATACACCATCAAACCCGACAGCATTGCTTCGGATTCGACGAATAGCTTTAAGCACATCCGACTGAATAACTGGTTTGAAATTGAACAAAGGATAAGTAAAGTTCTGGGTCGATGAATTTACTAGTTCATTGATATAATTATTGACTTGATGCTGATTTGCAGTGGGACTGGATGAAGAAAAATATTGATTCAATTCATTTAGGGGAATAGTGACTGGTTATCTGTCTGCCTCCCAAGCCCAAGCCCTTTTACATTGCGCCACAAAATTTTAGATGATTGTTTTCTGTTTTCAAAAAGCTTATTTATGTATCTGAGTTTTGAATTTCGTAAAAGTTGTTTTAGTCTATTTCTAAGGTAACGATATTCATCCATTTGAATTTGATTATGAGAACGTTTGGCTTTTCTAAAAAGACTATCTCGTCTGGCCATCATACTAGAAATTTCAGGGGTCATCCACAGCACAGGTTTTCTTTTGGTTAATCGTTTAGTTAAAACTGGCACATGTTTGTCAAATAGATTTAAAATTGTAGAATTTAGCTCTAGAACCATTTCATCGACAGAATTTAAATTTTCAATATTGTGCCATGACGTATGTTGAACATCAAATAAAAAAGAAGCCTCGTCCATGTTTTTGAAGTCTCTATATTTAATCATTTTTGTCTTGGGCTTGGGAGCTGTGATCGAACACACACAGAAGATAAGGTTGTGCTTAGAAATAGCAGGTACTGGGAGCTGCCCATGATGGATAATGTCTTTTGGGTCAGTTACAACCATAAGATCAAGGAGGGTGTCAGACTCGGCAGCATGATGTGTTGGTCCAAGTGGAAGTGCAGTCAAGTTACAAGAATCAAGCATAGTCGTCAATTGTCTGTATTCCAGTTTTGGGCTGTGGATAGTAGATCATTATTAAAGTCACCCATGATCAAGACATGACTGTAACTAAAAACTAAATTCAATAATGCATTTTCAAAATTTATAAAATTCCCTACTCTAGGAGGTCGGTAACAAACTCCTAGAAGCAGGGCGTCAGCTCCAGATAAACTAATTTCTATGAATAAAAATTCTGGCCCAGCCGAGTATTCAGAAGGTGAAGAACCAACAGTTTTAAATTTGATGCCCTCCCTGGTATACACTGCAACGCCACCACCTCGTTTACCGGTCCTTTCGTTACGCTGCAGTGTATATCCAGGCAGAGAAACATCATTAGAACGAACACTCGGCTTGAGCCTGGATTCAGTAATGCAAATCAAGTCAAAACTGTTATTACAAAAAATCTCTCTCACTTCCTCAATATGAGCACACACAGATTGAGCGTTAATGTGTGCCGCCTTTAGCTGTTTCGGGAATGGGGATAAAGTGTGAGTGAGACAGTCAGCGGTAGAGAGTGGAGCAGTAGGAGAGGGCGGTGAGGGGGGAGTGATAAGCCGGTCGGTGTGGCGGGCATCGTGAGCGAGTTGACTCACTATCTGGGGTCTACAGGTTGCGGAGCTGTGACAAGCGCAGCCCAGGCGATCCCCTCAGTCAAGGTCACTGACACATTACGCATACGCTCATACATGCTAAAATATAAAATCAAGATTTTAAGAATGGATATACATGCAAGCTTTAATAACATTTCTCTGAAGTTTAAAAGGGTACGTTCAATCCAACTCGGCTCCAATTTAAATAGACATGAAATGCAGTTACATAAAAAATTAACAAGCAGTTATTTATTTACATGTAAATAATTTACGATACGATGTGCAGATAAGAAAAACAAAATTCAATCTAATAAGTAATAATTATGAGTTGTTGCATTACAGAAATTTGGACTTAGTCTTGTTTTAAACATTTAAAATAATTACTTACACACCAAATCAAAAAAAAAATATCATCTTGAAACTTTTAAACTGATAAACTATAAACTAATAACACCTCGTTAAGGCGGCAAAGGAAAAATTGCTAATAATAAACTACAAACTAAAAATATATATATATACAATACTTTGAACATTTCAATTAAATTAAGATTGATACTTTCGGTCAGAGTCAGTTAGAACAGTTTCGTACGAGACATGCACATCATACTCATACATTCATAGCTAACAGTATAAAGTCATACAAAAAATAAATAATTCACTTTATTGATTAGTTTATAACAAACATACACTGTCAGATTCCGCAAGCAAAAAACTAAAAGACACTAGACACGATATAAATTAATTGATAAAGGTAACTATTGGATTTGTAATTCATCATTTTGAAATGTGCTTATTGCATTTAAATCTACAATATCACTGACCAATCCTTCATGCAAAAAATTAATCTACCTTTTATTAAATACAAAATATTATTCCATCGACAATAACAAAAAATAACTGTTTTACTAGAATTGCGTTCATTAACAAGAAAAGTTTTTTAAATAAATAAATGTAACCACTAGGCTACCATAGAAAGATAATTTACAGGAGATTAAGATACATATGAAAAAACTTAAAAACTGAACCAAAATGAATAAATAAATAAATAAAAATTTTTAAGAAACAAAATTAAAATTAAAAATGTACTCAACCTACAAGACGTTTATTTACAAAAAGTTTTAGTCCAGAAGCCAGTGAGGCGTCACTGAGCTGGGAGATCGACCAAATGCGTAGCGACGCCCTTTTGCCCACTGTCGTCGACCCAGAGCACCCTGCCATCTAGGGTCCAGACGTTTCTTACGCCGTACCGCGCCACAGCCCTCCGGTACAGCTCGGTGACGCTGCGTCAGGTCCTCCCTGACTGTGACCCCACTCCCCTTCAGTTTCTTTTTGGCGTCAAACACCATCCGTCTTGCTCGGTATGAGGTGAACAGGATTATTATCGGGCGGTGCCTTACCCTGCCGTCAGTCCCCGGAGAATCCTGTCGCTTGCCTTATGTTTTAATATAACATATAAATAAATCACTGACTAGAAACAGTTAAAGGACCTGGCCTGTCTTCTTTATAAGAGCTGTTGTTGAAAGAGGTGGAGTGTGCAACTGTAAACTATTTATTTTATCTACAGCATTTTCAAAAATTGCTGGGACGGCATTTGTAATTGTTATTTATCAAAGGTAGACCCTAAAAACTTAAGAAAATTATACTTTGACAATGAATATAATTTTTAGGCATGTTCTATGGTTTTACCCACACATATACCTTCATGAAGCAGAAAAACGTTCTTAGAATTTGCCGAGTGTGCAGGTCTGCTGGGATGGGGATAAATAATATTAGTCCTTCCTAAGGGCCACTCTATATACTATAGATGCGAGCAGTTTCAACGCCCCGCTGAAAAAGCCAATGATCATCACCAGGGCAAGCTCAGGTCGTGCGGTAAGCAGAAATGACCATAAATGCTTCTCAATGTTTGACTTAGAATAAGCCGGTCTAGGTAATCTCGCTTCTCAAGCAAGTGAGTGCAATCCTCTCCACTTCATAGTAAGAACAACTGGGCAGCCAACACAAACAGCACTTGCAAGAGGGAGGACGCCGATACTGGGCATAAGCCTACCGAGGGCAGCGACACCCTTAGGGCCTTTGTCGATGGGGGGGCTGGATATGGCCGTATTTTTAGTAAAGACAGGCCCTTTAGACAGGGATAGGATACTCCCGTTGCAGCAGACCTGAGTACTAAGTGAATTTTTAAAAACATTTTTCTGTTTTATTAAAGAACATTTAACAAGTATAAAGAAATATGTTTTTACAACAAGAATAATGTATGGAAAAAACAAAACTATATTTTTGAAGAGTGATACCGTATGTTGTATTTTTATCGTGGGCGAAGCCACTGGTCCTGCTAGTATATATATAAAATATATATCTATGTGTCTTTAAGCATGATAACTCGTGAAAAATGGTCAGATCCAAATGAAATTTGGCACAGATACAGTACACCTCGGATTATCCGGATCTCGGATTATCCGGACCGCCTATCCATGAAAAAAATTTAAATCAGCGGTAAAAACGTGATTTTGGTGAGTTGACGCGTAAAGAGTGCCTTCTAAAAAGTAAGATGGAACTGCATTTCACAATACACTAACGTGTTGTGCAGTCTTGATACGCTGTTTGCAGCTTCAGTATAGCAGTGGCTAGGTTCGCGATCGCTATTTAGGCGATACAGTGGAACCTGGATAATTCGAACCTCAAGGGACCAGCCAAAAACTTCGAATTATCCATAAATTCGAATTAAAGAAGTTCTAAAGAATGAGGCCAAAACATTAAAACTTCACATTGTGAATTTAACCTCTATATCAAATTGACACTCTAAGAGAATAAATTCATCAACAAACGATAATTATAAGGGTTCAAAAACAGTAATCATAAAACAGAAATAACAACCCTAAAGTATAAACTAAGTACGAATACAAAGAAACATTTCTGATAGAAAAAATACAGTATCTTCTGCTACTTCTGAACTTGATATAGGCTACCAACTTAACTTCGTGTAACATTGACAATTACACGCTCATTGACTGTCCGCTAAAGTGAGTGTTTTATAGGTCCGAGATTTTGTCGACATGGTCACTACACTTATTTAATGTTACGTAAAAACTTTCAAACACTTAAAAACAAGACTTTGCACAAATAAAAAAACACTTTGTTTGAAGGACGATCGAAAACAATGGAATGCTGCACTGGAATTCGGAAGTTAGTTTGGCTGGTGGGGGGGTGGGAAGGGGGTCGCAGTGTTGAGTAGCCTTTGTGTCGACATAGAAAACTGCGCATCAGGTCTGGCGCATGTATCGTCTGCCGGGAGCCGTTCTGCACAGAATCAAGCGCGAAAAGACTAGTGGCGCTGCCACGGCGAGCGCAACCCTTTTCCGAAGCCAGTCAGCGTTCTGTACTGTTTTAATTTACATTATTGGTGTCGAGTTACAAGCGATGTTGGGGCAGGGTGGGAAGCCTGGGAGGTGGAAGGGATGAGTCATTTGACCATAACCTGACACGCCATAGGTCTGACGTTAATTTTTTATTGAATGTCGTAGTAAAACGTGTTTTCCAATGAATTTGTAACTATTTATTTTTTCCACATTTAACATTCTTACAATAGCATTTAAATTATTTGGAAATGAAATAACCACCAACAACCAGTTTTTGGTGGTTATTTGGATTCACACAAATTGCAATTTGTTATCAGTCCATTCAGTCTTCCCTTGATAACATAACTTAATAATATTTGCGGTCTACTTGAGCGTATGCTAAATTATAGTACAATAATAAAATTTTAATCGCTAACAAAGGTTAACTGTATAATTACTAACTAAGGCTTTTACTAATGATTTTAAATATATAAATACTGAAAGATATTGTGTTACAATTTTAAGCGGTAATAGTGGTAAAAAAGCTAATATCTTCAATTGTCATGAGCCAATTCTTAAGTTTCTTGGAAAATGTTTTTATATTATTTTCTGTTTTAATGTTTTCAGGTAGTAAGTTAAAACACTTTGGCCCAAGGTAGACAAAAGATTTGGAGAAAAACGATTTATTGACTTTTGGTCTAATAAAATGCTGCCGGGTTGTACTTCTTGTTGTGTATTTTAAATTTCCACCTACCGCTAATTCCACCTACCGCTATTTTCAGTCGTGGAATGTACCTTAATTTGGCACCTAACAAATTCGAATTATCCAAAATAAAATTCGAATTATCCATGAATTTTTAGCATTGTTTAGATACAAAATGCCAGGGACCAAGAAAAATATTCGAATTAAAGATTTCGAATTATACAAGTTCGAATTATCCAGGTTCCACTGTATTATAATAACCTCGGATTATCCGGATTTTTAGTTATCCGGATCGGTGTTCCGCCACATTAATCCGGATAATCCGAGGTGTACTGTATGTAAAAAAGTAATTATTTAGACGAGTTAGAAGACCAGCCTCATAAAACCATTGGAAGGGAGGGTAAGGGGGGATAGATCACTCCAGAAATGGTTTTTTGGGGATTTTTTTCCATATAAAAAAGAAAATAATCATTTTCTAGTTTAGACCATTGAATTCAGCTGGAAAATAAAATATGGTATATTGAATCATTTCTCTATGTACATTGGTTACCGAGATACCGAGAGTGGTAAACACAGTTCATACCCCAATATTAATCCTAAGGGAAATTAGGGATGGACGGGATTAGATTTTCAGTTCGGGACGGGATTTTTCCTTCCCTCTTAAATTTAGGACAGGACGGGACAGGATTTTTGTCTTTCCTAAAGCTTTGGGAATTCTCGTTAACAAATTTATTTTACTTCATTACAATAATAATGTTAGATTAAAAACAATGTCATATAAATATTTGTACTGTACCAACTCAAAAAATTTCAAGGATTAAATTTTTTTGAAAAAATACTAACTTATATGGAATTGACAAAATAGCTAACATTAAAAACACATTTATAAAATTAGTAACTCAATGACATTGTTAATTATAAATAAAATACTAACTTATATAAATTGTAAATAAATTAATTGTTTATTTATTATTATTTGTTATTGAATTTGAATTTTTATTCTTTCTAATTTGAATGCATTGAAAAACATTTGAATGCATTGGCATCCCATGCAGCCGCATGTCCCCGATGGGCTTAGTGCTGGTCCTGGGTTTAAAAACAAAATTTTAAATGCCTTAGGGCCTACCATCAATTTATTTTTTATTTTTGCTTTAAAGTGTGCCCCCATGCAGCTTGCGCCCATAGGTCCGGGCCTATTGGGATATATAGTCCAGGATATTATTCTTAAGTAGGCTTGATAAGAGAAATCATAACCAACAATCTACCAATTAAATAGCTCCAATCTCAATTAGTTTTGTTCCGCATGATATCTTGATGTCAGTTGCACATTGATATAGAGTTTGCTACTTTTTACTCTACAGCTCAGGTGCAAGCCAACAGAAAGCTCCAAGCTCCCCTGTTATTCCCTGTTAGAGCTTGTGTCTTACCTGGCAGGATCATAAAATTGTCTCTCTGTTACACATATAATTAGAAATATCCTTAACCTAATGTTTTTGACAATTTATTGGAATATTGTTAAACCAAGATTTTTGATTTTATTCTTTTATAAAAAGTTACCTTGTTTCTTGTTAACAGACATTTGGCAGAGTCTCTTTGTTGGTCAATTCATCACGAGAAAGAATAAGCAATGTAAAGGAAAATCTACTTGCTTGTAAAACACTTCTAAGCTGCCGAAGAGATGAACTCAAGAAACTTTGGCTGGAGGGCATTGAACATAAGCACACACTTCAGTTACTGGAAGAAATGTATGTGAATGAGTTTTTTACAAATTTTTAACTGCATCCATACTTAGTTTATGGGCCAATTCCCTAGACCAGTAGCTATTAGGGCTTTTTGCACTAGTAAACCAAGGGGCTGTCCATATGAAACTCTCCCTTCCTGGGTAGGGTGGGCCAAAAATAATTGTAATTTATATCCAATCAAAAACATGTATGTCGTAAAAGTTGTGTAGAAGGCCTAGTATGAACAGCATAAAATATTAAGCCTTAGAGGTTATCTTTTTGACTCCCCAAACCACTAATGTTTGACTCTTTTGTAAGAAACCCAACATTTTTAGAATTTTAAAATAATATTTAATTTTGACTGATTGTAAACATATTTGTCCCAAAAGTACCACCAAGGCCACAATGAATATTGTAAAATAATAGCCCCAAGTGATAATAATTTTAGACTGCGCAATCAGCTTAAAATTCAGTTTTTGTCAAAAAAACTTTAACTTCCTCTTGAATTATTTTACTTTTATGTCAAAAAAATAATAAGCTCAGATGGACAAATTAATGCTGTGGGTCCTGTTAAAAGGTTGCATTACCCAAAAACTACATAATGGAATGATCAGTTTATGAAAAATGATCGAGTTCTCGAGTTATTTGAAAGATGAACACATGAAAGTGGTACACACATGTTTATAAAACAATGGCTACTTTACTATATTTTTAATATGCATTTATTGAGAGATTGACTCGTGACCAATGTCTATCATATTTGGGTAGCTAGTTCTTCATTTTGACTAGGTACTCATTTTTGGCCGCCATCTTATATTTACCATATTAGATGTAAACTTTTTTATTCAAATGTAAAGATAATGTATCATCATTATAAACTTGATTTTTCCCAGGAAGCTGTTTTTAATCAAATGAAAACCATTTGTTCCCTACTCTTCTTTGATATTTCTTGAACATTTTCTTGAGGTAAAAATATTTTTGTTAGTCAAAAGTCCTCAAAACCTGAACAAAAACGCACAGCATAAATGCAACACAAGACTTTTTACATGTTAATGAAAGCATCATTCATTATTTACAAAACATACAAATTTTTATCTTAAAGTTTTTGATTGATAGCAAATTATTTAATACATAAATATTATTTATGTCAAGTAATAAGTGGCTATTCTGAGCACATCACACTGCCCAAGGCCAAATATTTTATTATTTTGACAAATTATTGTTATTATTATCATCGTTATCATTGTTGTATACTCCAACAACAAATTTTGCTGTTATAGAAGCCAATTAAAAGAGGTGCCATCACAGCTATCTGCTCATCTCAGCAAGAAACATTACCTTCATGCAACTCAGGTATGGTATTTGTAAGAATATATGAAGAAGTAAATTGTTTTTCCAGTATTCAGATATAAGCATTCAAGATAGTAATTTTGGAAGGATAAAACACAAAAAAAATCATGAATTTCAGTCCATGGTACTTTTTATTCTCTGATGAAGAAACTACTTTCTGTTATTAAGGATAAAAACATATGCCATAGACTTAAGTAAAATTACAAATCTCTAGCTGTTCAGGGGTTCCCTTTGAAGTATCATCAAACAATTTTGTCCTTTGGCCAAAATGAGCTAATAGCTTTATAGGAACATAGCTCCTATCTCACTTTGTCTTACATAATTTGTCATAGCTTTTAAACCTTTTGAGGCACCATACCTAAGTGTGTGTAGTAATATATAAAATAATATATTATTTATAATAATATATGTCAGACAGAGTCCTGTGTGCCTGTCTTCAATGAACATAAAATAATGACTCTTTCAAATTTATACATTATTTAGCTGTTTAATTGATGTCAAAGCATCCCTGAATGTTTTACCCATAAGAAAAGACTCACATGATTATTCTACCAGAAAGGGTACCTTTGAGATTTAATATCTGTTCGATTAGAAAACCAAATGCAGTCATTTATACATGAACATTGAACTTTTCATTAAAATGCCTGAAAATGCATTGCATGACTCACTAAAAAGGTTTGCATGGTTAAAGCACAGTTAAAGCATGGTTAAAAGAAAACTTTTTCAGTACTGTGGATGAATTTTTGCCCTGTGATATTAGGGGCCATACACATATTACGTAACGCATTTTTCGTCATTTCAAACCCCCCCCCCCTCCCCCATGTAACTCACCGTAACGCTTGAGCAAACCCCCCCCCCCTCACCCCCATGCGTTACGTAACTCGATCGTATTAGGAATGAATACAGCTTATACATAATTTTACTAGTGGAATATGGATTTAAATAAATAAATAAACTTGTAATGACTTTTGTTTATTAATAACATTTTTTATAATCAAAACAGAATTGGTACAAACAAACAAACAAGATTGTTACTAATAATATAAACAACAAAAAAATCTTAGTTAAAACGCAACTGATTTAATTTATAACTTATACAAATTCAAAACAACGTTACGGTACATTAACAGTTGTCACAGATAAAAAAAAAGTGTTGTTAATATTTAAAAAACAAAGATCATATCAACTAAAATATGATTAAGGTGACAAATAAAAAAATTCGGTAAAAGAAAAATGTTTATAAATTATTAAACAAATACTTAATTGGAGATCATAATTTTTAGTTTGACTATCATGAAAGTAGTATGAAAAACGTATATTTTTATATTGATGACTAACTTTGATTTAGATATCAATTTGATTATTTTTGTATTTTTAAAGAGGGACAAAATTTAAGAGTTACGTAACGTTGAGCCAAACCCCCCCCCCCCTCCCCCACATAACGCAGCATAACGCTACGCCATACCCCCTCCCCCCCCTTAAGTGCGTTACGTAATATGTGTATGGCCCCTTAGCAATTTAAAGGTTTTAGATTTAAGTATAGAAAAGAAAATTTATGTGCCTGTTATTTATTATTGTAGTTTATTTATTGGCCTGTTATTTTTTGTTTGGAAGATAAAAGTAATGTACTCAACTTTCATGGACTTTGTCAATTACACATTTATTTACTGTATAATAAAAATTCTTGATTCTTAATAAGACTATTCTGACCTCCTTTGGTAAATGTATTAAGTTTTGGTAGGTAATTTTTTGTTTTTCAGAGCTTAACATCTTTAAACATCAGAACACTGTTAGTGAAAGAATGCAAAATTTTATTTTTTTTCAAAAATGTACAGTATTAGTAGATTTATTGCACAAATAATTAAGAAATTTAAATTTGTTTAATTTTGCCACAGTGACAAAAAAAATCAAAATTTCCCAGTTTCTTAGACAATAAACCTTCTAAAATTACATATTTTGAAAGGATATTATATTTGCACAGTTTTTGTCCCTTGACAACGTTCTATACTGAAATGTTTAAAAATTAAATTATATTACATATCACACAGTTACTGGCTTGCAGAAGTGTCCTGTCCCTAGTTTCTCGTCTTATGATACAACAAAATAGAGTGTCTGGAATGCAGTGGTAGGCTTGTATCACAGGCTATAAGCCGAGATGACATTGTAATTCTATCATTCTCTTCTTGGGCCTCGAGATCAGTTTGATTAACCAAAATTTAGGAAAGTAAATGTAATTTACTTGCAGTCTCATGTTTTAAAAGTGATCCATGATTGTTGTATGTTTCAAGAGTTAAAATCTAAATTTTTATGTACAGTAGTAAAAACTAACCGGTTGAAATGTGGCTTGAGGTTTCCAAACAAGTAGCGTACATCTTTATTGATAAAGATTTACGGACAACTACCCTCTAAGCGACTGTTTCCCTGAGTCATGATGCCTAATGCAATGGTGTGCTGCCTGCGAGAAGGGACCTGAATTAAGCTGCACTACTGGCAAACTCAGCATTTTGATGAACCGAGCCATTTTTAAGCTATTAACCATCCAACCCCAAGGGGATTGTTACATGGAACAGAAAGAGACCAGGCACTAGGCATGGAGTAATGTTGCACTGCCTTTGTCTAGGTGCCCAGCTGTGCAGTGGGGCCATAACCCCCAGGTGAGTGCACCACTAATCTGACCCAACGGTGCAGGGGGCACATAATATTATTAATCTCATTTTTTCTAAAATCTGCTTGAATATCTTATTTTAAGTAACCTTTCCAGGTCCTAGTCTCAGCATTGGCCCTCGGTGGCTCTACGTTAGAAGATGTCGAGGCTCTACGAGAACTGCGTACTCAGTTGGAAGCAAGCAGACAGGTACAATTAATTGCGCCTTCTATTAATTAAAACCTAACTCTAACACTCCAAATGTTCTCTTAACATCTAGAACTTCAAAGCATAAACAAGTTGAGAAAATTTTAAAGCTTATACACAATTTTCATTATAAATACAAAATGATGAAACAAATTAAATTTTGATCAAGCTTTAATGAAAAATCATACGTTTTTTTATTGAAGGCTCCTCTCTTTTAATTTTATCTACTTGGGTTTCCAAAAAACTTCAGGATCCTGTTCCTTTCATTTATTCAAGGCAATATTGCGGTATAGATCGTAATTTTTGGTTAAAAATTGTAGGCTGTCTTGCAATATTCCTAAACATAGTTTTTCATGTCATTGATTGTTTACAGTAGGGATGGTCGGGACCTGAAATTTCGGGAAAATTATAATTCCGATTTTTAGGCGAGATTTCTGTTTACTTTGGGAAATTTTTGGGACGGGATCATTTCAGCGATCGCAACCAAACAACGAGTGTAGCTTTGTGAAACTCGCTTTCGGCCTCAACTAATGATTGCGCTATTTTTCAATCGTGAATAAGTGGCAAATAGAGCTGGAAAACTTGCAATTAGCCACAAAAACTGTCGCGCGTATTTGCCAGGCTCTGATGCATGGCAAAAGTAACTTCATGAAATTCTTGAATCGGCCGTGAAATACGATTGGTCATATCTATCGATCGCGAGTAAACGGCTGATGTAGCTTTGCAAAATTCGCGAAAGGCCGCGAAATACGATTGCGCATATCTGTTGATCGCAAATAAACAACCAATGTCGCTTTGTGAAGCTCACGATCGGCCATGAAAAAGCATGTGTTTGCCGATCCTTTATGAACGGCAAATGTAACATTGCGAAACTTGTGAACGGATATGAAAATCAATTGTAGGTATTCACTGACAGCGGTTAATCGACAGAAATAACTTTTCTGATGGTGTGATGGTTGCTATTGCATGTATTACCAGCCACATTGGTCGACTTTAAATAATGGTTTTGCCCACTGACTATTTCCAAACCAATTTAGATCCCAACCGACAATAAGGGCTCTTTCACACGAGGCCACTAGTGGCCGCCACCAGTTACCAGCCCGGGTAACTGCAGTTGACGGTACAGGCAACTAGCAGGCCACTCCACCAATAGCCACCTCCGATTTAGTCGAGAAAATGCTGATGAGTAATAAACAACTCATTCTTCTCGCATCACCAATCAAGAAAAGAAGGCGGAGATGCAGGTGGATATGTTCCATGTTCATCCAGTACTAACGAATAGGAAGGACAATGGCCTTTATTACACGTTGTATGACGAACTATGTGCTGCCAGAAATAGTTTATTTGGAACTATTTACGAATGTTCCTGTTCCTTTTTTCCACTTTTACTTTCTCCCCCCTATACATAGTATTTGGGGAAAGTATTGTTTTCGACAAAATTTTCGAATTTGAGTTGTTAGTGGAAATATTCGTTTTAGTTCTCCCTGAATCCAAAACGTGGTTTTCGGAGTAATGCCTGTCTGTCCATGTGTGTGGAATCCACACTGTGGATGTGCGGATGTATGTAAACAAAGCTTGAGACGACACCAGTGGCCCAATTTTCATGAAATTAGGCATGTAGGTATAAAGCCATGATATCTCCAGGCGAATCCAAATTTCTCAAAAACGGCTTTAACGAATTTGATAAAAATTTTATGGTTTTTAGAGCTTAGGATGACAAATAAAATGACACAACTCGTATGGCTGTATCAATTCAGGTTTAGAAGATAATATGGGAAGTGTTAAAAAATTCATATTTTTCAAATTTCACAAAATATGGAACTACCAAAGAAAATATACTTGAAACCATTAGATTTGACTTCAAAAAGTAAATAATTCAGTATTTTGAATTATTAGTCTATGTCAACTGGTTGCGGGGATAATTGATATTTTTGTTTGGCGGTAAACGCAGTATGTTGTCTAATGTATTTGCGGAGTGATTGTACATTAATTTTATTTTATTGCAGATTTTCTTACTTTAAGGGAGAAAGTATTGTTTCAGTTTTCTGATACCATTTATTTTATTTTTTTTCTTCTGTTCACTCATTAAAATAATAAAATAAACAATTAAAACTCGTTTAGAAAAATCATTTCTCAACTGTACCTGCCTCCGCACGTGAACTGCTTGAGTTTACCCCAAAAAACAGGTAGTGCGCGCGCTTTCGTAGTCGGGAGTGGCGGCCACCGGTGGCTACGTCTGAAAGCTCCCATTTCATTCAATGTCCCGCGACGAGTTGCCGCCACCGCGGTGGCCGACTCGCAGTTGCGCGAGTCGGCCACTGCTCGGCCACTGTGACCCGTCGGGCAACCGCAGTGGCCGCGTCTGAAGGCCTCCATTTATAACAATGTTTAAGCTGTGGCGGGCAACCTGTGGCGGTCACCGGTGGCGGCCACTAGTGGCCTCGTGTGAAAGGGGCCTAAGGTTATGTTTCACAAATAAATACAATTATTTTTAGATAAATGACCAAAGTAAAAAAAACGGAGACCTTTAAATGAAATTTCAAATACCGCTTGCCGACAGGTACATAATTAATGTTTTATTTAAGTTATGAAACATTAAGTTCGGGAGTTAATGATTTTTCCAAACATAGAATTGTATATTTCAAATTTATAATTTTAAGCTAGAAAAACTAGTTGTCATCTTGAAACACAATTTATATATATTTTTTACCGTACATTCAACTGCTGGGAAAATTATGAATCAATTACTTTGAAATAAAATGAGAACTTAAAAACCTTAAGTTTCTTGAAAATGCAATAACACATTTGCTGATTATGCATAACTATGTATGGTCAACATTCAGTAACCACTCTGATAATTTACATTTGGCTTTGTGGAAACTAAACAATAAATACCCCCGTTGCAGCAGACCTGCATAATCAGCGAATTTCAAATGCAAAACAACATATTTCAATCCAACATAGCGAGATTTGACATGTTTTGGTAAGCTCCATAAGAATTACATGGGGAATGAGTATGCAGGTTTGCTGCTTCAGGTATATTAAAACTGGGTGGTTTTAATTCATTATTTAGTAGATCTGAACTAGAAGAAGTTACTTACCAAATTTTATCAAGATATGTTGAGAAATAACCGAGGTATAGAATTTTACTTATTTCCCATAAGGTTAACATTGGGACAATGTACTGTGTTTACCACTTTCAATATCTCGGTAACCAATGGACATAGAGCAGTGATTCAAAATACTAAATTGTTCGTTTTTTTGAGCTGAATTCAATGGTGCCCATAAAAATTCAATAAATTTTATTTTTCTATGTAAAAAATTCAAAAAACCCATTTTTGGGGGGTTTATCCCCCTTTTACCCCCCTTCCGATGGTCTGATCGGGCTGGTTCACGAACTCGTCCGAGTGATTACCACTTTACACGTATGTACCAATTTTCATTAAGATTGGACCATTTTTACGGCCGCTATCGTGCTAACAGACAAATATATATATATATATATTTAGATATATATATATAAATACCCCCGTTGCAGCAGACCTGCATACTCAGCGAATTTCAAATGCAAAACAACGTATTTCAAGCAAACATAGCAAGATTTGACATGTTTTGTTAAGCTCCATAAGAATAACATGGGAAATGAGTATGCAGGTTTGCTGCTACAGGTATATTAAAACTGGATGGTTTTAATTCAATATTTAGTAGATCTGAACTAGAAGAAGCCATTTACCAAGTTTTATCAAGATATGTTGAGAAATAAGCGAGATATAGAATTTTACTTATTTCCCATAAGGTTAACATTGGGACAACGTACTGTGTTTACCACTTTCAATATCTCGGTAACCAATGGGCATAGAGCAGTGATTCAAAATACTAAATTATTTGTTTTTTTGAGCTGAATTCAATGGTGCCCACAAAAATTTGATAAATTTTATTTTTCTATGTAAAAAACTCAAAAAACCCATTTTTGGGGGGGTTTATCCCCCTTTACCCCCCCTTCCGGTGGTCCGATCGGGCTGGTTCACGAACTCGTCCAATTGATTACCACTTTACATGTCCGTACCAAATTTCATAAAGATCGGACCATTTTTGTGGCCGCTATCGTGCTAACAGACACATAGATATATATATATATATAGATATATATATATATATATATATATATATAAATTCGAACGAATAGTGTTTTTTGCTTCTGGGGGCCCCAAAACGAAAAGTTATAGTGGTCCCGAGCTTAGGTCTTACCATGAGACCTACGGTAATAGCTTCTTCCCTATAGGGGAAATTCGCTAATTCCCTATAGGGGAAATTCGCTAAAATTCAAACGAATAGTGTTTTTTGCTTCTGGTGGCCCTAAAACGAAAAGTTATCATAGTCTCGGTCTTAGGTCTTACCATGAGACCTACGGTAATAGCTTCTTCCCTAAAGGGGAAATTCGCTAAAACAAAAACTTTTGAGAACTTCTTTCTTGTCAAAATTTAAAGAAAAATTGATGTTTGTTATTTCTTATACACTACTCTTAACTGTTTTTCAATGTATCAAAATTAGAAAGAGAAAAAAATTCAAATTAAGTAAACAGTAACAAACAGTACTAATAAATAAAATTAACTTATTGCTATTTTTTAGTTAAGTTATTATTTTTACTTATTATTAACAATATAATTTGGTTACTATTTTTTCTTAATTCTGGAATGTGTTTTTAATGTGCTATTTTGTCCACTTACGGTGGACTCTCTCTTATCAGATACCCTTTAACCGGAAATCGGTTTAACGAGACCACACTCCACGGAAGTGACATCTTGTTAACTGGATGATTTTTATCAACACATTGGTTTAACCGAATGTGATCAGCAGGAAATTGTCAGTAATGCATCGACTATTCTTGTGGGAAAGATTTGACTATTAATTGGGGAGGGACGTACATATCAACCTTAAGACCACTTATTACACTTCAAAAATGTATAATAATACTAAAAAAATCTAGATTGGAACATTGCTGGCCACTGTTCTCCCAATTAAAAATATTACCAATTAGAAATTTGTATATTTATAAAGTTCTAAAAATATTTTTTGAGAGAAGTATTTCTAAAAGAGAACCCCTATTAAGACCCTACGGTTTAAGAAACAGACCAAACAGATCCAACAGATCCAATTAACACAACCAAATTTGACGATATACCTTCATTTTTACACATACAATGCCCCAAGATTATATTGTTTAACTATAAATAATGTAATGAATGTTCAGATGAAACTAAAATCTAATTACCTAAAAGGGCTAAAAACTTGGCTTTTGGGAATTGAAAATGTTGAATTTTTATTAAGGAGATAACCTACATAAATATTTTATTTTTCAAATAGATGTATAAATCACTTACCAAATTAGTAGCAATATAAATATAAAACTAAACATTGCTTAAAAGAGAAAATTACATATCAAATAATTATGGGCAACACTGATTTTGAATTTTGTTTTTTGTTTTTATTAAGGTGATCTTGGGCAAATGCCCAAGATCCCTTATGGGCATTTGCCTAGGGGAACTTAATTATTCAGCAGAGTTTTATTAAATTTCTGTTTTTATTTAAGAAAGAAAATAAGTACTTATAATTATTCATAGATAGTTATGATTCAGATGTAACATTGTAACAATGGTGAATAAAGTTATTGTTTATTATTTATTATTGTTATTAATTCCGTGTCTAAATCAGAGTTTTTGCTTACACATTATTTATTAGAGTTATAATTTAATGTGTTTTGGGGAAAGTTGGTTTAACCAGAAATAGTATATTTCATTACTTGTACCGAAAGTGGCACTTTCCGGTGCGCGCCCAAGTTTCATGTGTGAGGCGGAGCCGAACACAGGAATATCGAATTTCACGTGTGAGGCGAAGCCGAGCATGTGAAAGTGTGTTTCACATACGAGGCGCAGCCGAGTACGGGAATAATTGGAGCAAGTGCCGGAAAATCACTTTCGGTACAAGTTATGAACGGTACTTTTCATCACGACGCAAAAATACACACAATGCTGAAGAAGAAACCTCAGTAAAATGCAAACTATTATATTTCTCAATTAACATTTTTTTATAATAACAAATTTACTATAATAAGCCTACATAACAACGTAAAAATTAGAAGTTCAAGGTTATGTTTATTGTGCAGTTGGTATTGGTTAAGAGATTTTAAACATGCGCTATAATAACAACACAGCAAAACTCATTTATACCTATTCCTGTTTTCGGTTTACATTGTTGAACAATAAGAACAGCTGATTTAAATTGTAAGAATAAACGGCAAAGCGACGTCAGAGCGCGTAGCGGGCAAATGGAAAACTAATTGAGAGCAAGGGAAAACAAATTTAGAGCAAGGGAAAATCAGCTGATCGTTTTTCCCTTGCTCTAAATTAGAGCTTGGGAAACGATCGTTTTCGTTGCTACCAGCTGACATCGAAAGTAGCTACTTTTGGTACGGAGTGATGAAAACTTTTTATATGGACAGCTCTTGGTCCTGAGATGTCCGGATAAGAGGGAGCCTACTGTACTATTGTTAATTGCTTTGTTACTAATACTTTCACTTAAATTTATTTCTTGAAATTTTCTGAAGTCATTTGGTACTTAGTACAATCAGAACTTAGTACATTTAATAAAAAAAAGGAAATTTCTGAACATTTCTTGAAGCTTTAGGGAAGAAAATAATCCTGTCCCATCCCATTCTGAATTCAAGAGGAAAGAAAAAAATCCTGTTCCGTCACAAAATTAAAATCTAATTCCGTCCATCCCTAGTTAACAATACCATTAGGGTCACCACATTTTTACCAGATATAAACGGAATACTTCAATAAAACTCACACATCCCCCCCCTTCATTCCCTTTCCCGATAACACATAACACAACACCAGAGTCCTACTGCAAGAACCGTAAACATTAGTAAATCAACCAATCAGAGTTGATCCGCTATTAATATCATTAGCTTGTAATTTATTGCAAGAGGAAATTAAGTGCCAGTCCGTTTCTTAAAATTCATTTTCAGGCGTGAGGAGCACATAAAATAGATGGGATTTGTCTTGTCAACTGGCGGTTTTATTGACTAGTTGGTCATCTAGTGGACTAGTCGACTTGTTATGACTAGTCGATATTTTATTGATTTAACTGACTAGTCGGTAACTTAATTAATTAGAGATTGAGTTTTTATTTGGCAAGGACATTGCAAATATTTTGTTATCTTGACTAATCATCTGTCACTTCTTCTAGCAATTGTATGCCAAGCTGTTGGAAGAACTAACAAGGCATATTTATGTGGAATCAACTCAAGACGTTGTCACTTCTCGGCTGTTTCGTCAGGGCTCGATGAGAGAAAGAGAGACCACCCCAAGTCCCTTTGATAGGTCAAGAAGAGAATTGACTCCTGGTGCTATAAATTTAAGAGAGTCTTTCAGATCAAAGAAGCGATTAGACTTTTCAAATGTAAAGTGAGTAGATGATTTTGAACTTATTTATGGTTATTTGTACAATCTTTCTGTAAAAGGTTTACATCAGAGTAGGTGTGTTTGATTTTAATGCTCAGAGGATACAGGTAATAAATTATATCAATCTATAATCTTTAGGATGCTTCTATCAGTAAACTATATGGTAATACAGTTATTATTGGGGGATGAGAGGGGAGCTTTGTAACTACTGGCCAATTTCGCTTCTTCCAGTGCTTTCTAAATTGATTGAAAAAGTGCTGATAGCCTACATGGAGGGTAACAACCATCTAAGTGGGAGGCAGTGTGGTTTCAGAAAATAAAGATCCACCAAATGGGCATTCATTCCATCATTAGCTGTGTTGAGGAATATGATTTTGGGGCAGGGGCGGCTCCAGGGGGGGGGGCATGGGGGCCATGGCCCCCCCGAGAGCTCCTAATTTTTTTTAATTTCAAACAAGATTTTACTAAAATTCATTCTTGTGTATATGAAATCATTTTTGGCCCAATATCGGAAAAGCCGTTGTATACAAGACTCGCCTTCGGCTCGCTGGGGGCTCCGCCCCCAGGCCCCCTACTTTGAGTCCCTTACAGAGGGATTTTAATATTGATAAGTCACGTAGTTAAATTGATTTATTTGTTTACATACAAAGTCACCATACCATGTATATTCGGTCGTGGTCGGGGGGTTTGGAAAAATAAAAGTTACAAGATAAAACGACTAAACAGTTTATAAATATTCAGGTCAAGATATCATTAGTAGTTTAGGGGCGCAGTTGGTTTTGGGGGGTTTTGGTTGTGGGGGCTCCTCAACAAGTCCTGAAGGTTGGCCCTCGTTTAGGTCGTATTGTGGGGCTTTCAGAGGCGAGTGTTGGTAAGACTTGGAGATTAGGAAAAAATTAAGGAGGTGTGTAATGAACAGTCACAATACGAATTAACTCTCGACAAATCCTGGAAAAATTTACCGTTTGGTGGGGGGGCAGTAGGTGGGGGGAGTAGTCAGTGAAGGGATTTATGATGGAGTGGGTGGGACTATATTTTTGTTGGGGAAGGGCTGTTGGGTTTCGTGTTGAGGTAAACGTATTTAATAAAAAAATACAGGTGAAAATTAATTTTACTTTTTACAAATTCTCAGCACAAGTTATTTCGGATTTGTTCAAGCGTTAGGGGGTTATTGATGGTAGGGTTTTGGGCTTTGGGGGTTATTTGTATGAAAATGGAGAGCTTGGTTGGCTCAAAGGGGTGGGGCAAAAGTACTGATTTATTTAAAAGTAACATTGCCAAACATATGAAAAATGCTGAATTTGCTGAATTGGTCGGTTTCGGGGTTGAAAGGGGTCAGAGCTACCTGAGGGCGAAAGAGACGAGATAGGGCAAAAAATCAAGTCATACATATACTGATTGCAAATTATCAGGGTTCTAGGTAATATATCAAGGTGATATGAAATACATTACCTCGAGAAAATCGCTGGAATTTCGAAGATTTTTTAAGTTTATATGCGTTTTAATACCAATAACAGTTATAATATTTACGGCTTCTAATATTCATGCTATAGAGATGATTTGTACCAAATTCCAACCCTCTACGTATAATAATAAATCTACTGGAGCTGAAAAACGTTGGGGTAACCTTAGAAAATTGAAAGTTCTAGAGCTATCTAAGGGTGAAGGAGATGAGATAGGGCAAAAAGTCAAAGGACCAAAGTTGTAGATCGTAAAAATCCGTGGGACTCCGTGCAGTCCGTTTTTCGATAGTTTCCATCCGTTCAGCCACTAGAGCTCAAAATGACTTTGCTTTAAAAATAGCTTTTTTAGCGATTTTTGTAATTTTTTTGGGGGGATTGAAATAAACATTGTGAGTTTTGATACTTTTTCCTGTATATTGACCCTCCAAGGAATATTCGGGCCAAATTTCAAGTTTCTATCTCATCGAAAAGTGTTGTTTGAACCGGAATGAAATACCTGGAGAAAATCGCTGACATTTGGCAAATTTTGAAGGTTTATTTGACTTTATATGCATTTTAATATTCCATATTAGTTATATTATTCATGATTTGTAACATAAATGCTGTAAAGATGTTGTATACCAAATTTCAGCTCTTTACTTTTAATATTTAATCAACTGGAGCTGAAAACCTGGGGAAAATCTTCGGAAATTAAAAGTTCTACTGCTACCTAAGGGTGAAGGAGACGAGATAGGTCAAAAAGTCATAGGACCAAAGTTGTAGATCGTCTGAAATCCGTAACCCGTGGTGCAGTCCGTTTTTCGATAGGACCTCTAGTTCAGCCGCTACAGCCCGGAAACGAAAAGTACTTTTTTTTAAATCCAAGTTTTACCCCCTTTGGGAGGGTTGGGGGTGGAAATGTTTTGTTTTTACAATTTTTCCTGGTTTGACCATCCAAGGAATATTCGTGCCAAATTTCAAGTATCTAGCTCATCGAGAAGTCGTTGAGAGTTTGTATAGATGAGTGAGTGAGTCAGTTACACATGCGGTTGTATAATATATAGACTCGCCTTCGGCTCGCTGGGGGCTCCGCCCCCAGGCCCCCTACTGTGAGTGCCTTGGAGAGGGATTTTGATATTGAAAAGTCACATAACAAAATTAGTATATTTGTTAACGTACAAAGTCACCATACCAGGTATCTCCAATCGTGGTCATCGGGGGTTTGGACATTGAAAGTTATAAGACAAAATTAATTTAACGCCCCCAGGCCCCTTGTTGGTCTTTGCCCCAAAGCAGGGGGGTGTGTATTGAAAAGTTACAAAATTTCGAACAAACTCACTACAAATCCTCAGCAAAATATATCATTGTAATGTTTGTGAGGGTAGTTATTGGGAGGTAGTTGAAGGGTTACTTTGGGGGGGGGGTTTGTGGAGGGGGTAGGGTTTAATTTTTCGTTTTGAAAGAGGGTTGGTGGAGTCAGGTGGTGAGGGGGTGAGGTAAAAGAATTAATTGGAAAACAACATTGCCTTAATTTGAAGAATGCTTCTTAGTTCAGTTATTTTCTTGGTCACATATTGGGATTGATAGATTTAAGAAAATACAAATGACTGTGATGAACATGGAGGTTGGCACTGACGAATCCCTTTTCAAAAATTTAGTCTTTCAGTAATGAATAAATTGGCAAAAAACACGAGTTCAATTAAAGTTCAATTTGAGATAACTTTTTTAGAGGTTGAAATGGAGTGAAAATTGCAAATTACCTATAATAAACCGGAAAAGTCAAACTGACTATCTCCGTGTCAATAATTCGGAATCCCTGGCCAAAAAAATTTACAAAAAACAAAAAAACACGAGGAAAATTTAAAGTTCAACGAAAGTTTAACTTTTGAGACAGGATGGATTTTGCGAATGACCCCTGATAATCGTAAAGGATCAAACTTACTATATCAGTGTGAAAATAGAGGTCTATAAAGCTAGTAATAAATATTGAAAGCTCATCCAAACTCAAAATAAGCTGAACATTTATAAGAATTTTAAATTAAGAGATCATTTTGGAAGTGAAGGAGGTGAGATAAAGCAAAATACATAATGGGCAAATTTGAACAAAATTTAATTTCAACTGAGGAAAGGGGAGCCTTTGTTTTTGAACAGAGCCATAACTTTAGCCGTTAGCGGTAAAAACGAATAGTACTTTTATCGAAATTCAAGTTTTCCCCCGTTTCACCCCCTCTTGGAGGGTGGGGGGGTTGAAATTATTTGTTTTGATAATTTTATATTTAGTGTGACCACCCAATAAATATTCCTACAAATTTACAGTGACCTAAGTAGTATATCAAGTCAACTGGTGCTGGAAAACGTAGGGAAGATCTACGAACATTTAAAAATTTTGAGCAATCTAAGGGCGAAGGTGACGAGATAGGGCAAAAAGTCATAGGACCAAAGTTGTAGATCGTCAAAAATCCGTGGCACGTGGTGCAGTCCGTTTTTCGATTGGACCTCTACTTCAGCCGCTATAGCCCAAAAACGAAAAGTACCTTTTTCGAACTTCAAATCCCCCCCCCCTTTTTTGCTTCTTTACGGGGCTTGGGGGTGGAAATGTTTTGTTTTGAGACTTTTCCCTGGGGTTTGACCACTCGAGCAATATTTGTGCCGAATTTCAATTTTCTAGCTTAGCGGGAAGTTCATTAGAATTCGTATACCTCAGTGAGTCAGTTACACATGCGGCTGTATAGTTATTTAGACTCGCCTTACGGCTCGCTGGGGGCTCCGCCCCCAGGCCCCCGTTTGTGTTCTCCCGCAGTTGAACAATACTCCGCCCCCAGACCTCCCATTATGAGTCCCTAAGAAGGGGGTTTTATTTTGAATAGACACAAGACCAAATTAATTTTATTGTTTTGGTTGAAATTCTTACTTCGATATCTTAACATGGTAAAAACCACCAGTGCAGTTGTAAACTCATTGCAAGTTTAGATTTAGAGAACTTTTTCATGGAGTTGAAATGGGGTAAAGTTGGTGAGTAGCCCTTGATGAACCTCTGACCTCTAATAAAGCCGGGCCAGGTGTGAGACAAAATTGTTGATTTAAAATATTATTGCCAAACTTTTGAATAGTACTTGATTTTTCATGTGTTGGCGGGATTAGGGGTAGAAAGCGTTTAAAAATGACAAATAACTTAGGGTTAATCATGGGAGGTGGAAGGATGACCTCTGATAAACCTGAGGGGTATAAATCCCTCGGGTGAGGAGTGTTTAGATATAAAAGTCACAAGGGAAAGTTAATAAAACTATGTACGAATTCTCGGCATATGGTATCTATGTTGGTGTTCGGGAGGATGTTTGGTGGTGGGGGTTGTTGGTTGGGGAAGGTTAATTATTTGAACGGGGAGGGGGTCTGGGGGCCAGGGGGTTAGGCAAAAGTATTTGTTTAGAAATAAAAATGTCAAACATTTGAAAATAGTATAATTTGCTTCATTTTTTGGTTGTTTGTAAGGGTTGAAAGGGGTGAGAAATGGTCAAAGACTCCACTTAAACGTGGGCGGTGACACCGAGTAATCCCAAGTCAAAACTTGGGTCTCTCATTTTAAGAATATATTAGAAAAAAAACACGAGGAAAATTCAAATTTAATGAAAGTTAAACTTTAGGACTCTTTGAGGGGTTGAAACGAAGTAAATTGGCGAATGACCATTGATAGAGGCCTAAACCTGAGCGGTAAAACTGACTGTCCATGTCAAAACTTTGAATCAAAATAAAAATAAACACAAAAGTAAAGAAAAACCAAAAAAAGTGGAAATTTACAAACAAATTTATTTCAGGGCACAGTTTAGGGGTTAAGGAGGTGAGATAGGGCAAAATATCCGAAAATAAGAACCAAAATTGTAGTAAAACTAATTTAAATACAATATTGATGATTGTTTTTCGATAGAACCACTAGTTTGGTGGTGGGAGCTGTTAGTTGTGGAAGGTTAATTATTTGAAGGGGAAGAGGGTCGGGGGCCAGGGGGTTAGGCAAAAGTATTTGTATAGAAATAACAATGCCAAACATTTGAAAATAGTTTAATTTGTTTCATTTATTGGTTGTATGTTAATTTGTTTCATTTATTGGTTATTTAGGGGTTGAAAGGGTTGAGAAATGGCCAATGACTTCGCTTAAACGTGGGCGGGGACACTTAGTAATACAAAGTCAAAACTTGGGTCTATCATTTAAGAATATATTACAAAAAACCACGAGGAAAGTTCAAATTTGATGAACGTTCAACTTTAGGACTCTTTTAGGGGTTGAAACGGAATAAATTGGGGAATGACCTTTGATGGGGCCTAAACCTGAACGGTATAACTGACTCTCGTCATGTCAAATCTTTTAATCAAGATTTAAAAAATAAATAAAAAATAAAGTGGAAATTGAAAAACAACTTTTTTTAAAGGCGGGCAACTTTTTAAAAAATAAACACACAAATAAAGAAACACCAAAAAAGTGGAAATTTACAAACAAATTTATTTCAGGGCACAGTTTAGGGATGAAAGAGGAGAGATAGAGCAAAATATCCAAAAATAAAAACACAAATTGTTGAAAAATTTATTTCAATACAGTATTGATCTTTGTTTTCCGATAGGATAACTAGTTGTCTTATTTTGTTACAGCTCAGCTATTTGTTGGTTAGAGACGTGAGTGTTACTGTGAACTGTTCCTTATTTAATGCCATTTTCAGTAACGCTGGTGGTTTAAACTATTTCGGATTTCCAAGCGGAAACAGAATACAAAAAAATTATTATGTTAATTCTAAGCAATGTTTGTTTGGCAGTGACTCCTAACAAGAGCCTGTCTGGTCTCCAAACATAACACCCTTTGAGTTTTGGACGTTGAGTTACCTGAAGAGCAAGGTTTTTGCTTCGATAACCACCTTTGTTAGAAAACATGGCATTAAATGAAGAGACGTTCTCTACAATATTCGCTTAAAAATTAACTGAGTAATACAAATATCAACTCAAAGATCGGTTTTTTTTAATGTTTTGATATAGATTTTGTTCAGACATTTGCCATTACTAATTAGTACAAACAAACCAGACTGGAAGATTTTTTTGACCACCCGTCATTATTTTAATAGGGCATTAATAGAGAGAGATTGTTACTCTTATGCTGATACAAACATAATAGTTGTTACTGGTACTGAAACACTGCAATACACGGAATGAAGGCTATATTTAAAGATGTGTTAAAAATGTTTAAGTTTAAATAATACAAATATTTGGTTTCGACGGGTGTTCTAATATTAAAATTCTACATAGAAAAAATTGGAGAAATTTCAAGTCGACAAAACGTACTACATTTCACGATAACGTAGAACAGAACTATATCCAAGCGCGGTAAAACCATCGATTATCCTCTTATCCCACAGGTGTCTTGTCAATGGTAAAACTGAACCAGAGAATCACACGACCAGATAATAACCTGCTGATTCTTTTATCTGATTTGGGCACGTACTGTATTACCGGCGCCGCTATGAAGTGAAAACAGCGAGAACCTAAAAGTAAAATCATTGTTTTAAATACAATTAGCGCATGAAAGAATCATACGATTGAAGTATTTTCAGGCTTAAAACATCAACTTTGCTTGTAAAGAATATTTATCTATGAAAGTTATTTATTATTATTATTTTTACCGGTAAGAAACGCATTAGCAGTTATGAAAGCTGCATTAAACAGCAACTTAAAAGAATGTCAGGAGGGTTTAACGAGGCAAATTTCAAAGATTTTTTAGCTTTAGATGCATTTATATGTTAAGAACTAATTATGTTATTGGTGATTTGTAACATATATGCTGTACAGACGATGTGAACCAAATTTCAGCCCTGTACGTTTAATATCAAGCCAACTGGAACTGGAAAACCAAAGGAAAATCTTCGAAAATTGAAATTTCTAGAGCAATCTAAGGGTGAAGGAGACGAGATAGGGCAAAAAGTCACTGAACCAAAGTTGTAGATCTTGAAAAATCCGTGACACATAGTGCAGTCCGCTTCTCGATAGGACCATCCGTTCGACCACTAGAGCTCAAAATAACGTTTCTTTAAGAAAGCTTTTTTAGCGATTTTTTAATAATTTTTTTGAGAGGGTTAAAATAAAAAATGTCGACTTTTGATAATTTTTCCTGTACATAGACCCTCCAAGGAAAATTCGTGCAAAATTTCAAGTCTCTAGCTCGTCGGGAAGTATGGTTTGAATTTGTATCTATTAATCAGTGAGTCAGTTACACATCGGTCTGTATATTATTTAGATTCTCGAAGACGAAGCTTTTTTTTCTACATAATTGTTACTTATGTACACTTAATTCAAGCTTAAATTTTTTGTTCAATATTAATAGTAGGAGACATTTTAAGTTGTTAGGTTGGCAGCGCGTCACGATTTGCCGCATGACCATATCTATTGCTAGAGATGGCCATGTTTGCCGCCATAATTTGGGTTTGGAAAATATTATTTATGACGAAAACAAAACAATATACGTTTATTATGAAATTAGCGCTTATTTCCTGTGTGTATGGATTGAAATAATTGTATTATTACCAAGACCATCGAGTAAGTAATTGATCCATTTGAATACTATCTGGCATTCAATACTTCGGACTATACCATATTACTGTATTCTCAACCAAACGTACAATCATAACAAAGTTGGAGTTCATTTAACCTGTCTTAGTCCTATTTAAAAAATGAACAAATTAATTAATCATCAAATTAGGGACCGTCCACAAATACTTAACGCCCTTACGGGAGGAGGGGGGGTTTCGTCAGCATTATGTACCGTTACAAAGGAGAGAGGGGGGCTTCAACGCAACGTTAAGCACCTATTAAACCTTAATAATTAATTCCATAAATTATTCCAACAACTTCAAATTATCTTCAAAGTACAGAGTTTTGACTTTTTGTGGGGGGTGGGGGTGATAGTACAGTGTTACGTAACTTTTGAGGGGGTTTACTGCCAGCGTTAATAGTCCGTTAAAAGGGGGGAGGGGTTTCTGATAAGGCCGATTTTAGCGTTACGTAATTTATGGATGGCCCCTTAAGTAAAATTTTTAACAAAGTGTTAATAATCTCATAGTCAGAGGTGTTAATAAACACGTATTTGGGGGGGCAGGGGCATACCCAAGGGGGGAAATCGGGATGTATCCCCCCCGAAATTTTTGGGTTATGGGAAATTTTTTTAAGAGATTAATATCTTGTTCACAATTAAGGTGATGGTATCACTAAACTTGCTATGAAAGAGAGAACACTACACACTCACTAAACTTTTATAAGGGGTTTCAATAGTTAAATTATATCATTTTAAAGATAATTGGTTCGGGGATGATATATTGGATTAGGGTATTTTTACCTATTGAGGTT
>JAQJVK010000001.1:129987009-130102009 GCA_035578135.1 Flexamia atlantica | reverse complement strand
TATATGGTAGTCTCACAGACCAAGGGTTTTGGTTATCAAATCAATCAATCAAAATCACTTTATTAACAAGACATAAAGATTTGTAATGGCGTCATTAGTGTGTCAATAGGGTACATTAGTGTTTGTGGAGGTTTTCCTTCCATTTCAGGAACTCATCCAAGGAGTAAAACGGGTTTCTTGTCAGCCAGTTGGTGAGGGTGTTCTTCAATTTGACATTTTCTGGAAGTGCCTTGCAGAACTTCCTTCCACTGTATGAAGGTGTTTTCTCATACAGTGCACTGATGCATGCCTGGTGTCATGGCAGTGGATGTCTGACCCCTTTGGAAGAGGTTTTCCATCCACATGGAGAATCACCTCCTTGATGTTTAGAGTGACGACTGTCAATATGTTAAGTTTTGTAAAAGATTGCCTGCAGCTTTCTATTGAATCTAATTCTTTGATAATTTGGATGTCTCTTTTCTGAAGAAGAAGGATCCGTTTTAGGTTTCCAGCTGTTGCCTCCCCAGGCTCTAAGGTCGTATGTCAAGTGAGACTCAAATAGGGCATGGGTATGCGGTCTTTGTGGTGGCTTCATCACTTGAGTGTTTTATTCTCTTCAGGACATAGAGACTGGTGTTGAGCTTGTTGGAGAGAGTGTCAATGTGATGATTCTAAGATAATTGTCCATCAATTTCTTCGTCAAGGAACTTGGTATAGTCTTCAACCTCCACATCGGGCATTGTTTTTATGTCGTCCTGTTTATTGCCAAATGTTAATTGCTTTGTTTTGTTGGCGTTTACTGCTAGGTTGTTATGACAGAATTGATATGCCATATTGAGTGCAATAAATAAGTTCATTGACAAGTCTTCTGGAGTCTTTGCTGCAGTTAGCAGGGTCATGTCATCAGCATGCATCATGGTGAGCAGTGGGCTTCCAGGTATTGAGGCAGGTCATTTGACAGAAGGATAAAAAGCACAGGGCCTAGAACAGATCCCTGTGGCACTCCTCTGTTAACCGTCATAGGTTTTGATGATACATTTCGGTCATCCCGTTAAGACTGTGTTTAATTTCTACTACTTGTTTTCACCCCTCAAGGTAGCTTCTGAACCAGGCGTTTGCCAGGCCTTTGACACCTGCTCTTTCAGTTTGTGAAGGATCAGGTCATGGCCTAAGCAATCAAAGGCTTTGCTGAAATCTAGCATTACGGCTGTAACAAGGTTTTTTTTTTCTAGATTGTCTATTACAAATTCAATTGACTTGATGATTGCTGATGCTGTTGATTTTCCTTTGGTGAAGCCATGTTGTTTCTCAGTAAGGTTGTTGTGGTGTTTGCAGTGATTTATCAGTCTCCTGCAGCGGTTAACATTTCACAGTGAGGGTTTTGGTATAGGTGTTAATGAAGATTAAGGATACTAATAACTTAATTTTGAAAAAAAAATGGAAGTTAAGGCCCCCTTTTCCCTTGGCGGGTCACAGAGCCTGAAGGTGGAGATGCAGACGGAGCTGCTGCGGCTGGTGGAGCGGACGACGCGTGGGCTGGCGGGGGCGGAGTCGCCGGCGCCTCTGGTGGAGCTGCTGGCGCTGCTGACGGAGCAGTTCCGTGCGGTGGCCGCCGCACACCGCGTGGTGCTGGAGCAGGTCCGGCGCACGGCCGCCACTCACAGTGTCTCTGTCGCCCTCTACGACCTGCCCGACGTATGGGCCCGCATACAGGCTGTGGTGAGCATCAGTAACAAGGGATATAAAATATTTATTTATTTATACAATTTTTACAATGCTATAATACAGCCAAGTCCAACTACACTATTGCATTAATATAAGTTTACATAAAAAATATAGAAAAACATGCAAACATTATCAATGTGTAAATTACATACAGCTGTGTTTATTTCAAGAATCAAGAATCAAGAACTTTATTAATCTTTAGACATACAGAGATGCATTCGATTTCGTCATACTTAAAGTATAATTAATTTCAATTAACAATCAACATGAACCTACATCAATTAATTTAAAACATACAGCCTTGGAAACAATTCACAAAAAATAAATAGTATAACGTTAAAACAGTAAAAGTAATATATATACACTTATTACGATCTGTTCAGCAATTAGCCATGAAATATTGCTTGTAACTGACTACCTTCAGTTAATATGAAATCATCAACCTTGTAAAAAACCTGATCCTTTAGCCAATTACTCAGGCACTTTTTAAATTTAGGAAGACTGACAGTTTGAGCTGACTGAGGCAGTTTGTTGAATAGTCTTCTTTTCATACAAAATGTATTTTTATTTGTTTTTGACAGTCTAACAGGAAGTAGATCTAAAGCATAATTTTTTCGTGTGTTGTAATTATGAATTTCAGATCTATTTGTATATTTTAAAACATTTTCTTTTACATCTAATAGGCTAAAATATATATACAAACATGGGGTTGTCATTATTTTTAGTTCTTTGAAAACAGGGTAGCATGACTCACGATTATCTAACCCTTTTATCACTCTTAGAGCATATTTCTGCCATTTAAAAACTTGTTCAATATTAGCACTGTTACCCCATAAAGTAATTCCATATATAATTTGCGAGTGAAAGAAAGCATAATAGGCATTAATTAACATGTCATTACTAACACTAAGTTTAAGTTTCCTTAGTAAATAAGTAATCCTAGATAGTTTTTTACAGAGGTTTTGTATATGTACATCCCACTTCAAAGTGCTATCCAGGTGTATCCCTAACAGTTTAATAGATTGTTCTTGAAATGGTCTACTTAATGAGAAAATAATTGATTCTGTTTTTTTGTTATTAATAAGTAAATTGTTTGTTTTAAACCAGTCCACTGCATTACTTATTGCTACATTCTTATCAAACTGCAGTTTTTCAATATCTTTCCCTGACTGTACCAACGTAGTATCATCTGCGTATAATATTGATCTACATGAAATACTACTTGGAAAATCATTTATTGCAATTAAAAATAGAAAAGGGCCCAAGACAGATCCTTGAGGAACACCCGATTTAATTAATTGAATGTTAGAAATGTCATTACTTTGATAAACTATCTGTTTTCTATTACATAGATAAGATGTCATTAAACTAAGTTCTTTGTCCCTCAGACCATAAAATTGAAGTTTTTTCAGTAAGATTTTGTGTGAGATACAGTCAAATGCTTTGGTTAAATCAATCAGTGTAGCACAAGTCAGCATTTTGTCTTCAAAGCCATTTAAAATAAAATTGACTACATTTTCGACTGCTTTGATTGTACTCAAACCTCTTATGAAACCAAATTGTTCAGCACAAAGAAACTTATTATCTACAAAGAAATTATACAGTTGATCTTTTATGCAAGCTTCAAAAATCTTACTAACTATAGGGACTAATGATATAGGCCTATAGCTCGATGGATCAGACTTTGTTCCTTTCTTAAAAATGGGTACAACCTTAGTAACCTTTAGAACATCCGGAAAAATTCCTAGAAATAAAGCCCTATTAAACATAAATACTAAGGGTTCGACTATTAAATAAATTATTTCTTTTATTATTCTATTTGATAACCCATAATAATCCTCACTATTAGATGTGCTAAAACTACCAACAATCTTTTTTACATGCTGAACTGATATGCTCTGCCAAACAAACAAATTTCTTTGCATGATATTATTTACATTCACATATCTATTTACATATTGCATTGCCCCTATGTCATCAATGGGTGTATTTTTGTTAATTTCAGTTGCACATTAACAAAATAATTGTTAAAATCACTCGATTTAATTGGACACTTGATACCTATACTATGTTTTCCCGATTCTTCCCTAATGACCTTCCAAGCGGCTTTGCATTTATTTTTAGAATTTTCAATAAATTCACTATTACATTGTTTTTTTGCCTCATTTATTTTGAATTTGTAATGTTTTTTCTCTATTTGATACAGTTCTTTTAATTGATTTTTCCTATCTAGATTGTCATCACTGCATTGAACATACTTATCATAACACACACTAACTTTATCTTTGATATTTTTCAATTCTTCATTGTACCATTTGTTTGTTTGTTTTCGTTTATTTTTTCTCTGCTTTTTTGATTTAAGGGGACAACATTTCTCAAAAGAATCTCTAAGAAAACTTAATACGTTAGAAAACATCAGATCTACATTATTCTCTGAAAGCAAGCAACTCCAATCAGTCATACTTAATACTAATTTAAAACTATTGATAGCCTCTACAGACAGATCCCTATAAGTATATGATGAAACTTCTTTCTC
This sequence comes from Flexamia atlantica, assembly GCA_035578135.1. NCBI lineage: Eukaryota > Metazoa > Arthropoda > Insecta > Hemiptera > Cicadellidae > Flexamia > Flexamia atlantica. The sequence goes on along the minus strand of JAQJVK010000001.1, from coordinate 130,097,769 downwards.
ACTATTAACTGTATTTTCCTTAATTATCTGACAAAACAAGCCATCATGATCCGAGATGTGTGGTTTAAAAACAAGGCAATTAGTTATATTGTATTGAATATTTGTAATTACATTATCGATACAAGCTAACCCTCTAGTAGGCTTTTTGTTTAACACTTTGAACCCTGGGCGCTAAAATCTCTTTTTACGTGCGTTACTGGCCAATTTTGGGGTTCAAATTAAAATTCGCAGCTTAATACATATATTTGTTACCCATATAAATTATATATCAAAATAAAGAGAAAAGTATAACCTTTCAAATGATATAAATTTTATTACAGTTACAACAAACAACAATTTTAGGATTCCACATAAAAGGGACATAAAAAAATGAAGAAAACAAAATTGCGACGGTAATCAAGTACATCACTCATATCAAATTTATCTCTCATATTTTACACTAAACATGACAAAAACATTACGTGATAAAGTAATAACAAATCTTATGACTAACTAAGACTCAAAACACTTGTAAATATAAGTAAGATCACACTTTATTGGACGCCGACACAAACGTAAACAAAGTCAGCCATTACTGCAGACAACAAAGCGTCGTCAGCCGGTGACGCAAAGGATCAGCTGTAGACATTTGGATTTATTTTTCTGCTGCTAAATAGATGGCTTTTACGAGACCTTTGGATACTATAAACAATGCCAGATGATCAAGGAAGAGTTCCCTAGCAACGATTAGCGAAAATACATCAAATATACGTTGCTATGGAATTTAATTTCGCGGCCCGACCTATACTCGGCGCGTCGGGCTTCGTACACGGCGACATATGCCATGCCCCGAGCTATACTCGGGCTTAGGGTTCAAAGTGTTAAGCAATATAAATCATATGATCTCAAAAGATTCAAAAAATGTTGTGATTCCTGTGAGTTCTCAAGAATATCAATATTAAAATCTCCTGAGATAATCAGGTCATGTTGAGGCATAAACTTTCTGGTAATAAATCCTAAGAAATTGTCTAATTTGCTAAAAAATAAGTTTATGTCAGATTGAGGAGTTCGGTATATACTAACTACAATTGTTCCGTAACTCTTTAAAATAATAGTAACTACTTCAAATATACATACAGAACTAAAACAACAAACATTTAATATTTCAAAATCTAACCCTTCCCTAACAAACACAGAGCATCCTCCACGTTGAAGTGGTTCAACTCTACAATACATATCAGCAAGCACAAAGCCTGCAGGTAAATAAAAACATTTCTCACATGAATTAAGCCAATGCTCATTCAGACAAATTACATTACAGTCAAATTCATCTATTATTAATTCAAGCATCCCTACCTTTTTCCTTAATGACTGAATATTTAAATGAATTAAATTAAGTTGTTTATTATTTACTATTTTTTTACAGTTTACACTATAAGCACTATCTTGTACTCTTTGGTTAGTACTATTTTCTAGCTTGGAGGCTGTGATATTCTTCAGGATTGTTTTACGCTTCCTGTAGTAGTCTCGTTTCCCAAGTCTGCATGAATTACTACTCCAGTGTTATTTGTAGATGACTGACAGTCCTTGGTTCTACCTTGAGTAGACCTGACCAGCGCTTCACAGATTTGTTCAGAGAGCCACTCTTTCCCACGTACATTCAGATGCATGCCCTGCCTTGTATGATACTGCCTTGCTGCTTTACTGGACTCCACTAGAGAAACGTTGCTATATTCATCGCACAACTTTTTCAATTCACTGTTAGTTTTCGACACCTCATTGTTTATACAAGACCAACCAGCTAAGTCATATCTATTGGGAACATCAACAACAACAAATTTTGTGTCCTTTTTTTCATTCAGCACATTTCTAATTCCACTTAGAAAATTATTAGCTTCATTTTTTGAAACATTGTTTGTACCTGTAATGATAACACATATATCCTCCTTCTCTAAGTTTTCATTATTGAACATATTTAAGACCTGTTCAGTGCACCCACCAGGCCTCACAAAGCCCACTGCTTCATACAGGTGCTGCTTTCTGTTTATATGCCAAGATATATTCTTCCCATGGCTGTCAGCACAGATTAACATTTTCTTCTTTTTTTCTTTAGCTACTTTGTTGCTAATTTCACTTGTAGATGTCTTATTCGTTGCTAAAATATCCTCATTGTTGCTGTCATTAGGTTCTATGTTAAGTGGCTCAAAGCGACTTTGAGATATGAAAGAAATGTCTGGTTCAATATAATTTGCCTGAAGTAATTTATTTGTTTTACCATTATGTCTTTTCTTTACCACTGTGGTGAATAAGGTTTCCTTGTTTACATATGCAGTTGTATGTGGTTCAGCCACAGATGCATTAATAGAAATAGGTGTGGGTGTAGATGTACATTGTCTCAAGTGTTGAACACCCAGACTACGGTTACCCTTAGAAGACTCAATGTTGTGACTACTATTAATATTACTTAATTGTTTTTTAAGGAGTAATAATTCCTCAGTTAAGATTACTATTTTTTCTTCTTTTTGTAGGACGAGTGTTTCTAGTTGAGTGTTGTGACTCCTAAGTTCGTTGATTTGTTTATTCGCTTCACATAAATCTTCATTTTGAGTTTTAACCATAGTAACTAAATTCTCCACTTCATTTCTAAGTTCCTTATTTATCTCATTTGTTATGATTGTTGTGTTTTTGATTTCTTCTTCAATATGAATTTCATTTTCATTATTGTAATCATTATTTTCATTTATACTTTCTTTGTCTGCCTCAGAAATTGAACATTTCTCACAGAACCAGCCTAGTTGTAGTTTACCTATTTTTTTGTATTCTTCAGCATCCATATCAATACATTTATAATGGTACCAATCGTTACAGCTTCCTTGACAAAAAACAGCTTTAGCACTCTTACTGACGTTTTTTAAGCATTTACCACAAGGATGTTTAGGCTTTTTCATTTTATGACTTAAGAAATATATATTTTTTTACAATTTGCTTATGAAAGTTTTAATTTCAAAAATTACCTTTTAATTTCAAAAATTAGCTCAATGTCAATTATTAACAATAATTGTTTACTTGAGAGAGAATATCCGAATATTTCCTGTTATCAGTAGTCTGTTGACGGACCATCCGTTGGTGACCTTATCTATATTGACAGGTATTTTTATGTCCGTTTCTTGCTTTTCCTGTCATTGCGAACTATGACAAAAATATCCAATAACAATTCAGTGAAGATAATAAATATACTTAAATATTTCTAAAATACAAGGTTATGTTACAATATTTCTTGGAGATAAACAGCAAAAAGTCATATTTGTTGACTTTTGTTTGAAAACAAAAGTTAAAAAATGATAGATCGATAATATTTAAATAATGGGACTGAATTACAACTAAACCATCACTAACTTAATAACTGATGTCAAAATGGTTAGTGCTCTAAAGAAACTATGGTGGCAGAAAATCTGATTTGTGTCCCAGAATGCTTCTTATATCTGAATGAAGGTTACATCAAGGGCAAACTTGTGTTTAATAAAAGTATGTCTGTGGATTACTTTTTTCTCTTTTTTTTAGAGGTGTGCGGATAGTGATTTTTTGGATCGGATCGGATTCGGATCGGATAGCTTATGTTCGGATCGGTTTCGGATCGGATAACAACAGGTTCGGATCGGATAATACCGGATTCGGATATTTACGGCGTGGCATAATGAGCAGATTTAAGTTTTCTCAAAAGCCTTAGGTAATTGCAAGGAACTACCATATCATCCTAATGTGTAAGGTAAGATTTGCCTTGATAGGGTTGAGTTGTTGATTGTTGTGATATATTGTTTCCAATATAGGCCAAATGTCAATTATTAAAGTATGCAAAGGTTCAACTAAATATCTGTTGAGAATTTAGAAATTCGTTGATTCCCCTTAAGCATAGGTAGTATATAATTAATTGAATAAGCTTATTAGGCCTAAATCAATTTCAGGATTTGCAACTTAAAAAATCCTTTTCCAATGCAACCTAAATTTGTTCACTATTAGGCCTAAGTGACTAGACAAAAGAATAACAATAACACTAAAAAAACAAAATAAGTCCGCAGTAAACTTAACCTAAATTTCAAGATAAGTTTCAAATGTTTAAGTTTCGGTATCAAAGCTTGGTCATTTAATTAGAACAAAGGTCTAATTGTTTTATATCACAAACAACAAACAAACTCACTAATTATTTTCATAGACGTAGGCTGTCAAGTCGCATTGTTATCTAAGAAAGTCCATTTTAAAATTTTAATCACGTATTGAAAATACGGCCGGCCGGCTTTGACTAGGCTTAAATCGTCAAAGATAAATATTTCAGTAAAATAAAAACTTATTTGTGATCGTTCAACTTTCTATTTCTAGGTAGGTAATTAATTGTTTAATTGATAAATAAAGTAAGAAGAAAGACGTTCTTGAGTTAATTCTGCTTTTAAGCAGACGACGACATTCAAAATGAAGTGATTTGGAAAGACAAAACAATGAATGAACAGGTTTGCCAAATCTTTCACAGCCCAAAATTATTGTACGCTTTTTATTTTATCGTATCGACAGGCCACGTAAGATATTTACGGCCTGAAATAGTCGTACGAAACATCAACACGACTATTTATTTATGGGGTATTTACGGGATATTTCGTTTTGGAAATTCAAGACGACTGACTGTTGGACACTGTCGACTCTGTCGGTCAATGGCGAACACTGATTTGCCTTGATTGCGATTCTCCCTCATACCAATCGATGTTTCGTCGGTAACGGATACTAATCGAGACAGAACTATTACAGGATGTACTACTATTTTTTTGTTAACTGATTTAATGCTACGATACAAGAATTTATCTTAAGAAAATGTTTGTTATCGTGTCGGGTATTGCGCAGTAATCTAATCGTATACAAAGATCTCGATTCTCGATCTTATCACGAGTCGCAATATCGGCAACCGAAATACATCGATTGATGCATACCACTACATAATCGCATTGTGTTGAGGCGTTCTTCTGGCCGCTATCGCAACCGTCGCATTTCAAAGCGTCGTTTTTGCTCCGCGATGTTTTCTGTCACTAATGTACTTTCGTCGGCAGTGACTTCTTTTGTTTGGAAGACTTTCCTTACTTGAAAATTTGATCTTACTTTACAATTGACCCCAAAAAATGCAGTCTATCCGATAGAGTCGGATATCTAGTTAGTCTTACCGGATAGTTATAAAACCCTCGGATCGGATTCGGATATCCGATCCGATCCGAATCCGATCCGAGTTTTCGGATATCCGCACACCTCTACTTTTTTTACAGCACAAAGGTCAGTACTAGCTTGCCATTTCAAAAAAAGTTTACTTTGGTTGGTCTTTTTAAGTAAGTCAGTTGACTGCGGTCGAAAATGACATGTGATTGGATTGAAGTCAGAATTGCAAGTCATGTTAATATATATAAACCTTAAAAAGATGATGTATTTATTCTAGATGCAACTTCTCCTGACTGACTACCTGGACATTCAAAACACTATGAGTGAAGCTCATCAGGTCCCCTCAGCATTTTCTGAACAGTCTTCCAACATTTCTTCCTACTTTGCAAGAAGACGTCAGGCATCAAGGTAAAAAATACAACGTTTTTAAAGGAAAGACGAATGGTAGGAAAAATAAGTCATATAAGATTTTTTTTAATTTCCTTAAATGATTTTCTTAAATTTGTTCAAACAGGTTGTTAAAGGTGAGTATAGGCTACAAAATTTCTCTATCTGAATCATATTGTTCAAACTCGAATTCCCTTAATACTTCTAGCCCTTTCAACTTCTGATTTTCCACAAATATTCATGAAATCTGTGATGCAATTTTTCATTTTCTTTCTATGCTAGGAGTTGTTAAAGTTTGTAATTGTTCAATGTTAGAAATGTTAGTATTTTTTGGGGCTTTTTTTGGGTGTTATTACCTTATACCTATTGATATGCAAACTGACAATATGAACTGTTTTTATTTTGTTTCAGGTCTCGTAGAATGCCGCTTTTTAAATTTGAAAATTCCTCTCATGCTCTGACGATGTCAAGTTTAATTAAGGATCAACCAACATCAGTAACTGGATTCAAGGCAAGTAGTGATGGTCGAATCTAGGAATTTCAAATCTTCAACACAAAACTAAATGTTTAAAAAATCGTTTGTTGTAAAAAATCCCAAAAAATTCAACCTAAGAGTTTATATTGTAACAGATCATATTTTTGCTTTGTCTAATAGCGACTGTAGCTATGTTTTATGTTTATTTTTAGATTTAGGTTTAATACACACGTAATGCACCACACTTTGCATTAATTTTTCTACCTTTCCTTATTAATTGTGTGCATTTTAATTTCAGAGACTAGGAGATACTTCACAGCGAGAAAAGGTCCTTGTGTGTCAACCTGACCCGAACAATATCACTCTTATCTTCATTCCTCTCAGCAAGTTCCTGGAAGAGGTAGAACAAGTTATGGGATGCTCATCAGGGTATGTTCTCTCCAGGGTATCGATGTAGAGAGTATATTCTTAACTCAGCCATTGTTAAAGAAAATTAATATTATTTTTGTACTAAATCATGTTTAGATTAAGGCAGGATCTGATAAAGTCAAGGCTTTGATAAACATTAATTTTTACAGCACTCCTTGCACGTTGAATGCCTTCATCTCTGACTACATTAAGGACACGTTTGTCCGACGACAACATGCCAAAATGGCAGCAAGAGTGGAATCTGCGACAAAGTGTCAAGAAGCTTGGAAAACACCAATCTCGCCAGAGCGTGCTGCTGAACTAGGACTACCCCGCCCTCTATTACATGTAAGTTACTGTTTAATCTTCTTATCCAACTTGTTTTGTAATGCCTTGTCATTAGACATTAGACTCTCATTAGACATTAGACTTGTCCCCTTATATGTTTTGAGATGACGCTGTCAATTATTTGAATGAATTTTTATGACAATAAAGAGTATTTTAATTTGGATTTGTAATCTATATAAAATTTAGTACTTGAGAAAATTTTTGCTTGTTTTGTATATTTTAAAGCGTCAGTGCCGGCCCAAGGCAGGGGCAGGCAGGGCAGCTGCCCAGGGCCCCGCGCTTTTGGGGGCCCCGCACTTCCAAGAACCCTGCACGAAAAATCTTCACGATCAAATTAAAATTATGGATGGAACTTTATCTGGTTCATAACGTGATTAAAAACGTTAACAACACGAGAAGTGCAAATTCAGATATACGAGTATAATTGGATTAGCAATTGTGGGTCCTTTCTTCTGTTAGCACTTCAGTAGACGACGGGCTGTGGAAATTTCGGGAAACAACTTCAGTTGTCTGATTTGACTATCAGTGCGATGTGTATGCTGTTGCGTTTAATCGTAGATTTTTACAAAAGCAACAATTCTGTTACGTATGCTTTAATGGATCAGGTAGGTTGAGTCGGGATCGGAACCTGAATCTTTACCAATCTTGCCGAATATTCAAGGCCGTGGTCTTGGCATAACGGGGAGTAGGCCCAGAGGAGCTGAAAGGGATCAGAATTAGTTTTTATCACATTTTAAAGAGCTTAAAATTGAATGCTTGTTGAAAATAAATGGAATCAAACCATTAAATAATTTTTCATCATACCATCGCGTTAAACTACTGTTTCAAATACTCTCAGCTGTGATAGAAACTAACCGTTACCAAGTGGGTTGTGTAAACTGGAATGTGAAAACTGGAAAAGTACTAGTAATGTTAAGGAGTGTTTATAAACATAAAAATATAAACATGGTTGATTCAGATATGCCTGAATCTATATTAAAAAGAGCAAATGAATTATCAAATGTTTTGTTGGTAAACAACAGAAATGTAACCATTGATAACACTAATATAACCTCAAAATTGTTTAACACACTAACAAGTTTAAAAAAAATTAAATAAAAGGTGGTATGATGAAAAGTACCGTTCGTGACTCGCCTGAAAGTGCTATACTCGGTTTCGCCTCGTAATTGAAACACTATCTCGTACCGATAACAGCCACTTTCCGGACTTGTAACGAAATGAACTATATTGTCACCAAGTAAATTGTGTAAATATGTTGGAAACAGTGCTCTTTTTCCGCAAATGACAATATTTACTAGAGGTGTGCGGATAGTGAATTTTTGGATCGGATCGGATTCGGATCAGATAGCTTGTGTTCGGATCGGTTTCGGATAACAACAGGGTCGGATCGGATAATACCGGATTCGGATATTTAGGGCACGGCGTAATGAGCAGATTTAAGTTTTCTCATAAGCCTAAGGTAATTGCAGGGAACTACCATATTATCCTAATGTGTAAGGTAAGATTTGCCTTGATAGGATTGAGTTGTTGATTGTTGTGATATACTGTTTCCAATATAGGCCAAATGTCAATTATTGAAGAATGCAAAGTTTCAACTAAATATCTGTTAAGAATTTAGAAATTCATTGATTCCCCTTAAGCATAGGTAGCATATAATTGAATATGCTTATTAGGCCTAAATCAATTTCAGGATTTGCAACTTAAAAAATCCTTTTTTCAATGTAACCTAAATTTGTTCACTATTAGGCCTCTGTCTTTTTTTGTTCTTTTCCTTAATTGGTCAGAGACTAGGCCTAAGTGACTAGACTAAAGAATTAAATATAAAACTTGATTCACCAATCACCTCATATTTGAAGAAAGCTTTACATTTTTATTTATGCATTAATGCCTGACAACCTAGACTTTGATTCACTACAATAATTCTAAAAAAACAAATTAAGTCTGAGCAGTAAACTTAATCTAAATTTCAAGATAAGTTTCAAATGTTGTAAGTTTCAGTATTAAAGCTTGGTCATTTAATTATAACAAAGGTCTATTTGTTTTCTATCACAAACAACAAGCAAACTCACAAATTATTTTCATAGACGTAGGTTGTCAAGTCGCATTGTACGTTATCTAAGAATTTCCATTTTAATCACGTATTGAAAATACAGCCGGCCGGCTTTGACTAGGCTTAAATCGTCAAAGATTAATATTTTAGCAAGATACAAACTTATTTGTGATCGTTCAACTTTCTATTTCTAGGTACGTAATTTTGTTTAATTGATAAATAAAGTAATCTGGCGATTGAAAGAAAGACGCTCTTGAGTTAATTCAGCTTCCAAGCAGACGACAACATTCAAAAATGAAGTGAGATGGAAAGAAAACAATGAATGAACAGGTTAGCCTAATCTTTGACAGCCCAAAATTATTGTAGGCTTTTTATTTTATTGTATCAACAGGCCACTTAAGATGTTTTTACGGCCTGAAGTATTCGTACGAAACATCAACACGACTATTTATTTATGGGGTATTTACGGGATATTTCGTTTTGGAAATTCAAGACGACTGTGGACACTGTCGGTCAATGGCGAACACTGATTTGTCTTGATTGCGATTCTCCCTCAAACCAATCGATGTTTTGGCGGTAACGGATACTAATCGAGATAGAACTATTACAGATGTACTACTATTTGTTAACTGATTTAATGCTACAATACAAGAATTTATCTTAAAAAAAAGGTTTGTTATCGTGTCGGGTATTACACAGTAATCTGATCGTATACAACGATCTCGATCTAATCACGAGTCGCAATATCGGCAACCGAAATACATCGCTTGATGCATACCACTACATAATCGCATCGTGTTGAGGCGTTGTTGCAGCCGCTATAGCAACCGTCACATTTCAAAGCGTCGTTTTTGCTCCGTGATGTTTTCTGTCACTAATGTACTTTTATCGGCAGTGACTTCTTTTGTTTGGAAGACTTTCCTTACTTGAAAATTTGATCTTTCTTTACAATTTACCCCAAAAAATGTAGTCTATCCGATAGAGTCGGATATCTAGTCAGTCTTACCGGATAGTTATAAAACCCTCGGATCGGATTCGGATATCCGATCCGATCCAAATCCGATCTGAGTTTTCGGATATCCGCACACCTCTAATATTTACTGTCGGGAAACGTTGAAAAATAATGTAAAATCGTAAAAACAAAAAATATAATTTTAAGGAAATAGGTCACGACGGGTCTCAAATTGTCAGGAATTGCGAGCTGAAGTATATGCAAAAATTTCAAGATTCGATCGATATATGTTAACGGAAATACGCCATTTCTCAACTGTTCCAACTGTAGCAAGTGCAGAACGTTGTTTTTTCACGTTTAAAACTAATAAAACATAATTGAGAGCGACTACAGATAGACTTATTATTGGCAATTCTGGTGATTGACCAATTATTCAGGTACATTTCTACTCATGTACTTGTGATCTTTTATGACCTCATAGGTGTATGAGTTTGCTGAAAGAAAGGCAAGAAAAGTTGCCTTTTATTCATTGGATTAAAATAAACAAACCATCATTAAAACAAGCAGTCTCCCATTAAAAATCACAATAGGACTGATTTTGTAAGTGTACAATACTAGGATTGTTTTTGTAAAATATTACAAAAAATTGTAACCGTACTTTTCGCAACAAGGGCCGAAAATGAGGTCCCTATAATACTTTTGTTTGTTGTTATTTTGTCACAATTAAACAAGGCAGCATAGTGCCCGATAACAATGTATGCAGATATTTCTTTCTATATACTTTCAAATTCATATTATTATCTGGTTCTTAGGTTAGATTAATAATTAAAAAATAAAAGATTAGCACCAACTGTGTAGACTGAAGTGCTAACCGCTGTAGGCCTACAACTTACACACTCGCCTACACAACAGCTTTAAAAGGCCTCGCAACTCAGATTGGCCCAGGGCCCCGCAACAGCTAGGGCTGGCCCTGTAAAGCATATAAATATATTAACATTTTTTGTTCAATAGTTAAGGTTCCAAAACAATTTAGACACAACACTCATCTCTAAAATCTAGAGGTCTGCAAAACATTGTCGCATTTCCATTCCAGAAGTTGTTGGGTCAATGATTAGAGCATGGAGCCATAATTATTTTACTTAGTTTGTTTATTTTTCTTCTAAAAGAAGAAGAAAAGTAATTCCATTTTGGCAAAAAAATACTTTATTATATTTCAAGTAAGTTTAAAAAATGTTGAGCCGAGTAGAAGTAAATCACCATTCTTGAAGTCTTAGGTACTTGTTTACCACAACTGTTAATTAATGCATTAGTACTAGTTTTTTTAACAGTAAAATGTTTGTAAAAACTAAAATCCTGTGAGAAGTTGGATAAAAAAATTTTCTTCTTGCTTATAGTACCATTTGTATCTTGTCTTTTTCACCTCATCAGCAGTTAGAATCGGCTATCATTGAATCAAATTTTTTAATCTTTTTTAATTGAAAGGATAAAAAACAACAGATTATTCTGAAATTACAAAAATTGTTTTGGCATATTAAGGTCAATGAAAGAAGTTAAATATGGGGTGCCACAAGGTTCCACATTCTTTTCCTTTGCTACATGAAAGGACTTTCTATACAATAAAACAGAGAAGATTCAGCAAATTTTAGACTGTTTTTATAAAGGGTCTTGAAGAAATTTTTAAACTCTCAAAATGTTATATAGAAAATTATGTCTTGTAAGAAAGTGATGTTTGTTTGCAGAGCACAGTGTTGGTGGAGGAAGGCATGCAGGAGATGAGAGGGCTGATGGAGGCGCTGCCGTGGCACGCGGGGGCCCTGCTCGGCGTCACGGTCAACGTGATCCACGGCTACCGGGAGACGTGCCAGGCGGCATACCGCGGCATCGTGCAGCCCCACCCCGAGGACAAGCGGGTCTGCAGCGCCGCCTGGCTCAACGACGAGGACATCAGCCGCTTCCTCAAGTATGTAACAGATAACTTGTACATACAGTTAGAAGTATCTGTCATTTTTACTAAATACCTTATAAATAAACAAGCAAAAGAGGGATTTGGGAAAATACATATCATGGAAAAATCTTTCAATGGAGTTTAAATCTTAAAATCTTTCAAACCACACAGTTTAACTGTGATAAAATTTAGTTTGTAGTAAAAGATTGGTAAGGCTAAAAACCACCGAGTCTCAAACTAGAAGCATTGCCTATATGTCATTGGGTGTCTAAGCCCAAACTAAATTTTTCTGAGTCTATTAATAAGTCATCAATCAAATTGGTATATTTTTTCATTAAAACATAGTTCATAGTTCAAATTTTAACTTTCGATCTAACTTCAAATAAAGATCTTTATTTATAACAATATGTTTTATTTTAATCAGATCTCTACCTAATTGGACTAATCTAAAAGCCCAAAAGACAATTCAGTCCAGAAAGTCATTGAAGAGAGAGGACACTGTGGATGAAGAAAGTCCAGAAGATGTGCGTCAAAGAAATATCAAGGAGGCCGAGATATTGGCCAGCAACTTGGGAGAAGGGGGCATTAACAGCCATGAAATCATCTCAGATGTTGCTCAACTCAAGTGCCTTGCATTGCTCCAAGAAAGTATGGTAGGTTTTACTTTAACCTGAAAAAAAGTTCAACATCGGATTTCTAATGTTACCATCTTGTATTGAGGCCTAGCTCGTCCCAGTAATATCTCTTATTTGAAATTACAAAACTTAACATTGGAAGGAACATAGAATATTAAAATATTGATTTTGCAGAATTCATTGTGTGACAAGCAAGTTTATATAAGTGTCAAAATGCCCTTATTAAATTTTACTTTGCTTGAAAATTAGGTTCTGTCAAGTAATACTTGTTTTGGTACCACACTACCACAGTTTTGAACTTTTTAGTCTGGCAGTCATACTCATGACCCGTTGGATCCACACACGTCTGCAATTGTAAATACTGGCCAGTTTCCTATGTGTTTTTCATGTTTCTGTGTATTTCTGTGTTTTCAAAACAATTTAAATGTCATCCTCATTTGAAGACAACTGCTGGAAATTTTGAACTAACACTTCATAATGAACCTAAAAAAGGTTTGAAACCGTGGTAGTGTGATACCAGATGATTTTGATAGAAGCAAGGTAATTTAAACCATTTTTGCTAATACAGAGGCTATTCAATCAAGAAAAAACAGTTTATCTTACAACTAGGGCCGAAAATGAGGTTTTGCGGGTTCGAGATCAAATACGAGACAAAGTCGAGAATTCGAAACAATCGAGAGCTGCAAAACCCCTTTCAGCCGACCAGTACCCCTTACGGCCGAGCTATTTTTCACCACACTTCACAATGAAATTCACCCTAAATAGGTAACACTAAAAATCTGATTATTATTTGACACACTTGAAAACAAAACTTTGAGGTTATAAACAATGATACGACTCCTTTGTCATGGTTTAAGCAAAGACAGCAATGAAAATCATATAATCGCAACCATCCTGTCTTTGGAACGTGTTGAATACCTTATAGTTATGGGATGTTTTCATGTTGTTTCAAGCAAATAAATGATCACCTGACTTTTGGCCCTAGGGCTGAAGGTTTTCGGCCCTCTGGCAGAAAAGAGCTGGTTTCGGCTACTAAATGACATTGTGAAACAGGTGATTATGTTGTAATGTGGTGAAAAAAATTTTAGTGTTAGCTATTCTCAGAGACCAGCCTTCAGCTTCTAGGTATTCTTGAAACATTGTATTCTTATACATACCTGATATAAATGTAGTGTGTGGTCAGTTGTGAGGTTTGTTCTTGTTCTTGTTTACTTGTCTGCCATTCACACACTCAGTTGTCTATAATGTAATAAAGTGTATCTTGTATTTCTGATGAGTAAATATATTTGTGTCAGGAGTGGTTCTCGTGGCGGATCCTGCAGTTCACGGGCCAGCTGCAGCAGGGCCGTCCGTCGCGCCCCTCGCCGGGCATGCCCAGCATCTCGGTGACCGGCTCGGACGGACCGGCCGTGCCGGAGGGCACCGTCATCGCCCTGGAGAACCTCGCCCATGAGTTTGAGGAGTTGGCTAACACTTGCCTTCTGGTGTTGCACCTAGAGGTAACAACTGCCTCGACACCGACTTTCAAATAATTGCATACTTTAAATAGTTTGTACAACAAACAATTCTTTTAGTTACAACAGGGTTATTAAGTATACAGAATATACAGAAGATGCCTTATTCCCATAAGGCCGGTGAAGCCAGGTCTGTAACATAGCTGGCTGACCTTTTCCTACTTCATTCTGGTTTGAAGAGTAATAATAACAAACGATAAATGAAGCCTCAATTGGAAGGTGACAGTGGTAAACATGCTTTGATTGACCAAAATTTCTCTTATTGGTATCTGAAGGCTATTAGTTCAGTCTTACCAAATCTGAATTCTGTTCTGCATTAAAAATAGTTTTCATTAGACTTCCACTTTTCCAGCCACCTTTTAACCAAACATCACTTAAACTGGTCTACACTTGGCTGCAATGAAAAAGAAATGATTTTAACCAATTTTGTAAATTATTTATTTTATGAAATATTGTATGTTTATATAAATCTGACGTTCATAAAATGAATCACAGATTGATAATTAAAATGAAGTAAAATGAAGTAAATAGCCTCTGCATCATTCTAAGACCATTTTCATTTTGGACCCTATGTATGTTTAGTGTCCTGACGACACTCGAGTTGCATGCACCATTCTGCCGGTTTTGGGGGATAAATTGAGTTATTTTTTCGTAATAAGTAGGCCTACGTATTTCAATGTTTTGTGCAGTGCTAAGTGTTTGTTTTACTTGTATTAAATTATGACACAGCCAATGGGTGAAGTAAAATTTCAAGTTGAAGATCTGAAGATGGCGATGTAATTTGCCGAAACGCGTCATCCAACCAGGGATAAAATAAGAATCACGAGTCTGACAGGTGTTTAACCTTTTTAATTAAGACGAGATTCGCCTGTCCGTAATATCGTCTGGCAGACAAATTGTGTGAGGTGCACCGACAGTACCATGAAAGAACAAATGCATTTGTATGTTGTGATATATACTGTACTAGTATGATTTTTCCACTACTTTAAGGGAGATAGGCCTATCAAACAAAATTATTATGAGAGTCATCTACCTCAATTTGACAACAACTGCAATACCAGAAACTTGGAGGTCACTAATTTTAAAATATGCATTGCTTTCCGAATTTGGACCTTTGCTAAATTAATTGACCCAAATCATCTGAGGCAACAAAGGTGTAGTACTTAATACATCACTACATCTCAAGCAAATTTAGTAGCTACATTTAGTGTCTCTAGCAGACCATTAAGTACCGTTGCTATTATTCCTTCGTTATTGTCTTTGATCAATTAAAAAATTATATTTAGCAAAAGCGATAACCATTTTTATGATGGATCAATTGTTTCACATTATTCTATCATCCGGAACCGATTGCTACAACCAAACGTATGCTGGTAGGTGCGGGTTCAATGTTTCTATTACTTGCTGCCTCGGGCCGGCGAGAGGTTCAACTCCAGCTCACAGGACCCGGACCCTCGAGTGATCGAGCTGAGTCGAGTGCTGGCCTCCGTCGACGAAGCCATGACCTCCAGCCTGCAGCCTCGCAAGTCCAAGGTAACCAAGTGCAATGTTCAACGAATATATAGTACACTCATCCCTGGGTTGTCTGAGGTTGTTCTAAGCTAAAATGTATTTATTTTTTATTTTAATTTGGAACATACAAATAATGTAATTAACATATATTTTGTTTAAAGTAAATATAATAAAAAATATCTGTAATTTGTTTGTTAAGTAATTTATTGAAGCCCCTAGATAAACCTATATTTTTGTTTCGAATCAAAATCATAAGTAAGATGAACTGACGAAGATGCCTGCGAGATGTAATGCGGGTTTCTTAAACTTACAAAAAAGGACAAGTTTAAATGTTCGTTACTTTTTTATTCATTTTTTACATAAACATTAGGGGTGTGCGAGTATTCGACCGGTCGAGCTTTTAGGTCGAGCTTTTCAGTATTCAGCTCAGCTCGACTTTTTTCTAAAAAGCTCGACACTCGAGCCGAGCTTTTGATAAGAGAGTTCTTATCGGAAAGATAATTATTGCAATCTATTTTTGGACACGTTAAATATTGCGATCTATTTTTGGACACATTAAACCGGAAGAGCGTTTCCCTCCCACGAATAACAAGCAAAAAACATTCCCTAGTGATAAGAAAAGGACATTGACAGGTAACAAGAAATATTATCTCCATTTAGACGGAAATCGGAGCTATATTTAGTTGACCTTGGGGAACGTGAAATACAGCATTTAAGTCTATTGTTTTATCAAGGCTTATCTCTTAAATGGTATATCGTACAAGTTTCATTTTGGTCTCATTTGATTTATAAAAATAAGACAAAAAATACAAGTTTCATTTTGGTCTCATTTGATTTATAAAAATAAGACAAAAAATATGAGCCGTCATTTATAGCTGTATGACAAGTAGTTTGTATTTTTGCATTTTGTAGTAAGGATTCCTTATCTCCTAATTAACTCACGCACTGAATCAGGCAAGAGCAAAAAACAGGGAAGGGGCTTGAAGTAAACAACCTCCACCCCCCCCCCCTCTCCCTGGCCACTGATAAGGAAAGAGAGAGGGTTAGCTGTTTCTTTCTTTCTCTCTATTCCGTCCTTATTTATTTATGATCTTTCTTCTTCTTAATTGTACATTATTTTCTTCACAAAAGTTTAGAAATGTAACTAATTTTAGGATTACAATAAATTATTGTTGTTATGAAATATTATTTCATTCATATATTATATTCTGAAATAATAAGTTTAGCCTTGAATATTATGCCACAATTGGGACTGCTATTTATTTTTTTTATCATCTTTACTTAGTGAACATAAAAAAATCAATCTTGTGTTCGACTAGGTGTATATGTGTGATTTTTTTACTAGATATAACTATTTTAAAACCTTTCCACTACTTCTTTCTACTCTTGAAATTAAATTTTGTAGTACCTATATGTAACTAGTCTAATTATGTAATTTTAACTATTTATTTTAAAGTAAAGTATTTTGGGGTTGGTTATTACATAAATATAATGTAGATAAATGTAGATTTTAAATTTGGTATTTTCTTCATAAATTATTTGTTGTGCCAGTTTGATTAATTTTATGTAACAAAATACAAAATACTGATGAACCTATGATCACTTGGGGATAAGCTTTCTAATTTTGAGCTGGCGGTCACTTAAGGTATGCAAACATTAGTCTATTGTATCTTTAAAAATTAAAATCAAGCTTCATAATTTCTTTTTATAATTTGGTGATTGTTAAAAAGCTCGGCTCGAAAAAGCTCGAGCTCGAAAACTTTTGAAAAAGCTCGGCTCGGCTCGGCTCGAGTTCAAAAATCACTATTCGCACACCCCTAATATACATAAACAATTCAATAATTCTTAACATATGACATATGACATATAAAAAAGAGACAGGAAAAATGTGAATATTCCCAACATCCTCCCCTCCCAAAAAGATAACTTTTAGGGAAGTTCACTGGAGAATATCTATCTCTTCACTGGAACATATTTCCAATGGATATAACCTTTGCACCGGCCTCAGTAAGATACCTCTTGCTGTTTTCACCCTTACAACTCGCGAAACACCGTCTTTTCCTGGTAGAACCTCTTGAATGATTCCCAAAGGCCAATTTATCCTTTTCAAATTGTCATCACCGATTTGAACCATTTCTCCGACTTTGACTTCCCTGCATTTGATATTCTTGCCGTTATGGACAAGTGAAGCCTTTCTGAACCTATCTCTGAGAGATCTTCTAAGTTTATTCACATAGCGGGTTCTCTTATTCCAACTTGATGATTCAATTATGTCCAGGTCAGGTACTTGCGAGGTTGATATTGGCTGAAGAAATAAAGCAGGGGTCAGTGCCTGTAAACAGTCCTCGTCATTCGAGAGATAGGTTAATGGTCTCGAATTCACTGTAGCTTCACAGTCACAGAGAATGGTGGATAACTCCTTGTATGTCACTGATGAATTTCCCAAGTTTCGTCTGAGAAGTTCTTTTACCATGCCAATAAGCCTCTCCCACCAGCCTCCCCACCAAGCTGCTGAGGGCGGATTAAATTTCCACGTAATTCTTTCGACTGCTGAAATCTGAAGTATTTCATTCCAGTCAATTGCTTTCAACAGATTACTAGCTCCCACGAAATTTCTACCGTTATCTGAATAAATTGTAGAAACTCGACCTCTTCTTGCCATGAATCTACGTAGGGCAGACAGTAAAGCTCTTGTAGAAAGTGAAGTTATGAGCTCAAGATGCATTGCTCTATATACTGCACATGTGAACAATACAATGTATGCTTTTTTCCCTTCTTTTAAGTACAGTGGTCCTGTAATATCTATACCTGTAGTTTCAAAAGCCTTCGTATCTTTGATTCTATCAAGTGGCAATGCAGGGGGTAGTGTTCCAAAAGCTTTGATTTTATGTCGCTTACAAATGACACATCGAGACACAACTTTCTTAACAGTGTTTCGACATCTTAATATCCAAAAATTCTGTCGCAGAATGGAAACTAGAGTGTTTATTCCAGCGTGTAAGTGTAGTTCATGCTTTTCTGTTATGAGCTTCTTGATTATGGCATGATTTGCTGGCAGTAACATAGGATATTTAAAATCTTCTGAGTCGTCCATGAGTGTCAACTTTGATTTTACTCTTAACACTTTATTTTCATCGGCAAAGATTTGCATCTTGTTAATTGACGACAACTCTTTAGAAGATTCATTTTGAACACATCGCAGCAATTTCATTTCTGCTTCTTTGATTTCGGATCCATTTAACTCCCCTATAAATCTGCGTCCTTTTAAGTTATTATAAAAACAATAAATCCATCCAACAACCCTAATGGTTTTTGTGTACTTGTTAAAATAATTTAAACAATCTGTGAATTTTGGTTCTTCTACTGATACAGAAGTAACAACAGTTTTTCTTCTCTCTTTGTTAACCTCTTCTTCAGGAACTAAAATTTCACTCGTTGGCCATTGGTCGGCAGAAAGCTTTAACCATGTGGGACCTTCCCACCAGTTACTCTCTGCCAGGTGTTTACCACTGCATCCATGAGATGGAAGATCGGCGGCGTTATACATTCTAGGAATGTAATTCCAGTCATTGGGATCAGTTAGCTGACAAATCTCATTACACCTGTTGTCTACGAAAATGTTCCAGTTACCTTTAGTCTTAAGCCAGGCTAGAACAACCATAGAATCAGTCCAAAAATAATATTTACAGTCGGGTATATTCAGTGCTGACTTAACGGAAGCAAACAATCTAGATGCAACGAGAGCCGCCATCAACTCTAAGCGCGGAATAGTCATAGTCTTAGTGGGTGTCAGTCTGGATTTAGCCTCAACAAGCTGGACAGATACGTGGCCATCTATCTCGACTCTAATAAAAATGCATGTTGCATATGATGACTTGCTTGCGTCAGAAAACGTGTGAAGACTAATGTTTTGCCAAAAACCTTCAAAACCACTAAGCCTCCGAGGTATCCTACAATTTGCTACATAACTCATGCCTTCAAACCACTTATCAAATTGTTGCAAAATTTCATGAGGTAGCTCATCGTCCCAGCGAAGTTTCAACTTCCATACTTCCTTTAGTAAGAGTTTAGGTATTAATGAAAAGAGACAAGTAAATCCTATAGGATCAAACAAACGATGAGAAACAGATAACAAACTCCTTTTTGTGATAGGTTTATTAATAGTATATTTCATTACAAGGACCCAAAGTGACGCTTTTCATACAAGGTCAAGTTTTACAATTGAGGCTGTAAGCCGAGGTTGAAAAATGACCGAGTAACGAAAAGCAGCTTTAGGTCCGTGTGATGAACTATATTTTTCGTTATATTGCTCAATACAATACGTTAACTACTTAAGAAAACCAAAATGTTACAATTTGTTTACCTTTAAAGATGCCTTCAAAAGATGCCACCGTCTTTTTCTTGCTATTTGAAGCAATCAGCTGATTGTCTGTTTCATTTGTGTTAGGGTAGACTGACAACAATGAACAACTATCGACGTATCGAACGCATGTAATAATCGATTGGTGAAATGAGCGAGTTTCACAAATTGATTAAACTGACAACAATTAATGTTTCGATAATAACGATGAATGTTTCGATTATTTGTAATCGAATGAATATTGTTCGATTATTACGACGTACTCAGCACTTTTTGACTTTTATAGTCCTAGGACTATAAAGAGTCAGCTGGTATCGAGTACATCAGCTTTTAATTCCTAGGAATGAAAAGAGTGTATTTAGGTCCGGAAAACATGTATTGAAAACATCTGTTTTTGAAGCAGTATAACGAAAACAAGTTTATTGAATTCACATTACAATACAGTTCATCAGAGGTCACATCCCATAAAAGGCCTAGAACGGGAACAGAGACATCAGAAATAAACATATGGTATTTTTCGGACTTGTATATTTCTTCAGGCAATGCAGCATTACTCGCCCAACCACGTAACTCAAACTTCCCTTCCGTCAACAGAAACTGTGACTCTCTTACAAAACAATGTAGTTCTTCTTCATTCTGCAGACTAGTTACACAATTATCTACATAAAATGATTCTTTGAGTTTATCTGCAGTGTCCTTCAGTTCAACAGGAGCTTTTCCAAGATGATGAGTTAAGGTGGCACTCAACAGAAATGGACTGGACGAAACACCAAATACCACCCTGCAGTGGCGGAAGACAGATATTTTGCCAGAGACGTAGTCCTCCCACCATAAAAATCGCAAAATGTCTCGATCATTTTGAGAGAGACTTATCTGCAAGAAAGCCTTCTTCATGTCTGACACAATACCCATAGGGTGTTTCCTGAATTTTATCAACAAGGATGGAATCAGCTCAATTAAATTAGGGCCCTTTTCCAAACAAAAGTTGAGCGAATTCCCATTACAGTCTATAGCTGAGGCATCAAAAACCGGCCGAATCTTTGTTATCTGGCTAGATTCCTTAACCACCGCATGATGAGGTAGGTAGCGTACCTGACTAACATTTGTTGAGGGTTCTTCTACTTTTTCTATTATGCCTGCATTCAACCAATCGGCAAATACTTGGTCATATTCATTTAGTTTGCCTAACTTAATTAGTTTCCTAGTTACTAAACGTAACCTGTTTTCAGCCATACCTTTGTTGTCCAGTAGCTTTGGATGACCCTCACTCCAAGGAAGAGCCACTTCGTACCTACCCTCCCTATTTACAGTTACAGTTCTGTTAAAGTGTTCCATGACATCCGCCACTAATACCTCTTTTGATTTACTCTCGGTTGGATCATTGATACCAAGTATGTCCAAACGCCAGAGATCCGAAATGTCCATTTTGGCAAAACAACTTATACTAGTTTCTGACCTCTTACCAACACCATGAGACTGGCCCATAACAGACCACCCTAAATGTGTATGAACAGCAACTAATGATTCATCAAGATATTCTAGAGTACCAGTAATTTACCTATAACATCCGCTCCAAGCAGCAGGTTTATTTCCGGAGCCTCACCTTCACCTGCATCTGAAATGTGTATTTTCTTTGTTCTTAGAATAGGTAGATATTTTCTCTTGTCAAACCTAGCTCTAGGTATATAATTACAAATCTTTTCATGATCAAGTATACTTATTGTAAAACTCACAGTGTTTTTAGTGTCACTGACTATGACTTCATAACAGCCATGTGGGGTCTCCTTAGTCTCAATACCCCCAAATAACCCATGAACGATTGTTTCTTCTCCAATCTTGGGAAGGTGTAATTTATCCAGACAGTCTCGTGAGATGTAGGATCTCTGTGATCCAGAATCTAATAACGCTCTGATTGTTAAAGATCGTTTTTTGTTAAGTCCCGATACCCTCACAATCAGAGTTTGCAGCAACATTTCCTTGTTTTGATTACTAACCAGAGATTCTGAATTGTTGCTTCCCTTTTGAGAAGAATCTTTTTCACGGCTGGATGTAGCTTTAGTCTTTAACTGGTCTAAATTAGGACATAAAAGACTATAGTGCTTCTTTGAGCAAATGGCACAGGACACAAAGACTCTACAATTTTTACTGTTATGGCCTAGCCTCAAACATGAAAAGCACGCCCCTTTTTTAGAAATAAACTCTCTTTTTTCTTTAAAGGTTAACTTATGTAGTCCATAACAGTCCTGGGTATTGTGACTTAGCTTGTTGCAAAAGAGACAAGTGGGTCTACTCACCGCTGAAGACGATGGTCGACGCTGTTGGTCGGGTTCTCCCCGAGTCATGGGACTGACGTTGGGCCAGCCTCGGTGTTTGTGGGTCTTTGAAGTCAACTGCAAAACTGGTCCTAGCGAGTGTAAGTCGCTCTTCACTTTCGACCTCAGAGCGTATAAAATTCAACAACAGCTGTAAATAATCTACACTGTTACTTGAGTCTGGTGTTTTACTTACATCTATGCCTAACTTACTGGCAGATCTGTGCCGCTCCCAGGCCTTAAGAGTATCGTCCGGTAGCGCGGACTCAACCAACGGATACAACATGGCAGCATACTTTTCTGAGGTGACACCCAGACTCTCTAGTGCCCGCAGTTGGGTCTCAAGTTTATCAAATAGAGAAGAGAGTGGCATTTGACAGTGTTTTTTGGTTGCCTGTTGAAGAACTAAATTTAAAAGTTCCCTAACATACACCTCAATTAGAAATTCGTCCCGAGCAAACCGAGATTTTAATTGTCCGATCGCTTTCTTGTAATTTTCCGCAGAGGGAGGAAAAGACTCGACCAACTCCCTTGCCACGGAACCTGGTACCATTGACTGAATGAGGTACTGGAATTTATCTACCGCCTCAATCTCATTATCCTCATGGACCTTCCTCAACTGCCCCCAAAAACCAATCCAATTTTTTATTTTTCCGTCAAAGAGAACTAGTTCTAGTTTTGGTAAATGAAAATACCTCTTAGGCTTCGGAAGAATAGGCTCACCAGCATCGTAGCTTGAAGAACCCAATACCTTTTCGTACGTAGCCTTGATTGAATACCATTTCTCCCGGAATTCCTGGTTGATGTCATACTCGGAATCGAGATCGTCATCTGTGGTATCCGCGTTAAGAAGCAGGTCCTTGATCTTGTCGTCCAAAGCGAAGAGATTCTCTGTAGTGGCTTCAATACTCGCGTAATTTGCCTTGACTCGTACCTCCTTCACGTCGACGGGCAGCTCTGTTTCATTTAAGACTTCTTCAAACTGAATGTATGTTTTACTGAAAAGTCTTCTTACCTGTCTTCTCTCCCGTTTCAGTTTTTCTAGGGCATCCATTTCCCTTAAATTGACCTAAAAAATTTCGGTAAGAGCGTTTTAATATTTCAATTGTTAAAAAGTCCTAAATACGGTCGCCATTTATTTCTTAAACTTACAAAAAAGGACAAGTTTAAATGTTCGTTACTTTTTTAATTTTTTACATAAACATAAACAATTCAATAATTCTTAACATATGACATATAAAAAAGAGACAGGAAAAATGTGAATATTCCCAACAGTGGGAGTTCAATATCATCGAACAATGGCGAATTTTACTTGATGCCCAAGTATTTGTTGAACTATTTGCCACGTGAGGCCTTATGAGAGTGCCGAAGAGACGAGCCATGCCCTTCACACCAATAACACCAGTACACCACCATGTTTGTATTGACCTAGGTCTAGCTAGGGTGTCTAGACACCCTAGCTTGGCAGTAGTGAACTCCTACCATAAACAAACGTTCATACGAATGTTAATAGACGTTATATGACGAATGATGATTTACCTGTAAAGTGTATGTTGTAACTGATTGTTATTTTGACATAAAAGTATTGAATTTAAATAACTTTTTGACAAGAAGTTTTTTTCTGGCCTACACACTCTAATTAATTATTGATAATATAAACAACCTTCATACTATCTGAGATTCTCAATATAAGAGGCAGCCTCAGTCCTGAAGACCTCGGATAATCGGGGGTGTACTGCATAAAAATAACTTACTTTATTTGAATAAATTAAAAACAAAAACTTGTGGACTAATTAAAGTTGAGATAAGTAAATTCAGTTTTTTCACACTTCATTAAACGTTCAAGTTAAGTGTTAATTAATGTATTTAGTGATCATTTATTATTTTACCTTATTGGTAGCCAGAAGGTGTTCTGTAGATATTCTTGTGAGACACTTTTTGAATTAACCACTATGCATCTTTAGTCATGGCTGACAACACAATAGCTTACCATTAAAGTGTTTTTTAGAATTTAAATAAAACATTTACACAAACACTAAACCTAGAAACATAAAAGTTCTTACACATTAATAGAAACTAGGGGCTGATAGGGGCAAAAGCCCCTAAAAATATAATGCATATGCTGAATATTTAATTTTTCATTTACACTCACAAATCAGTAAAAGTTTGGCGGATTTTAACCATTAAACCATTATGAAAGTAACCAAATTATAAATTAGCTGTAAAATCGTATCCATATGTGAAGCTGAACCACCTGCTTGTTGAATGAACATTGAAAATCAAACAAAAGATCATTCATTCCACTTGCGCAGAAAAATGTATAAACTTTGACCCCGCCAAAACCCCTTAAAACTTCGAATTAAAAAAACTGTCCTTAGCGGATGCTTACGCCCTTAAGATCGTCCATGCAAAGGTCCAAGGTTCTAAGTCAAGTAGTTTGGGCTGTGCAGTGATAGGTCAGTGGTATTGGACAAATACCACTGACCTATATAGTGTCTGGTGATGGACTTCCATTAACCAGAACGATGTTTTCAGGAATCCTCAAAGTCCGCAGACCTGCTGCGACTAGAGTTATTCTATTGCTGCCCCCCGCAGGAGGTATTTCTATTTGGCCTCCCTGTACTATACATGTCAGCAGATTCAGCGCCCCGCTGATAAAGGCCTCAAGGGTGCCACTGCCCTGGGAAGGCTTATGCCCAATATCGTCGAATCTGCTCGCATGCATGGTATATAGTGGCCCTTAAGCAGGAAAATATCTCCGTCGCAGCAGACCTTGCATACTTATCAAGATATGTTGAGGAATAACCGAGATATAGAATTTTTCTATAGGGACAGTGTACTGTGTTTTCAGCTTTAAATATAGTTTGAATAGTGTTTTTGCTCCTGGGAGCTCCAAAATGAAAAGTTATCATGGTCTCGGGCTTAGGTCTTGCCGTGAGACCTATGGTAATAATTCCAGCAATGAAATTCGCCAAAAGAGAAAAGACAAAGTATTTTTTCTAATGATGTAGATAAAATAAATGATTTTAATTAGCTCTTTCAATAACAGCTGTTATAGGGAAGAAAGGTCTTAAATCTCTAGGGAAGGGAAGGGAAGTATCTCTAGTAAATGATTTATTTTATGTTCTTTTCATGACAGCTGGTTTGACATTCTACTAAATTTCTTGCTTTTTCACATGTGTTTGAATATAAGCATTTCATCAATGTATATTCTGTCATAAGGATGATATGGGATCTTTGAGAGGGTCTATGGCGGAGTCCGAGGGTCAGATCAGGATGAAAACTACTTAGTTTTCCTATTTAACGCCTAAAGAACCAGTGTACCAAATTTCAGCCTTCTGGGTCATAGGAAAGTTGGAGAACTAGTGATGAGTGAGTCAATGAGTCAGTGAGGGCTTTGCCTTTTATAAGTATAGATGAACGTAATGAAAGTGCATAGTTAAAAAAAAACCTACATGACAACATCTAGCATATGGCTTTGAATCGATCATAATCACCACTTGTTTAATGTAAACAAAGCAGACGTTTTTCAATCCCAATGCATTTTAAATGGAAGATCTTTTTCAGTATAGAAAAATTGGAAGTAATTTCAGTATAGATCTTACAACAAAACTAAAAAATTTTTGATAGCCTACTTCAATTTATGTTTTGGGAGGTCAGTAATGAAAATAATTATGTTCTGGAAGGAAGCCATTGCTACCGCTATAAATATCCAAAGAAGACTGTAAAATTTATTAAGAGGACTGGTCTTTTTAAGACCATTGACCTTAGTCCCAAAAGCAAAAATTAGTGGAAATATTTATTATTTATATAAGACTTGGGATTTTTTATATTGAAATTTTGTTAGAGTTTAAACTTTCGACAACCATTGTCTTAAAAACAATTCTGCATTATAGGCCAAGGTATCATGTCTACTGTTAAATCATTAGGGTACTCATACTCTTTGGAAAGTTTAATTTAATTTACATAAACTTGACAAATTGTATATCTAAACATCAAATATCTAATAAATTAATACAATCAACTGTTTACATGTAACTTACGACTTATTCATATATTGCCCTCAGATTTGATGTAACAAAAATAGTTGGAGCTACTTACCCCTGATACTGTCGTAAATTCTTTGCAATTAATCCTTGTGACTATGGTTTCAGCCCCATTAGACTAATATCAATCGAAATATGTCAGGCTCAAAACATTACCTCAATAATCAGGAGAAAGTCATGATGACATATAATGTTGAAATAAATAACATAAAACTCAAACAGCCACACATTTAAAAATTATTTACAAACACTCACAGTGAAACATTGAAACATAATAATATGAGGGAGGATTTTAACTATTCAAGCTTCAATTAATAATATAGTACTGAATTTAAAATGAATATTCACGGTTTTTTGAATTGATTTAAATTATTGTTTTGTTTTTAGTACGTGTTTGAAGGCTTGGGCCATTTAGTTGCTAAGATCCTGATGAGTTCGTCACAGTATCTGGAAATGATTGATGAAAACGGAATCCATAGAATGTGTCGGAACATTTTTATTCTACAGCAGACATTAGCAAATATCACGATGACCAGAGAAGTGGCTCTTGATCATGCTAATCAATACTTTCAGCTCTTCCATCTCTCACCAGAGGTTTGTATGAATTTATTTCTATTTCATAAGTTTAAGTTTCTATCTATATGGTCACTTTTTACTGACCAAATAACTCCAGCTCGCAAAAACACTCATTCAAAGTTTCACTCATCACCTCCAATACAAAACGTAGTTTATTGCTTTTGTAATTTTTTAATTATGATTACTTTTTAATTTTTAAACTGGTTATTAAACCTTTTTTTTATCGTTTTCTTTAACAAGTCATTTTAAGTTATAAGTAATCTTTTTTGTCACAAACATTTTATTTTACAGTTTTTGGTAGATCCAGCCAAAACGATATGAAGTACAAACATTTATATGAAGTAAATTCTAGTAATTGTTATTTTGTTTAAATAAAACTATTTTCACCTTAAAATTTGCTAAGCTAATAATGGATTTGTGCAAGGGTCGTCCAGAAAGTAAAGATGGTTTTGTCATTACATCTAGCCGTGTTGCCCCAACACTGCGAATGAGGGGTCTAAAGCACCACTCTTGTTTTCAATTTAAGCTTAAATACACTTTTTAGTATATTATTTACAAAACATATTCTAACAATAATTCCCCTTACATGTGTTGAATGCTCACTTATAGGAAATAAAAATCCTATGGAAATTCACTGAGTACACAGGTCTGCTAGGACGGGGGTATTTTAGTTTTTATATTTATTACATAAAAAATTAATGTAAACAAGCAAGGTAATGTAATTAATGTAAGCAATTAATGTAAGGTAAGCAATTAATGTAATGATGCAAGGTATGGCATCAGTATTGTATGGTACTTTGAAGACAATTCCTTAAATATAATTATACCAAAAAAAGCAGTTTCTGGAAAATTTAGAAAGATAATTTTCTTAAAAGAATGTGATGCACTTAAGAATGTATTTTGATATCTGACATATATAAATTGCTTAGATTTTACCTGCTTAGAAGTTAAAGTACTGTATGAAGCCTTCATCCCTGAAGTACTTTGTAGATAACACACGTTTCCTGCACTCTTTTTTAAAATGAGCTAACATTTTATACTTATTTTGAATTATTATAAATTTTTGGCTCCAATGTTGATAAAGACCCCTTTATCTGGATAAAGACCCCTTCACCCTTTTATCCTAGATGTTAGCAGTAATGTTAAATACCCCCATTGCAGCAGACCTGCATACTCAGTGAATTTAAAATGCTTAAATAAATCTTCACACAGAGCCTCAAATCAAGTAAAATCAGCTCACTTCCTAAAATAAGCCTAAAACAGTTTTCTCCATAACAATAACATGGGAAAAGAGTATGCAGGTTTGCTGCCATGGAAATGTGAAATTTAATAACTCAGTAGATACAGGGTGTTTTTTTTTTTTTTTTTTTTTTTTTAAACCCAACCCATTTTTAAGATTGAATAATGCACATATGAATTTGAAATGAGTATTGTTTTTAGGGGTGGGCGAGTAGTGGATTTTGAATTCGAGTTGATTCGGGTCAAGTATTGAGGCAACTACTCGAGTATCGAGTCGGGTCGAGTAGTTGTTTGTGAAAAGTAATGAAATGTGAATTTTTTTAAAGTAATTAGGTCTTCGAATTACAATTAACTAAAATCTTTCATCCATTTTATTTATCAAATTGGTCTACTTTATTTAAGCGAATCTTTGTTTATTTTTCTTCTAATACACCTACATTGCATAAACCATACTTTTAAATAAATAACTAGACTCAATCACTTAAAACAACAAATAACTAAATTTAAGAAGATCACAAAATAAATTTATGTAAAATATGCATAGTTGTAAAATTTAAACAGTCATAAGATTCAGGGTGGCCACTGCATCGGGAATTCGGGAAAACCGAGAATTAGCCGGGAATTTTTCAAACCGTGAAAAAAGCGGGAAATAACCGTGAATCTCGAGCAAAATCCGGGAAAACGCCATTTTTTAAAGAACATTAATAAATATCGTAAACAAATCAATATTAAAATAGTTGACGAAAAATGCAAGGTTATTTCTCATCTTTATGCTAAGCAACTTCCAAATACAACTACTAATGCGCAACTGCTTGAAGCAGAATCACATACGCGTCAGTAAAAAGTGAAAGACGGCAAAGAGTGTCTAGCGCCACCCTCAGCGTAAAAGCCAATCTGTGGTGAAGATTGTTGGTCGACAGGATAGTGAATGACGTTGTCTCTGCCCAGTCCACCTGCAGGGGAGCAGACAGACAACAGTGATGGTCAATAGTGCAGTCGAGGGGAGGGAGGGGTAGGCAGATAATGAAACAACACATTTCTACGCAGAAGAATTGGGGTTAAAATAAAACGTTTTCTACGAAAATTTACATCGTACAGTCAACGTACTCAAGGGTCATTAGTGATGAGTACCTATTCTTAAAAAAAGTCGCTCTTATACCGCCAAGGGTTAATTTTTATTCGTATAACGTACTTCTCCATAAAAAGACGATTCATTTGTTTTTATTATTAGGTATCGATTCTTGGTTAGTTGTGCTTTGAATAACCGCAAACTTGGTTGCAAAACTGATGAAGATAAAATAAGCTTATAATTTTTTAGGTACTCTGTTTTGCAAGCAAGATAAAACAGCCACTATTTCAACGAGAAGTAGGCCTATAATATGCCTCTATTTAGTTGTGGCGATTTTCTTGTCAAAACGTACAAATGAACTTGAGTTTGGTACGGTCCAGTAGTTTGATTCTGTAAACTGCGGATCAATTTTACCGGCAAAGATTTCCGTCTTTCTGAAAGGAATAACCGCGAGATCATTCATGTACGAAATACACAAGAATTGTATTTTTCAGTTTGTAACTATTATAACTGCAGCCTATTTCAGGAAATTGTTTTTTTTGTTGTGTCGGCCAGATTCGGCTTAGGGAAAATGGAAGATAAGAAAGCGACAAAAAGTGGTCAGGTGTTCATGCGTATTGACTAGCGGCTCGACGAAGGTCGATAAAAGCGTACGTTATACTATGAAGAACGTAATTTTGAAGTGATTTATTGATAACGCTGAACAATTAATTATCTTTGTACCGAAGATTTTAAATTGTGTTTGAAATTATTTTGGAGTAGTACCTCACATTATGTTTTCTTTACTGTTTATTTCTCTGCATGATTAGTTAATTAAACTTATACTCGGGTTGTTGGCTTACTACTCGACTCGAAATGAAAACCCACTATTTGCCCGCCCCTAAAAGATTTGTTAAACGTATAATTTAAAGGCGTGCGATTCGTAAAATAATTTTTGAACTGGCATAGCATTGGTTAGACTTTGATTGTGATTTTTGTTGTAATTTGCCATCACTTATTATTAGTAAAAACAGTAATGGCAAATAAATGTGCGCAAAAATCAAAATCAAAACAAACTCACAGTCACCAACAATGAATTCCAAACAAAAAATTTGCTTTCCTTTTGATTTTTATCTGTACGTGACCTTGTCACCTGCCGTGTGTACGGCATGACGACTCGCAAAAATTAGTACATTAGTTAGTGTAACGAAATGAAATATTTAATAGACCAGCAAATTTTATCTTCAGAAGTTATTCATTGTCACGAATTGGGTTTTACCTTTTCAATATCAACATCAAATGGTGTTTAGTTCAACTTTGGTTAGAATTGGGAAATCAGTACAAAATCAGGTGCGAGAGTCAACATCTAATATCAATTTTGTTTTGTTGTCTTTCTGGTTACCGAAGTTTTTTGTCTTACTTCCTTTCATCCTTCCTTCCTTTCTCCTCCCCCAACCTCCACCACACGGATGGCGCATAATATAGTGCGCATAGCAGGTTGTCATGGTAACCACGTGTTGTCATTGCGTCGGGCCAATTCGCGACTGCCACTGCCACTGCGTTGTGAAACGTGAATTCAGGCGGACAGCAATGTGAAGCAAGACAGGCCGATAGTCGGCGTGTGCATACCTTTACTTTGTCAAGTTTTCGAACGATATCCATATTTTTGCGTCTTCCTCCACTTATCTAATTAATTTATATGGTTCATAGTTCTACTACCTTTAAGTATCGAATACGACAAGGAAGTAATTTAATAATTATCCGTTTGGTTTCATACAACGTACGGTACGTTACATAATGCATTTGGATTACATTTTACAATGACAAGTTGGTTTTGACAAAAACTTTTGAGGACTATTTATTTTCAAGTATTTTTTAACCGTTCTACGGCGAATAGTCTGCTGCCGCGTGAGTAGAGGATCAATGCTGATATGCCGACTACCATGCACGTTTTATTGCCTTGTATTTGCGTGTTCTGACTCATTTTGATTTAGGCCTACTTCTAGTTGAATCGTTGAATACTGCCTGCTATAAAATATTGCCGCCCGTTGTTGTTGCTAAGGCCTTATTGGTTCCGTGATTGGTTTAACCGTGACTCCTCAGCGAGTCACTGAAATTAGTTTAAAAATGCAAATTATGAAAATGTGGTTTATTTCGTGTATACTCAAGCATTATCTATTACCCAGCATAAAATACGGGATTTCGGCGTAAAATATACGGGAAGTATAGCCTGATTTCGTTAACACCCTGATTGTACAAGCTGCCGGTGGAAACTCATCTTGCCTCTTGTGTTTAAACCTTTTTAATCTCTATTAATTATCAGGCTATTCTGTTTTTTTCCACATGGTTGATGGATTTTAATAATAATATAGAATAACTGTAAGACTATATTGTTGTATGACTATATTGTTGTATGACTATATTGTTGTAAGACTATACTGTTGACTATATTGTAGAATAACTGTAAGACTATATAACTGTTGTAAGAGATTGTTTACTCTGTTGTCACCAATTGGGACGACTATTATGGAGTTAATATGCCACCGGCAGGGGCGAACCCAGGATTCAATTTCGGGAAGGGAGGATATCTTATAAGAAGGGGGAAGGGAGGATTTAGGTACTCACAAACACCTGTACTATGTGATGATAGACAATTAAGGTCGTCGTGGTAGACGAATATCGTCGTCGCGATAGATAAAATCGTTGTCACGGTAAGCGAATATAGTCGTCGCGGTAGGCGAATATCATCGTTGTGGTAAACGCCACGGTAGCCGAGTATCGCGTCGCGGTAGACACATATATCGTTGTCACGTTGCAGTAGACAAAAATCGTCTTCGCGTCGCGGTAGACAAAAATTGTCTTCGCGCCGCGGTAAACGAAATTCTTCGTGTCGCGGGAAACGAAAATCGTCTTCGCGTTACGGTATACGAAAAGCGTCTTCGCGACGCGGTAGATGAAAATCGTAGTCGCGTCGTGATAGCCGAAAACGGTTGTCTTTTCGTCCAAAATTTCTGTTCTACAAAATTTCGGGGGGGGTATATATCCCCTTTATCCCCCCCAGGGTTTGCCCCTGCCACCGGGAATACGGCCTAAAATGCCCGTGAAAACCGGGAATGGAAAAATTCGTTTGGAGTGGCCACCCTGAGACTATTTATTAACCTTTTACTTTAACTATCATCAATAGGTTTATTTTTTTCCTAAAAATAATTGTAATTAAAATCTTAGCCAAGAAATTGTGAAAAGAAGAATTAACAATAAGATCAAGGAGAAAGCTTCAAATGCCAAGTTATTTGTTTACTTCTAAACCCAACCCCACCCTCTTGCCTTATTTCTGATCTATTGTTTTTGACATCCAGTCACTCGAGTACCGAGTGACACAGCTGCGACCATATAAGAATAAAATATCCCTCCAATACAAAAATTACAAAACCTAAACTACTAATTCTATGTAAACCAATTAACTCCAACATTTTCTTCTCATTTTTACAAATCAAATGAAGCAGAAATGAAGGCTAAGTATCATTCAAAAGATAAACTATGAATACAAATTTGAAGTTGTAAAGTGCAAGGTCAGAGCTAAATATAGCTGTAAGTTTTCAATTTTTGGATTCTGAGAGATAGTATTTCTAGATATCTGTTGAAATCCATTCTTCTATGGGTTTTATGAAATATTGTTGAGGTTATTGTTATGAAAAAACTCATGGACAACTGCGAAAAACGATAGCGCATGTCTATTGGTCGCGGATAAATGGCAGATGTAGCTTTTTGAAACTTGCGATTTGCCGTGAAATACAATGGCGCGTATTTGCCGCTCACCGATAATCGTTAAATGTAGCCTTTCTAAAGTCGCGGTCAGCCGCAAAAAATGATCGCGTGTATTTGCCGATCGTAAATAAACGAAATGCATCCTAGCGAAACCAGCGATCGGCCGTAAAAAACGATCGCGCATATATGCCACAAATGAACAAAAAATGCTGCTTATTTGTGAAACAAGTGAGCGGCCGCGATGAATCTGTCGATTGAGGATAAACGGCAGAAGTAGCTTTGCGAAACTTGCGATCGGCTGTAAAATTCAATCACAAACATGTAAATCGCACGTAAATTCGATCGCACGTAAATTCGATCGCATGTAAACGGCGGGAGTAACTAGCTAATATACTCGTTTTCTCGGGTAGTAAGAGCTACCCGACTCGTGCTCGAGTAGCTGTAAAATTTCGGGTAGTTACCCGACCTTCGGGTACCGCCCACCCCTAATTGTTTTATTGATCATTACATTTTGAACAACCTTTTATTTAAGTTTGATCACATTTAGTTTACATTATCTGCCCAAACAATCTGCTATTGGCATTTATATGAAGTTATGCTCTCCATCAAATTCCTGAACACGTGTTGCAAGGTACCTCTTTGAATTTCTAGCATTAAATTTGTTATGTTTGTTTTGACATGTTGAATATCCTGCGAATTGTTTTCGTAGGCCTTACTTTTATGTGTCCCCAAAGAAAATGATATAGTGGAGTGGGGATCTTGGGGGGAAGTAATCATTCACTACTAAAATAAAGTTTTGAGTTGCATTAAAAAAAACACCCTGTGTCAACTAGATAGAGCCATATACATAGTTTCATTCAGATAAGTTGAGAAATAAGCATGATATAGAATTTATTATTTTATTTCCCCATTGGGATAACATACTGTGTTTACCACTAGCGATATCTTGGTAACCAGTGTACATAGATAAATAATTCAAAATAATAAATTATTTGCTTTTCAAGCTGAGTTCAGTGTTCTAAACCAGAAATTGTCAATTTTCTTTTTTATATGTAGAATCCCAAAAACGTTTTTGGAGGGGTTTATCCCCCCCCTTACCTCCTCTTCTGGTCGTCCGATCGGGCTGGTTTTTAAACTTGTCTGAATAATTACTACTTTACATGTCTGTGGCAAATTTAATTCAGATCGGACCATTTTTATGCGAGTTATCTTGCTTAAAAACTCACACACACATTTATGTATATGAAAAAGAACTAATGGTGTTTTTGGCATCTGGGACCACAATACTAAAAGTTATGATGGTCTCAGGCTTAGGTCTTAACCATGAGACCTACGTTAGCAGCTTATCCCTACAGGGAAAATTCGCTTATTCCCTAAAGGGGAAATTCACTAAAATATCTTATGGTCGCTGTCTTTTGTGGATCTGTAGCTCAATGGTGAGCATCTTGAACTTCACCTTAGGTTTGATTCCCTACGCATGCCCACAACCTTTTGAGGAAGTTTGGAAGGTTTTCCTTAAATTTGTTTGAGCACCTATCTATAAAAATGCCAAAGGCATAGACACAAAAAAATTAAAGTGTTATTGTTATTATTTGTTTTCAATAAAGCCTCATTTATGATGAGCGATATCGTTGGCAGGACATCTTGAACCAGGTGCTGGAGGCGGGGCCGCAGTTCTCGGAGTTGGAGTACATGAATGCGCTGCAGCTGATCCACCGCAGTCGGCCACAGACGGACCTGCAGCGGCACCTGCAGCGGCTGTCGGACATCCTCGGCGAGGTCGGCGTCACCGTCTGATACCCACCCACCGCCAGCTGTGATCCTCTCTCAACGGCAGATATATATTTTAATGTAGTACATTTTAACTCGAGAGTAGCCTGTACAATTTACTTTGTAATTTCAATTCCAGTTACCGGTAACGAAGATTTTTAATGTGCGCTGAGTATAGCTTTTAGAAATGTAAAGGTGTTAAGTTTTGAAAAGATTACCTTTGTTGTTCAGATAGACTTTTGAGTTTTGCTTTTGACCAGTGTCCTCGATCATGAGTAGCTACGGATTACTAGACAGTTTACAGATATTTGTTCTGATAAGTTTTACATCTGTTTGCTCCTGAGAAAGAACTTGTTGCATCTAAGGAACCTGAAAAACTTAAATACTATTTTTGTTTTGGTAATTACAAAGACACAATAAGCTATGATATAATTTTTTTCATACAAGGAAATATGTTTTTTTGCAAATTAGGTAATCTAATATTTTGTTGTATTCATTTTGACCATTGATTGAAATGTATTACCAATAAAATAAAATAACCTTATTCATCATTACTATTCTAAAGACAACATTTTTTGTTCTTCAAAACTTCATCAGGTCTTCAGTAAGCAGCTACATCAATCAGTGGATTAACAAAATGACATTGTCCCAAGTCAATTGATTCATTAAAATTTTGCCACAGTCACATTAATTAAAAAATGATTTAATGCTAAAATGGTTAAAGCTTATTAAAAATCTGGAATTATGCTGGCCAGCACTTTTGACTACTACTGACTAAACAATACTCAACTCAACAAACATACTCAGACCAAATAAACAATACTC
The DNA here is from genome assembly GCA_035578135.1 of Flexamia atlantica. NCBI lineage: Eukaryota > Metazoa > Arthropoda > Insecta > Hemiptera > Cicadellidae > Flexamia > Flexamia atlantica. Next base: position 130,062,433 of record JAQJVK010000001.1, on the reverse strand, counting down.
AGTTTTGTTTAGTCATTAATGGTAAAAAGTATTGGCCAAAATAATTTCGCTTTTAACAAGTTTTAACGATTTTAGCATTATGAAAACTTTTAATTATTGTGACTGTGAAAACATTTGATTGAATCAATGATTTGCCACGATGCAATAATACATTGATTAATGATGCAGCATACTAAAGATCAATGAAGTTCCAAGGAACGAAACATGTTGTCTCTCGAAGAGCAGTGATTGGATAAGGTAATTTTATTTTGTTAGTGGTATTTTGTGCTCTATATTTCTATATATGGTCTAATTTATTTACAAATTATGGCAGTTACACCGAGTCATAGAATGACTAGACCACTGTGAGAACCTCTGTGTTGTGTCTAGGTTTTATGTACAAATTGATCATAATTCAACTAACCCCCTTTAAATCTATAACCATCATTTTTTGGGAATATTAAAGTGTAATTAACAGTTGATGAAGTACCAGGCTGAACCAAGCATAACATCATTAGTTTATGATAGGACTTTGTCCCTCTGAAGTAAAATAAAATAACTCTTCATTGTCACAAAAACATCTCATATATCAAGCACAGCTGTGGAATCAGGCAATATTATCATGATACAAAAAAAAAAGAGAAGTAAGTGTTATTAATGACCAAGCTTACTTACTATGATTAAAAATTGTCACCATTAAAATTACTTTGTCACCAAGGTATTTGAAATTGAGTAGATAAATATTTCAGGAGATAAAAGCTATGAACAGTTTTGAATGTATTTATATAAATGTATTTTGAATTAACAGACAAACTGTTGCAAGTCTAAGACTCATATGGTCTGGTTACTTTTAGGTCCTCCACACACCAGAGTGGCGTGGCATGGCGCGGCTGCCAGACGGCACCACGCTGCATTTGCCTTGCCAGTCCATCCACTGAGAGCGGTTTCACACTGAAGTAGTGCCTCATGGCGCGACGCGACTTGATAATCTGATCACCATTTCAGTTCGGAATAGATATGGATGAAAACGAGTTGTTTTTGGTATCAGATGTGATTATTAAACGAAGACGAAAGTGAAGAATTCGGATATTACGTCGGCATTGGGTTTACCTGTTTTGGTTGAATAACGTGCAAAAAAATTCAAGTCAATATGTAGCAAGGACTTACAGTAATCATTCAGATTGCTAAATTGTTTTTTTGTGTGCTGAATCAAATCTAACAATTTAATTTACATAAAATCAATAAAAATATTTTAAAACTTAGAAATAAGTTTTATGTTATTAAAAAAAACTTCCTTGAAGTCAACCAATCCTGTTGGTTTTCAGTCATGAAGTCATGAGTGTCTCTTGAAATGTTTGTTTCAAATTTCATCGAGATTGGAGCTTTACACAAAAGTTATCGCGCCTACGAACAGGTGTGGAAATTGATTTGTAATAAAATTAAAAAATCGTGTTTTTGGGGTCTAGGGGCCTAGAAATAAAAATTACGTTGGTCCCGAGCTTAGGTCTTACTATGCAGTCCATGGTAGAAGCGGCTCCCCTCAGGAGGCGAATTCGCTAAAATACATGTTCAGAGTGCTATGTGAAAATATGAAAAAATTATATTACAATCTGTGAACATGGATGAGTAGTTTCTTATATTTTTTAAGTGCTTTGATATTTTTTTAGTACTTTTGATGTGTCATAATATATTCCTGTTTTCAAATATCTAATTCAGTAGTTGACCACATAGTATGATTTCTCCCACCTCCGCAATGTGACCTAGGGCTGCAGGCCGAAAGGGGGCTATGCAAGGTTTTTACCGTCACTGTCGATTAGGCATTTTACATCCCTCGTCAATGCACACTCAAAATATAAACAATATAATAAATATCAGACAGCTGATTTTCAACGTGTGAAAGCGGCGCAGGGTGGCGCTATGTGGCACCTCGCTTCAATTGGAAGACGCGCCACGCCACTGCTACTGCGGTGTGTAACGTACCATATGAATACATTGGTCGGTTTTTAAGCTGCATCGCAGTGCAGCGTCACTCCACGCCTCGCTACTCTGGTGTGTGGAGGGCCTTATACAGATAGAGGTGGATTCTTGGATACTGTGATTGATTTTTGAAACTTGCTATGTCCCGGTGAGATATTTTTTTCTATATAATTCTTAGTCATTCTTTTCTAAAGTATATAAAAATTCAAATTTTCGTAAATAGAGAAGGCTTTGTTGATATTTTGTGCTTGTTAGGTTTACATAACCAAACAAAAAAGTGGTTATTTCTTGTAAAAAATATTAAATCTATAAAAATAATTGATATTAAAATAAATTATTTCTCAAAACTTACTTTTGACAATTAATTGTATTTAATTTCTTAGTTGTCATATCAGTATGTAATTATTTCCATGTCAAATTTGGATCAGTATTAAAAAAATTGGCATGTTTAATAAAAGGTAATACATTATTACTATCAGTTAGTTCTAAATTTGTATTTTGGCTACTTTTGAGTGTTTAAAAGTTCATGGTTTTGTACTTTTGTTCTATTTAATTTTCAAATATCGGTGTTAAATTAATTATAGGTAGCTCTTTTAAATGAGCCATTAAGATCTACTTTCAAACTGCCGGGGCTTTTGCTTTAACCATAGCAACAGTGTGATCAGATTATAATATGAGATTAAGTAAATCATTTTGGGTATGTCATCAAGAAAAAAAACAAAGTTTCTAAACTTGATAAGAATTATAAATCTATTGTTAATTTATTTTTTATAAATGATAATGAGTGTTCCTTATAATAAAGATGTACATTTTTAACTATGTTGTAAATATTCAGCTTAGTAACCAAAGTATTTTGTGTTTTCCCACCTCATGGAGGAAACATTTTGATATCCTAGCAACATGTATTTTTACCAGTAATATTAGTTTAGTTAATAGTTTTACATTAGTATTGCAGTTATTTATTTTATTGTTCCCCTCTGTTTTAACTTAGCAATATATGCTAGACTCATATACTTTGCTGTCATAAACATTATTTTTGATATAAACTTGGTTTACTAGTTTGTTGAACGTGTTATTTAATGGTACTAATGATATTCTAGATCTGTTATATAGAGAGTTGTATGTATTATTATTAAGAGTTAATAATCTACTCTGTAGACATTTGTATTTAGCTTAATATTTACTACAATGTGGTTTGTTCCATGTAATGCAATACATAATGTAAAAATATTGTATATAGAAAAAGATTAATGCAGTTTGAAAAATATTTTGTAGTAACTGTCGAGGTAAAGTGATATGCCTTACTTACTTACTAGTTGTTATAGATGAATCACATGAATAACTTGAAGGGAAACCAACGTTAATGATCGATTAAGCTCTCATCTTATTAAGGTGAATTATAATTTTTGTTTCATAATCATTTAAAGTGTTATCAACTGTTTTGTAAAATAACCTGTCTATTCAATTCAGTGTGAAAACGAAACAGCCCAACAGCCATTTGTGATTATTGTGATTAATTATTGTGATTATGTGCTTATATAGCATAAATTCACTTTTGATATGATTTGTTTGAAGCACAGGAAAATATTTCAATCTGTTACAACTCCTTGGCCACTAGAAGGGAATTAAAAATCATATCCCTGTTTGAACTTTGTTTAACATGATTCCAGAGGGATCGAGATATGAGAAAACTACCTTGTTTCTGAAGGTGATGGTTAATGAGAGGAAGAAGGTGCTAATCCACTAATTTCTCACTTGTTGCTATTTTCGCCTCCTCAGCACTCTTAGTTTGCCAGATTGCCATGATACATGGTTTAATTTATTATAATATTTATTGATCTTCACTTGCAACTCAATTCTTATCCTGAATTGGAGCTATTGATTCTTTAAAGCACTAATGAGAAGTCTTGAATTTGAGTAAATGAGGCTGCAATTAATTTAGCAACAGAAGAAATTTCGGCTTTATTTATTTTCTAGCTAAAGTAAAGTTTGCTCAGCCTCCCTGAAACATTATCCTCATATGCCATGGTTATTTGTGTTGAAGGATCCCCATCAAACACAAAAAATGTTATTAAGTTTTTGGCTCTCTGTTTATATTGTATATTTGAATTTTGTTCAAGAAGATCATTAAAATTCTGCTTTTTAACTATGTAAGGATGTTTTCTTTTTGTTGGCACTATTTATTTTAGACAATTTAACACCTCGAAAGTGTTAAATTAAAGATATTTTCATCTCTCTCTATTCTAAAACAGCCCACTACCAAGCTACCATCTACCATTCATCTTCTGGTCAATTGAAGTGCTAGGTGGGTAGGGAGAGAAGCGGGACAGAGATGGAGAACGTCCCCTTCCAAAGTCTCTGCATTCGGTTGTACAGTCAACTAAAACCTAATCAACAAACTTGAAAAAGTTGGTTTAACCTTTAAACTTGTTTTTAACCTTATTTACAATTCTTTGTAAACAAAATACCATAGTTTCTTGAAATTATATGATTTTAACACTCTAATTCATTATTTTTAGTCAAAAACTTTTTGTTTTAATCAATTACTCTAATTATAAAATCTGAATTAATACAAGATTCACACATGAAACTTGTTGAGGAATGTGTCAAGTATCAAGTGGGATTATTTATGGCCAGAACTGCAGATTTGATTCTGTTAACTTTATTTTTCCTTATTGCCAGTTATGCTAGTGTTGTCACAAGAACATGATTACAGTAAATCATGACAATGAATGAGCAGGAAGAATATGCACTTTTGTAAAAATTAGATGGAAACATAGAACCCATCAATGAACAGTCATCAGCGTCAGTTTCTTGGCAGATTCAGTCTCCGAGCAAGAAGAAAAGAAACAATTGAAGTATTGTCTCTACTCAAGTATAAAAATCTAAAACTCTCACTGAATGTGTCTCTCTATTAATTATCCATAATACTCGTAGATTTGAGATATTTAGTACAACTATGGAATTGAACATGGATGATGGTGATAACGCCGGATTCCTCCAGACTGTAAATCAAATATTGAACTTATCTTCCATAAGGATAACATGAGGAATGACTTTGCAACGGTAATGCCACAGATATGCAAAACTGGAGGTTTTGGGCTCCTAGATCTCAACTATATGAAAATGCCAATATCACACGTTTATTCATGCTTTCATTTAAAAGTTTTTTAAATATGGACAGTTTTTAAACAGCAAACAGCAGTCAGAGATCATCTGTTCTCATGAACTTAGTAATGCTTATGTATTGGCTAAAGGCTAAAGATAACTAATGAACATAGCATGAGGGGATCCCTCAAAAGTTGTGGAGGAGTAGGGGTTCCATGCAGTGGTACGCCAAATAAATTCAAGAAATTGTTGAGGCACTGGAGTTCAAAAACTACAAAACTTAAAGAAAGCGGTGTGGCACATGGTGCAGCGTTTCCTTTGAGCGTCAAACCCAAACATAATATGCGGCAATTGTGCTCTAATAATCTTTTTGCTTGGTTCCCAAAATATAAGTTATAAAAATCTATATTTAAAACTAAAACTATAGGACAGTAATTGGAAATACTGTGGAGAATCTGAGATTTGCTCTGTATTAGTGTGAGAGTGAAAATGTTTACTCAAACAATTACAAACTGAAACTCTGCAGATTAGGCTATGGCGCAAATTTTGCTACCAGACATTCCAAATTAGTCAGCAATTAGTGTGTTTGTTGATTTATAAAAATAAGGGACTTACAATCCAGGTAAAAGATGTTAAGTCTTTATACAAAGAATGTCAATGTACAAACAACAAATCCCTTGATATAACTCAATAAAAACCCAAGACTCTGCAATGAACACACATTTCACATTTACCTTGATATTACATATTTTTTACTCAGTCTCTTGATATTTATTTGTTATATCAAAGTTAATATACTGTAACTTTTATTGGCTGCTATTACTGATAAATATCAGTCTGTTAAACTTTTATATCCTTTGCCAATTTTTACGTGAAAAATTAGCTCAAAATCAATATTAGCATTAAAAATTATTTATTAAGCTATGAAACTTATCATCGGTCCACAAACAAAAACTTATTTATTGCTAAGGACGCATGAATGGCTATGCCTTACACTCTCTTATACAGGGTGTCCATTAAAAACGTTTCAGGATTTCAGGAGGAGATTCCTTACATCAAATCTAAGAAAAAAGTTCCTGAAAACATGGGTCCTAAAATGCTCGGTTATCCGTCTGTCGGTCTGTATGTGTTTTTAACATGATTTTGAATAACTCTGGAACCACTACAGAAATCAACTTCAAACTTGGTACGTATGTGCTGACTAAAAGTTGGTGCGGAGTATCAAGTTTCTACTTTGTACCATTTGAAAATGGTAGCCATTTTTATATTTTAAAACTTAATATCTTAAAAACCGTAAATTTTACAAAAATCATAAGGGGCAAAAAAGTTGTGCAATTTTGTTTCCTACAAAACCTTATAAAGATTATTAAGATCAAACCACAATTAACAAAGTTATTGCAATTTTGCTAACCGAATTCAAGCAAATTTGCTATAGGTGCAATAAAACAAACATGTATTCTATTGGAAAAATTTCAATAACTCTGTTAATTGTGGTTCAATCTTAATAATCTTTATATTGTTTTGTAGGAAACAAAATTGCACAACTTTTTGCCTCTTGTGCAATTTTTGTAAAATTTACGGTTTTTAAGATATTAAGTTTTAAAATGTAAAAATGGCTACCATTTTGAAATGGTACAAAGTAGAAACTTGATACTCCGCACCAAAATAGGACCTATTTTGTCAGCACATCCGTACCAAGTTTGAAGTTGATCTCTTTTGTAGTTCCAAAGTTATGCAAAGTCATGTTAAAAACACATACAGACCAACAGACGGATAACCGAGCATTTGAAGACCCATGTTTATAGGAACTTTTTTCTTAGTTTTGATGTAAGGAATCACCTCCTGAAATCCTGAAACGTTTTAATGGACACCCTGTATAGCACTACCTCGGACCTCTTGTTAACCTGAAATCAGCTGATCCTGTAAATGTTTTTACTTTGAAAAAACCCTTGAAAAGCTGTGTTGACATTTCAAAGGCGACTATAGAGACGGCCATGATATTGTCATTGTTATGTTATGGTTTTCCTTACTTACTGATGCATTAACAATAAATAGCTGTTGGAAGATAAGTTAATATAGTGCTTTATTGATTGATGATTTATTTATTCACATATTTTTCTTCTTAGTTAATAAGCATATTTTTTCCTCTCCTAAAACTATTTATCGTCTTTATTTTTACAAACTGTGTAATATACAACAGAAATCATTCCATTCAGTAAGTACATTACAAAAATATAAAATGCATTTCAAACTGGCCAAAATCAAACCGTGGTACATTCTTACATAGTCCCTAATTCTTTGCTGACTTAAAGGTTCTGTTGACAAGTTACTAAATATCTTAAAATAGTTAAATTATTTTTTTCTCAAATTAAAAGTAATATACATGCATCTATATGAATATCTTCCAAAACACACGTTCAAACTGCAATGAAAGGGTCAGATTCTAAGATGTCAATGCTGTAAGAATCCTTGTATTGCGAGACTTGGACCCAAGCAAGCTTGTATTGTTTACGAGCTATCAGGCTGTCTACCTTTATAGGACTCTGAAAAGCTGCTGTTTCCTCCTATAAAACATGAATTAAGAGTTTTCAGATTAATCTAAATTTATTTGTCAAATATCAAATATATACTTATTGCAAGTTTTAACTACTTACAGTGTAACTGTCCACTATATAATATACAACCAACCTAAATTATTAAATTTCACATGTATAGTAATAGTATATGTGAGGTGGAAAGCGAAAAGGGACCTCTTGTCGGGAAAGGAAAATTTTCAGTACGGCCGATATAACCGATTAGGGTCAAAAATATCGAAATTCGGGTATCTATCGATTGTTATATCTCATTTATCATAGAACAGGCCTGTATCGGTTAAAATATCAAATCAAAGTTATAAAAGGTCGAAATAAATAATTTTGTTAGCCTCTGCATGGCTTTAGAAAAGGGACCTCTCGTCGCTCAACTATCGATTGTTATCTCATTTATCATAGAACAGGCCTGTATCGGTTAAAATATCAAATCAAAGTTATAAAAGGTCGAAATAAATAATTTTGTTAGCCTCTGCATGGCTTTAGAAAAGGGACCTCTCGTCGCTCAATGTTATTTCGCCATAACGACAAGAGGTCCCATTTCCAACATGCACTTCGTAAGCAGACTTTGGTCCAAAAAATAAACTCTCCTGAACTCTAACGGAATTTTAGAGAACTGCAACGAAGTTTGGTGTAAAGAGAACAAAATTTCTCCCCAATTTCATACGGTCCCAACAAGAGGTCCCTTTTTATAAACGATATTTTGGGTACTGAACTTTGTCTTTTCAAGAGACTATTTAAACGTAGGATAATAATAGTTATTTTTATTGTAATAAATGATCAATTGATTATATATTATTGCTTCTTGAATGCCTCAATGGTGAGCAAAATTAAATGTAAGCGGGGTAATTTGATTACAAAAGTTAGTGTTGAGAATTTTTGTTTTTGTGGCTGCAGCACTGATAGCGATGCAGCCTATCGGCTGTCAGGTGAACCATTGTTATCGTGATGTCTTACCAGTGCAAGTTCTATGGTTGTTTGATGATAAAAAACTATAAAAAACAATGAGATAACAGTAAAATATTCAGTTTTAAAAAGGTACCTCTTGTCGTTATGGAGAATAACATAGGGCTGACAAGAGGTCCCTTTTCCGGAATATGACTTTTCACGACATGCTTCGATAAAAATATTATTTTCCTGAAAACTACTGTGAGTTAAGATAAAAATTGGTATTCCCTTGAAAGAAGACATTATAAGCTTTCTTTTGATACCAAAATCATTTCTTAAATACGAAACATATAGGTCTTATGCTTATTATTTGAAATCTTCAAATCAATTTTTCTCAAAATGACCCATTTCCCTCAAGAAATTTCAAAGTCCTATAACTTTACTAAAAAAATCATAGACTGCTCATGGGACTTGTGCCAAATTATTAGGAATTAAATAAGGAATTCAAAAATATTAATACAGTAGAGTCCCGCAAACCCGGACTTCGAAAACCCGGAATTCTGGATAACTCGGAAAGCCTGCCAAGGCAATAAAGTGCATTGAGATTCAAGGCCAGAGCACGGTGTGACACATATAAAACAGTTTTGGTTTTTCTTTAAGTTTTTTTAGAACTGACAATGTATTTTTGTATTTTTTACTATGCAAAAAATAAATTATTTTTTATAGAAATAACAAACTATTCTTATCTTCTCTTATTTTTACTCATTTCCCGATAACTCGGAATTTTCACAAACCCGGACACCGTTCGGTCCACATTAGTCCGGGTTTGTGGGACTCTACTGTAACTCCAAATTAAAAATTCCCGACAAGAGGTCCCTTTTCGCTTTCCACCTCACATATTTTGCAACAAGGGCTGAAAATGAGGTTTTACAGACGAAGTCAAGAATTTGAAACTATCGAGAGCTGCATAACCCTTCTGCCTTAGGTGCGAATGCCATTTTTCACCACACTACTTAATGGAATATACCGTATATAACATTAAAAATCTGATTTATAATTTCGCACACTTAAAAACAAAACTTTGAGCTCTTGGGCAACGATAAAACTTCTTTGTCATGGTGCAAACAAACACAGCTATGAAAATCATATGATCGCAACTATCGTGTATTTGGAACCTATTGAATTCTATATAATTATGTGATGTTCTCACGCTGTTTCAAGCAGATAAATGATCAGCTGACTTTCGGCCCTAGGCCCGTTCGGCCCTCTGACGGAAAAGTTCTGGCCACCTAAGCAACAGTTCAGCCACAAAATGACATTGGTAAAACAGGTGATAACGTCGTAGTGTGGTGAAAAGCTAATTTTGCCTGCAAACAAATTAGCCCACACTTGAAAATTAGAGTGTGAGTCATCTTTATCTTCAAGTTAAAGAATATAATATTCAGAATGTGTCTATAATATTCAGATTGTGGAAGGTCATTTTTTTGTGGGGTGGGTAGTGAAATTTTGTAGATGCAATAACTCTGTTAAAAAAGTCCCATCCATATTAAATGTGGTGTAAACATTTCAAATGGTATATTTAACCCTAGATAGGTATCATTATTCACATATACGCTATTGGTACTGATACATAAATTTTAATCTGAGGTTAAGAATTAAAATATGTTTGATGAAATGTTTATATTTTTAAAGAAGGCACCCAAATACAAGAAATCCTTGATAATATTATTTACTATACAATAAATTTATATTGTGTTTTTAGCTCCCAGGTAATAAGATCCTTAAGAGTCGATTGAAAAGCACATTTTACTGTTATAGGTATTGTATGAAAATTTGACGTATTTTTTCAATAAAATTTGGAAATACATTAAGAACAGCCACAAAACTGTCAAATTAAATCAAACCCATAGCGAGAAAAGCATTGCTGATGGTACAGGGATCAAGGTCACTAGATTGCAAAATCGGATAAAAAAACTCTTCAGCACACATCAAAATGGGTACAACACCTATCTAGAGGTAAGACATAATAAAAAATCAATTTATCGGTGAATCAAAATGGGTTCAAAGGGAAGATTTATTATCTCAAAAAAGGGTTGTCAAATTTATGAGAAACAAAAATTGAAATGATCAAATTTTTATTTAATTTTTTGGATTTGACCAAAAAAATTATGTTTTGAATTATTGCTCTTAGTCTGTTGGTTACAAAGATATCAAAATTGGTAATCCAAGCATGTAGACGAGACTGTGACAGATAATGATCATGGAATATAGATTATTTTATGTAATAGCTGAAATATTAATCATTAACTACTATTAAAAGAAGTCTTAAAAAAAACTAATAATGGACATGAGTATTGCAACTTGCCTCAGACTAAACCAAATTAAACTGTTAACACTTTGGGTGCGGCCCGGTCTCCGGAGACCGGTGGCTGGAAGCGCGCGCCGGCCTGGCCGGTCTCGCGAGTCTCCCCCGCACTCGGTGGAATGAATCAGCCACAGTGCTGCAACCTTGCGGAGAAGCTCGGAGTTGTTGTCGTGTGCGTTGCCATAGCAACCTGCCCTACACTCTGTGCGCGTCGCCCGTCGTTCCCACGGGCCTGACCCGGTCTCCAGAGACCTTTTATCTATTACTTACTTATTGCGTGTTTTGACTTATTACTATCGTGTTTTTGTGAGTTATATGACGTTTTATAATTTATTATTTATTTTTTGTGACGTTTTGGTGAGGTACGGACAAACCGTGTTTTTCTTTTGGTAACTGTTTTGAACAGTTCCACGATGCCCTGTAAATGAAATAAACATTGGTTGGGAGGGAGGATGAGGCTGTAAATACAGTAAATATTAGTTATTATGCCATTTAAAATTTTTTTTGTGAAAACCGTGTGTTTGTGAGGCTAAAAGTGGGGAAATTACGTCAAGGTGCCTACGGACCCCTTCCCGCGGGCCGGCCCGGTCTCCGGAGACTGACGATTTTGGACGCCATTTTTTTTGAAAAAACGCCTGGAAACGCAGTTTGCGACCATGATCCTGGCTTCTGGATACAAAAGGTAAGATAAAATACAAAAAAAAATTTTCAGGCCCTGGGGATGGTTTTACTCATTTCGGCGCCGCACCCAAAGTGTTAATGGTTCAAACAAAAGTCAATAATTTATCCAGAAAATTAGTCTAATACGGTTTCATTAATTCATTAGAACTGGAGGTATGAGAAAAATTTGCCTATCATTAACTATTTTCCATTAAAAGAACATTGGAAAAAGTAAGTAGATGTGCTGGTGATGAAGGAGAAAAAGGCTATTAGACACAGTCGTCTGAAGGAAGTTTTTTGAAAATTTTGTCAACTATACCAAGATATATGATTAAGATATATGATTTTTGTGAATTTTGAGGTTAATAGTGTGGACAAAAGAGCAGTAACACAAAATACTAACTTTTTATTACAAGCCAAATTCAAATAAAAATAAAAAGTTTAATCATTTACATTTTTGCTTATGAAAAATTTTAAAAACCTTTTTTGAGAAACTACTCTTTTGGAAGTACGGTTTCATTTGTTATGTAGTTCTAAAAAATAACAATTGAAATGTCTAAATAAAATTTTATTTTGATTAAATCCTTTTGATCAGAACATTTAAGGTAAAAACCCCCTATATATGCCTCAAAGCACCATTTTTCACCTTCTGATGAATATAAATTTTTAAATTATTCTCTTTTAGACAGTTTTTACATGTATATGCAAATCGAGACAAAGTAAAACCAGAATAAAAATGATACATAAAAAAATACAAATATGTAAAACCTAAAAATACAATATTGCAACGTTGTATCAGTTAAACCAGACTATTCAGTTACAATATGTTTTCATATTTAAAATTCCTCAGCTTATACTTCACTATTTTTAAGTACTTTCCTAAGTACTCTTTTGAGCTTGGAAGTATAATCCGTACTGTAAATTGATTCAGGGAATTAGTTTCCGTGCTTAAGCCCCATGTAATTTGGCCTATTTAAAAAAAAATAAAGAGTCTATAAACTGAAATCAGCTTCCATTCCTCGAATTGTGCGTATGAGCATGCTGATTCTTCAGCATCGTATATGATTTTGATCTGAAGAAAATCACAAGCTCTCAATCACATAAAAGGAAGCAAGAGGCAAAATCTCAAGCTGCTCAAAAAAAGGGCTAGCGAGAGTCTGCCTCTGCTCCAGTGCTCACAGTCAGTCTGGTCACTGTTTTTGCATTTTATAGTTGATAAGTGCTCAGGGAACACACTATTCCATATATATTATGTGCCGATAAACTTAAGAAGTATATACAGGGTGTTTCGAAACTCTCTCCCGAAACTCCATGGGCACTTTCCTTAGGTCAAAACAAACAAAAAATGTCAGTAAGTATAGGGTCTACCTCGCTCTGTTTTCCATCTGTGAGTCAGTTTGTGTTTTTCAATTAAAACTCTATAAAATAAATTACATTTACTTGTTAGTTTTGAAACGGCTTAAGATAAATTATTGAAACTTGGTACGTAAACTATAGTTAGTATGGCCAAAATTTTCACCAATTTTCAATTTTTTATCTTTTGGAATTTCAAAATGGCGGCCTTTTAAAAATTTCATTCATTATTATCTTAAAAGTTGACAGGTTAACACTAACTTTTTTACTATACATTTTATTTGCCATTTCATTACAAACATAACGACACTTTATTTATTAAAATCGGATAATAAATAAGCGAGATACAGAGATTTAAGTAAAGCATGTCATGACATATTCCATGCGACTAGCGCGAGACCGTCATTGTTGCAGCGCGGTGCGGGGCGCCACGGTCTCGCGGGCCAGCCCCGGCCCGGCCTCTGGATGGAATATGCCATGACATGCTTTACTTAAATCGCTGTATCTCGCTTATTTATTATCCGATTTTAATAAATAAAGTGTCGTTATGTTTGTAATGAAATGGCAAATAAAATGTATGATAAAAAGTTAGTGTTAACCTGTCGACTTTTTTAGATATTAATGAATGAAATCTTTAAAAGGCCGCCATTTTGAAATTCCAAAAGATAAAAAATTGAAAATTGGTGAAAATTATGGCCATACTAACTTTAGTTTACGTACCAAGTTTCAATAATTTATCTTAAGCCGTTTCAAAGTTATAGAGTTTTAATTGAAAAACACAAACTGACTCACAGACGGAAAACGGAGCTATATAGACCCTATACTTACATGACATTTTTTGTTTGTTTTGACCTAAGGAACGTGCCCACGGAGTTTCGGGAGAGAGTTTCGAAACACCTGTAGATTTTATTGTTTTTGCCAACTTTTCATCTTTTGTTAAATTAAAGATAATACTAGCCCAGTACATTCTACCTCCCAAGCTAAAATAAAAATATTGTGACAAAGTCTATCCAGATAACTCTGGCCAACGACGGCTGCGTGGTAATAAGGTAATAAGTAATAAGGTAATACGTTTTCAATTCAGGTTAAGTATGATGATTACTTCTATTGTCTAATTACATCACACATTTGATTATTTAACAACAGCCACTATAACTGCTCACTAAAATTGTGTATGGTTTTTCATATAATGACAGTTTTATGAAACGATTTTTAGATACAATTCTTCAGTCTGTCAATATGAATTATATTTACTGGGAATTCATGACCCAAACCCAAGGTCGTCAACACGTACATTGTTTAGGGGCCTCCCAATTGTCTGTGATTGAATAGATTACTGAAGATCCTCGATTAATTGTTTAAAAGTTATCTGCCAACAATTCAACTTATGCTTTGCATCAGTTATCGTCTATAATAACTACTTACCACTTTCTTTTCCCAAAGAACTACATATCTGTCCCCAAACCTAGATTGTAACAATTGAGAAACAGCAACATCTGGTTTATTGATAGGATTATTCAGAGGTTCATTTTTGGGTGGAAGTAGAAGCAACATGTACAACCTAGAAACAAATTGTAAATTCATGTAAGAAAAAAGAACCAAATCTACCATGATTTTAATAGTTGAAGGCAAATAAATTTGTTCTGAATTTCCAATTTAATTTATTAAAGGCAGATTAACAAAAACGTGGCTACTCACAGTAATTGTAACGAGCAAAATAATTTTTTTGTTTAGATTGATTTTAATCATATCTGCAGAGAAGTTAAGTAACACAATTTTCTCATGTTTATTTATCCTCTTCATTATTGACTAGATTATTAATCAATATATGAGTGAAAATAATTAAGTGTTCGTTTTCATGTCCTTGGCCTCTTATTCCAAGGATAATGTTTTTTTTTTTAGTATAACATTAAGTATTTTTACATAAGATAGACCAGAGACAACTCAGCAAACACTCATTTAATTATGGGTTTGAAAAATATCCGTATTTTCAAAGACGTAAATGTCACTAATAGAGCTTGTCCCTAGCTCATCAACTTCATGTCATTCATCAACTTTTATGCTGATCTTGGACTATTTTTTCGTGCTCTAATATGTCAAGGTTTGTTTTTATATTATGACCTCCCTTGAACTTCGTATATTAGCTAGTTTTCCTATAAAGTATAAAAGCTTTGAAATAATAGAACAAAATTGTGAAACTAAATTTCTTAAAAACGAATGAGAGAAACACCAGAAGAGTCAAAATCTCAAGCTCCCAAACCAAAGCTCCGGTCAGAGATAGGACTCATTTCATTCATAATAATATTTTATATACTTTTTTAAGTTTTGTTGGATTGTAATTTACACCCCCATACGATTTTAAATACATGAATAGAATAACATTTATTTAAAGTGTTACCAATTCCTTAACCTTTGTTAAAGTTGATTCAATACCGTGGTACAGGTTGTTGAGGTGTACCTGATCAGGTCATGGTACACAGGTGATTCCCCAGGGTCCTCCATTGGTAGCCATGACAACGGCAGTAGAGAGGCCACTTCCACTCTGGGCATCCGCACGATCTTCATTTGCGGAGGCGGAGTGTTTACTGTTAGGGTGGTTGTAGTCCCGATATACGTGTTCCTAGCAGCAATACTAATAGCGTAAGATGCTGCTGGTGCCAGTCCTGATGTCTGTAATGTGGCAGGAAGAAAGTTTTGATCATATCAAATGTAGACTTCAACATTCTGCATGTAAAATACCAACATAATTTGATTGTTTAATTTTCAAAATTGTTTAGCTTTTTTATTGTATTTAAGATTTTATTTGGCAGCTGCTCCAAGTTGTAAACATCAACCTATTTTAACAATCAGTGATTTTAGACTCAAATGATTGGTTTAGAGCCTGAAATTTAAACCTACAACTAAAAATGTAATTTCAAAAGAAATCTTTTTTGTTGTTGTTTGGAGCCTTAATTATAACTCGCCTCAAACTGAGCCTAATTCAGAAATCAATAGCTCAAATGGAAGCTTAAACATTTTTAAAGGAATTAAGACCATAACAAAATTTGTATCTTACTTCAAACCCAAAATATGAACTCTAAATAGAAAATTAAATTACTGAAAAATTAATTTTTATCTCAATAAAACATTAAATCTCGCTTCAATCTCAACTGATTTACACGATTTCTAGGTCAAATGAAAGCCAATAATTTACAGGGCAATGAAGAACAAAACAAATGCATTATCTTTCTTAAAAGCAGAGATATTCATTATTGACTATTAAAAACAAAAATCATTGAATATGCAACATTGAATATGCATTGGAATATGGTATGTTGCATTGTTGTTGCATTGGAATATGCAACATTGATGAGAGTAATTCAACCATAGTAGCTTTAAACTCAACCAAATTAAACTGTTAATAGAATTTCTGGAAGCCAAAGATTTTTCCATTAAAATAAGTCTAAAACAGTTTTATTATTGTCATCAGAACCGGAGATATAAGAGAAATTGACATATCATATATTATTTCCCATTTAAATTACATAGGAAATGAGTTTGTAGGTTTGTTGTCAAGAAGATAAAGAAAAATAGGAATTATGAGCCGTACTCCAGTATGGCTCAACTATACTATAGGTAGCCACATACCAAATATCATTGATAAATGTTAAAAAATAAGCGACATATTTAATTTTTTGTATATTTTGACTTTAATATTGGACAGCGTACTGTGTTTACCAATTTCAATATCTCGGTAACCAATGGATATAGAGTAGTAATTGAAGATACGAAATTGTTTGATTTTTTTTAGCTGAATTTAAAAAATACAAAAATTGGATAATTTTAATTTTGGATACCAAAAATTTGAAAACCCAATTTTTGAGGTACTAAAATCCCTCCTTGGAACCCCTTAGCATGTACCGATCAAATTTGTTTTTATGTAGTCTTAAAAAATAATGCAGTTTTAATTGCCCGCACCAAATATTATTGGATCGGACCTTTTTCATCAAAGTTATTGCGTTTACAAAAAAATACAACTACTCCCCCCTCCCCCCTCAAAAAAGGGGCCTCCCCCCTCAAAAAAGGGGCCTCCCCCCTCAAAAAAGGGGCCTCCCCCCTCAAAAAAGGGGCCTCCCCTTCTCAAAAAAGGGGCCTTCCCCCCTCAAAAAAGGGCCTTCCACCCCCTGGATTTTTATGGATTCATCGGATTCTTTAACTAGAGGGTAAAGATAACCTATTTACCAAGTTTCATGGTGGGGTTAATTGTTTTTTCAGGCACAGTTAGTTTTTACTGTACATATTTGAAAAAATAAGACGGATAAAATATTTATATAAAAAAGACTTAAATTCAACTAGACCAAAAGAGAAAAATCAAGCAATCAGTCCTATGATATAATAGTATATTTCATTACTAGTTATGCTTTTCGTACAAGTACAAGGTCAAGTTGTAAGCAGAGGTCGAAAAATGGAGTAACGAAAAGCAGCTTTAGACCCGTGTGGTGAAGTATACTTTTTGTTTTACCACTGAATTCAACAGGCTAACTACTTAAGAAAACCAAAATATTACCTTAAAATATATCTCCAAAAGAGGCTTTCATCTTATTCTTGCTAGTTAAAGCAATCAGCTGATTGTCTGTTTCATTTGTGTTTGGTTAGACTGACAACAATGAACTATTTTGATGTATCAAAGGCATTGAACTATCGATTGAAATGAACGAGTTTCACATATGTATTAAACTGATAACAATGCAGCAATGAATTACAATTTATAAAAAAACCAATGACCACTCTCGATGCAATCGATAGCTCACCATCGATGCTTACGTACATACGTTTGCAGTTTTAGTAAATTATAAACAAATAGCTGACGTCCTCGACATCAGCTGATTCTTTTTATCCCTAGGGCGAAAAAGAGCTTCTTTAGACCCGCAACACAAGCTATGAAAACTGCTGTTTTCGAAGCGGTATAACAAAAATATTATTGTATATGTTAGTATGTTAGGTTAAATTTAGAGCTAGAAAATGCCCATAAAGGCGGAACATGTCACTCAATTAAAAATATTTTAAAAGAGTTCCTGTTTTTATTTTTATATGATATTAAAACTATGAAAAAAGGATATTTTGTTCTAATTTTTGTAATAATTATAATAACATCCCTTACCACTGAATCACTCTATAATATATTTATATATATATGTGTGTGTCTGCCTGTTAACACGATAGCGGCCATAAATATGTTCAGTTCTTTATGAAATTCTGTACAGGCATGTAAAGTGGTAAAAAATCACAGGCGAGTTCGTAAACTTGCCCGATTGGACCACCGGAAGAGGGTGTATAGGGGGATAAACCCCCAACAAATTTTTTTTGAGTTTTTTGCAAAGAGAAATTTAAATAATCTAATTTTTTATAGTACTATTGAATTCAGCTAAAAAAACTTACAATTCGGTAGTGTTTTAAATCATCGCTCTATGACACTGGCTACCGAGATGTTGTAAGTGGTAAGCAGTACACCGTCTCAATGTTAACCTTATGGGAAATAAGTAAAATTTATATCTCGCTTATTTCTCAACATATCTTAACAAAACTTGGTTTATGGCTTCATCTAGATAAGATATAATGTAAAAGATATCAGTCTAAAATCCCCGATATTTCCATTTTTATGGCAGCAAACCTGCATACTCATTCCCCATGTTATCCTTGTTGGACATAAAAAATGCTAAATCTTCCTTATTTATAAAATATCTTGATAAAACTTGGTTTATGGCTTCTTCTAGTTCAGATCTGCTATAAATTGAATTAAAACCACCCAGTCTTAAGATATACCTGTTGCAGCAAACCTGTATACTCATGCACCATGTTATTCTTATGGAGCTTACATAAACATCTCATATCTCGTTGGATTGAAATATGTTCTTATGCATTTGAAATTCGCTGAGTATGCAGGTGTGGTGCAACAGGGGTATTTTTATGTGATAATATGTCTGCTTAGTCCGACCATTTTGTTGTCCATCTGATGGTCCGGTCTCGAGGTGGCCGAACTAGAGGAAGTACACTGTAATCACCTTTTCAATAGCTACATGACCTTTTTCAGGCCCGCCGAGAGAGGGGGGCCAGCGGGGGCATTGCCCAGGGGCCCGGGCCAGGGCCGGGCCTGTTCTAAAATGTAGTATGTAGTTATAACGTTATAATATAATTGAGAACATTGCTGAACGTACTTTCCAATAATTTCACAATCCATGTTGTATTTTAAATAAAATATTTTTAACGCCTTCTTAAGATTTATTTATTGATAATTGTTACAAAAGTTTAAGTTAAGTTAAGCCTTAAACTTAAAGGCTTATTGCGTAAGCTGTGGGACACTGGCACTGATGTGATATTATTACCGACTGCGACGCACGACGGGTGACGCTACGAGTTGTAGGATTGTGTAGCCGCCACGGGCAATTTCAGCCTGAGGGTAAAAAGGGAAATTTTGGGCTTTGGCGAGGGAGAAACTGTTCCAGCGAAGTGGAAACACTGGTTCAGTGTCAGTTCGTTGTTTTGATGAAAATATAGATTGAGATATTTGAGTATGAAAATATAGATATCTTTAACTAGCTTTTTATTACAAAAGTGAGAGATCTTTAAATAACAGATCTCTTTTGAAAAAGAAAAGAAAACAAAAGTCCTTTAAAGCCTTAACTTAAAAATGTATTTAAAATCTGAGATGGTGTGATAGAAAACAAAAGTCCTTTATGGCCTTAACTTAAAAATGTATTTCAAATCTGAGATGGTGTGATAAGTGCTATTAATAAGTTTGAGGCCATCAACCACCGCGCCGGCGACATTGCGTTGGGGGGGTGGGGAGTGGATTGGGCCCGCGGCAACGATTGCCCAGGGGCCCGAGATTTCTCTCTGCGGGCCTGACCTTTTTAGGACACATATTTGAGCCAGAAATTACAGTTGGCGCACGGTCATCCCGACCAGCGCGAGAATTTTGACACATCGGGGTGTGGGGGAGGAAGGGAAGTCACTCCTCTACTCAAGCCCTGCCTCTTTACTACTGCTAAGAGTTGTAAATAAGTGAACTTATATTCAAAACAAAAGTAAAATTCTTGGTTGTCAAAATATATTTAAGGTTATGGTTTGAGGTTTTGTTTATGTAAGTTTTATCTTTGTCATTTTACCTGTAAAATTGGAAATATGCATTGTACTCTCCGCATTTGTATGTACTTGTTATTAAATAAGAGTTTAAACTTGAAATAGTTGTGTTTCCATAAGTTTTAATTAAAAAGTCATTTTCCCAAAAGGAAACAAGTATTGTTTATTTTCTTTGATTGATGACAGCTGTCAACTCGGTCGAGGTTTAAGAGTCGCTATCTAACAGATAATAAAATCACTTCAAGAACAAGAAAAAAAACAAAATGATCGCCCAATAGGAAACCAAATGGGTACAAAAAAACCAATTTGCTGCAGCCAATGACATACCCTTATTTAGGAATTGTCTTTTCTCTCTAAACATTCATTGTCCATCTCTCTCGCACACATTCTTTAAAATGGTTGGGATGACCGTGCGCCAACTGTAGTTTAGTTAATCAGACTATGAGGGAAAATTCCTGGAGCCATCTTTGACATAATTAATTGTGCAAGAATAAACAAGCAAGTATCCAAACATTGCTCATACAAGAGTATAGGGCCAGACTTATATACACAATCGTTCATGTATATTTCCTGTTAACCAAACAAAGTAATAAATGCTTGGGAAATAATGTTTCTGATACTTACCACAGTATCATAAAAGGGTTGCTCGAAAGGTGCAGGCACCTCAATGATAGAAAAAGGCTGGCAACATAAATTTTGTTCAAATGTTTCCATCTCATCAATGTTGATGATAAAATTTTTGATTATTCCATTGCTCTGGTTTGGATGTTGCCATTGATATATTAAGGTTGTTGCATTATGCTTAAAAACCTGTATATTTTCTGGGGGCCCAGATGCTGAAACAGAATCATTTGTAATACTTCACGATTTATAAGAAATAATAATTTTGTATCTTGCTCTCTCTCTCTCTCTCTCTCTCTCTCTCTTTCAATTATATATATATATATATATATATATATATATATAAACTCAGCTTCAGAAGTTATGAGGATTTTAGTGTTAAAAATTCAAATTTTTAAAATTTACTTAAAATTATAATAACTAATCAAAAGGTACATGTAACCACTAAATTTGGCTTAAAAAATGAAATAATCCAGTATTTTGAATTATTGGACCAGTAGTTTATGTCAACTGGCTGTAAAGGGTAAAGGGGGTTAAACCCCACAAAAAATGTTTTTTTTGAGTTTTTTACATAGAAAAATAAAAATAACCCAATTTTTGTTAGTACCACTGAATTTAGCTCAAAAAAACAAACAATTTGGTATTTTGAATCACTGCTCTAAGTCCATTGGTTACCGAGATATTGAAAGTGGTAAACACAGTACGTTGTCCCAATGTTAACCTTATGGGGAATAAGTAAAATTCTATATCTCGCTTATTTCTCAACATATCTCAATAAAACTTGGTAAATGGCCTCTTCTAGTTCAGATCTACTAAATATTGAATTCAAACCACCCAGTTTTGATATCCCATACAGCACATAACGTCTATACAACGTCTATATAAGGGCTTGCAAGTTACATTAACGTATAGGTCAATATTCGTACATCTAATAGACATCTGCGATATCATGTCAAAAAGACATCTAACGCGGATGTCAAAATGGCGTCAATTAGACGTTGTCGTACATGTATATGACGTCAACGTAATAACATTTAATAGACGATGTATAGACATCGCCGACATCGCCGAAAATAAGAAACCAAGTTTATAGTACAAATGAGTATATTTTTCGTCAATAAAAACAATATCGCTGAGAACAGAATATCAATTAAACTTTTTTGAAATAAAAATGTAACGACATTATTTCCTTAATTATATTTTAATTCCCTGATGACTGCAATAATAAAAAAACTTAACATTTTTATTGGTTTGAATCCCAAATTAATCTGTTATTGTTTACCTCACTATGCCCACATAACAGGTTGTTTTTCGGCAAAGTTGCCTTCAGTTGCTGTTCGTCTGATAAAGCAACTTTTCACTAGCAAATTTATCATATATTTTCAGTTCTTTGTCTAGGCAAAGCTGTTTCCTGATAGTTATGACAACCTGGCAGCAACTTAACATGAGTTTGCCATTTCACATATTCACCGTAGGTGGTGTTCACATAGAAAAATAATAATTATTATAATATTTTGGTTAGCAACATTGGATTCAGCTAAAAAAACAAATAATTTAGTACCTTGAATCATTGCTCTATGTACATTGGTTACTGGATACTGAAAATGGTAAACACAGTACGTTGCCCCAAAGTCAACCTTATAGGAAATAAGTAAAATTCTAGGCCTATATCTCGCTTATTTCTTAATATAATAAAACTTGGTTTGCGGCTTCATCTAGATGAGATTTAATGTCAAAATCAAGTCTAATCTCGCTATGTTCGATTGAACCAAGGCCACACTACAGTGTAGTGTGGCCTTGGTTGAACTATGTTCTTTTGCCTTAGAAATTAGCTGAGTATGCATATCTGCTGCAACGGGGGTATTTCACTTTCACGTTATTTTGAAATTTCATGTATACACTTACCACATTACTCTTTTAACTACTCGCATTGAGCTTATAATTACTTTACATCGATTTGAGTAGAATAGAATAGTATTTAAACAATTAGACGAGGTAAATTTTAGGTAAAAAGTTTTTGTCATTACACTTTTTAAAATAGTTGTTTACTGAAAAAATATTATTATAGAGTGAACGGGGAAAAAGTGACAAGGAGGCACTTTATAACTCGTTCTCAGTCCTTAAAGGTTATCTCTGCACTACATTTGGATCCTATAATGTTTACCACCAAAGCAGTAGTTAAGATGAGATTTTGCCCTGTGATTATTATCAGGTCTGGTGGTGTAGTGGATACAGGCTCAGCTTACGAAGGTAAGGGTCCCGGGTTCAAATCCCAACATAGGTCAACAAAATTTGCATTGTGGTAACGTGTGTAGAAACTATTTACAAATGCATATCCTTACTTCGATTTTTTTATTACACTTTTTGGATTTTTTACATATTTATAATTTCAATTTTGTTATTCGTTACTTTTTGTATGTTAATTGGATGTTCTGTAGATGTCAATATATGAATGTGTAATTAACATCTATTGAACATCTATTCTACATCCACGTAGAATGTTGATATAAGGTCGATAATGGTGACATTTGAACGTTGTAGGAATGTCTATTACACGTTAGACGTTTATAACGGTCACGTTTAGTAGACGTGTGTGGTTTAACATGAGGTACATCTATTAGACATCTAGTTGATGTGACTGTGCTATCTGGGTATACCCGTAGCAGCAAACCTGCATACTTATTCCCCATGTTATTCTTATGGAGCTTTCAAAAACATGTAAAATCTCGCTATGTTGGATTAAAAAATGTTGTTTTGCATTTGAAATTCGCTGAGTATGCAGGTCTGCTGCAACGGGGGTATTTCCCTTTCCTACAACAGTGCAATATGTCGAGACTGTCATCAATGTTGCCGATAGAATGATTAATATCTATTAATAATCATTGATCAGATGGATATTAATCTACAAGTAAATATTTGATATCATTTCTATTATGATATTTTGACTTGTCTGTGATGCGGGAATAATAACCAAAAGTATAGGTAGAGAGATTTGTATGCCTTGTCAGGTCTTGAATGTGAGTACAGTATAAGATAGGCGTTATTAAATTGTAGTTGTTATAAGAATTTTTGAAAAATTATATCAACAATAAATGAACTCTTGAGAAATTACAAACGAACCCCAGGTTAAAGAAATAATTGTGATGATTATTTCTTTAACCTGGGGTTCGTTTGTAATTGTTCAAAACTAAGTCACTAGCTGGTCTAAAATATATCTATAAGAAATAAAGTTCAGTTCCAGAATCTCATTGTAAAAATATTCATTCAATTTAGTTCTTTGTCATTTAATTTTGTTCAGCGTTTTCAATATTTTACTTTTTAATTCCACTTGTTTGGAAACTGACGCACAATGGATCCTCCACACAGACTACTCGCTCAGGTAGATTATTTCTAAAATGATTTGTTTTGGAATACTATTTTTGTATTATTATATTTTTATAAATGTGGTATATTTAATTTCATAAATTATTCTAAATTATTTGATTCTGAGGCAAATGATAAATCATCTAAGGTTTTTTCACAATATACCAAACCATTGATACTGAATCTATTATACTACCTGTAATTTTGCTTTTCGTAGGAATGATTTGTTAAATACATTTTTTGTCAGGGTCCATGGTGATTATCTTTTATACTTACTCTTACTCTTACTCCCATGGCCATCGATACCCTAGTAGGGTTTTGGCCTCGCCAACAATTGCTCGCCACCTCTCCCGGATTATCTTTTATACAGTTTAATATTATTGTAATTTAAGCATACAGTAATATCATACCCAAAACACAAAGTGTTGAAGGGTCGCCAAGCCCTAAAAATATGTGATATCAAAGAGCATACCAAGTCAATTTAATTTTTCTGTAGTTCAACAATGTTCATTAGAATACATAATTGAATTTGTTTGAATACTATTGTTCTGAATACAGATTATAATTCTTCTACATGTACTTGGCCAGCAGCTTATAATTTTATATATTGATGTTAAAAGTCTTATTCTATGTATGTCACTTTGGAAAACACAAACATAATTAATTTAGCGTCTGTTAAGCTGCTGGCCAACTACATGTAGAAGAATTATACTCTGTATTCAGAACAATAGTATTCAAAAAAATTCAATTATGTATTCTAATGAACATTGTTGAACTACAGAAAAATTAAATTGACTTGGTATGCTCTTTGATATCACATATTTTTAGGGCTTGGCGACCCTTCAACACTTTGTGTTTTGGGTATGATATCACTGTTTTTTAATAGATAAATATAGTAAAATATAGATGAAAAATAGTAAAGATGAAGGAAGATTTTGCAACTCGTAGAAAGATGGGAGTGGGCTCAAATTAAAGGTACCTATTCCATGATGGCGGGAAAAATACTGAAATTGCTTGAAATTTACCAGAAAACGAGAAATAACGTAAAATATCTGCACTGGGATCTAAAAATGTCAGCTTTGTTTACATAAAATGTGTGATGCTGATGTTTGATTGAAGCCACTAGTGAAATATAATAACCACATCTTGTAGTTTCTCCTAAATTGAATTTAGCATTTTTCACTTTGAGTGTGTTTCCAATTATTTGAATTTCTGTATTTCGAAGCCCTGGTATGAGAATATTTGTAATTTTCATGTTGAATGAATTCCAAAGTTGTAATTGAAAAATCAAATAGTTACTTGTGCTTGAAATTATTGTTTTTTTGTAAGCAGTTGCAACAATAAGTACACGGTGAGTCCACAATAGATTGCCATTTTTCACACTGACGGTCGAATAATTTTTCAAATTTAGCTTTTTTAGTGTTGTGAGGAATTGAAATTGGAAAACTAAAGTTACTCACATTTACATCCACATTGTGGTTGCAGTTTGAACATTTTGTCCTATAATTTTTAGCATATATTTGAAATGTAATTCAAGGGGTTGATACAATAATGTTATTAGTTGATTGAAAAATTCAGCGCATCTTGTTGTTCGATCGCGTTAAAAGGAGGTCCTAACTGATTTCTGATATTTACTGAACCTAAAATTTTGTCGTTTTTTTGGTGGGATATGGCCAATTTAATCATAGGGGAATCAATGCGTAGTTTGTTATTGAGGTTGTGATAAGTTGGCAGTTTAAAATACACTGTATTGTTGCATTTGCATAGCACGATACATTATCAGAATTTTGAAAACCAAATAAATATTATTTACCAGATTCTGGATCGCATATTATATAAAGAAGGCCGCACCAGTGAGGCCTTCATAAGGCACTGTAATATATAACCAGTGGAATTGAAATTAATTAACTTGAAACAGCTGTTCATGTGTTTAACCTATAAGTACAATATTCAATGAAACTCTAGATGCAAATGATACCTAACCCTTGGCAGTTCGGGTATTCTTAGGACCAGGATTAGTAGTTGCAATGGACATGCATGGCAGATATTCAGCTTAATATTCATGAACCCGAAATGTGGCGGTATTATCACAAAACAAATTGCTATTATTTATTGGCGAGATTGAAACCCAGGATCCTGAGGATCGACGTTACTCGCTCTACCACCAATGGACATGCTTTGTGAAAAAATCGTGAACCCTCAAACTTTGGATGATTCTTGAATTAAATTTTTTTATGATAGACCTTATCAAACATTCGGCGCTATGCAATCTTTGACTTTTTCCATTTGTGAGCCGTGGCGGATCCAGAGCATGAGTTCGGGGGGGGGGGGGGCAAGCAGGATTGCGAGGGTAACATCCGGGGGCCCTCCCCCGGAAAATTGGCGAAAATTTGAACTGAAAACTCGTGTTTTTAGGCAATCTAGAGACAGAATCATGCTCAATTTTCAATGTAAAACACCAGTTTTTTATTGGATTAGTTTATTACAGGATACTTGTTTAGGTAATTAGGGAAAAAGTCTTGTTTAGAGGTTCAAGCCTTAAATTTATTATTTACAATACTTTCTCCAGAAAACCTAAATTAAAAAAAAACAATAAGTACTAAGTCGAGCCTTCTTTTTCCAGTTTTTCCTCCCTTAGCATAACGCTCGATTATATTATCAACATTCCTCAATATCACAATCTATGTATAAAAAACATAATCCGTTCTATCTCTCTTCAACCATTCTTGTCCGTTGCCACGATTTAACTAGCTTTACATTTGCCTTTTTTCAGTGATCGGCAAATACTCACGATCGTTTTTCACGGCCGATCGCGAATTCTGCAAAGCTACATCGGCCATTTTATCCGCGATCGGCTGATACGCGCTATCGTATTTCGCGGCCGTTCACGAATTCCACAATTTTTTTTAGCCGTTCACCCGCGACTAACAAATAATTGCGATCGTTATCGTGGCCGATCGCGAGTTTTGCAAAACTACCTTTGCCGTTTTTATTCTAGATCGGCTAATACGCGCGATACTTTTTGCCGCAGATTGCGAGTTTCTCAAAGCTGGATTTGCCGTTTATTCGCGATCGACAAATAAACACGATTGTTTTTTGCGGCGGATGGCAAGTTTCGTGAAGCTACACACTTGTTGCGATCGCTAAAACGATCCCGTCCCTAAAATTTTCTGAAACTAATTTACATCGCACCCAAAAATTGGGAATTTCACTTTCCCGAAAATTTCTGATTTTTTTCTCATTCTCGAGGGGGGGGCAATTGCCCCCTTTGCCCCCCCTTGGATCCGCCACTGTTTGTGAGTAAATCTGTATTGTTTACCTGACTCCGCAAACAGCTGATATTGCTTCTGTTCAAACAAGGAGATTAGAGTATTTACTGGAGGTACTGTGACGATAACTTTGTTGATGAAAACCGGCCCTTTCATTTTGACAGGATTTAGTAATTTAGTAATGAAATACCATTCTTTTAACATAAATTTAAAACGATTCGAATCTTGAACATAAGTTTAGGTTATGTAAAACGA
This sequence comes from Flexamia atlantica, assembly GCA_035578135.1. NCBI lineage: Eukaryota > Metazoa > Arthropoda > Insecta > Hemiptera > Cicadellidae > Flexamia > Flexamia atlantica. Next base: position 130,034,888 of record JAQJVK010000001.1, on the reverse strand, counting down.
AAATAGATTATAAAAGACACACATTCATTATAATTTATATAGGTATTTGTATAACTATATAAATAAGTTTCACTGTTACAGAACCCTGAAATAATCGTCAAAAAATAAGCCTATTCACAATATAAAGAAAGAATAAATTAAACAAATCAAGCTTGAATAAATAATTAAACAGTCTCCTGTCCTACCGTCCTCTCCATAAGCTTAAAACTTACCAGCTGATCAAAGTTTTACTGACGAAATAGTTTCTTCGTGGACTAAGCTTGTTTACATTTCAAATGTCAACGAAGATTTGAAATGAAAATTTAAAAAGTTACTAGTTTTAATATATAGTGCTTTCAGACTTTGTTCAGACTATCAAAAGGCACTACTACGAGAAAAAATAGGAGTGAGTGTGAAGTTTCATTCAATTCTGATGAGAAATAAAGTCGCTAGGCTTTCTGAACAAATCGAGGTGGAGGATTCGTTAAAAAGTGCAAAACCGGTAACTTTTTTGGTGACTTTTAGCATTTATTCTTAACTTATTAGAAGTATTTAAAACAAACTCTTGTGTTTTTTGAAGTTTTTTTGGCCAGTTTATTATATTAAAGCAAAGTTATATTAAATCAAGGCTCTAATTTTCTTTTTTGAAAAGTGAAAAATCGGCTCCTAATCTGCGCTGTTAATATAGGCACTCACGTCGTTCATTCGTCGTCTGCTGGTGGACTTGGCGACGAGACACGACCATGCCTCTCGATTTACTTACTAAAATTGTAATATTTAATAACCCTTTTTAATTGGCTTAATTTATTTGATACTTTTGGTTATCTATCAACATTGATTCTCAAATATTTAAATAATGTTTTGGTAATACCATGTAGTAATGCTTAATATGTTTATCTTACTATGTTAGTAATATGGCTTACTATGTTTATCTGCAAATAAGATGTTTTTTTTTTTTTTTTTGAGATATTGTTCTTAACCTAAGAATTTAATTAATTTTACCCTCTTCTTTTGTAACTGCAGAAACAGCATATTTACTTCCAACTTTGCCTCCTCTCTCAGATGCTGAAATCTGAAACATACATTTGAAATGCTTTTGAGTGATTAATTTGTAAGATATGATTTCTTAGGTTGCATCCTTTAACCAAGTTAGAACTTAAAATAAAATCTCATAACATGACATAACTGAGACTGTATCATAACCTCATGATATACCACAACAGCTTCTTGTTATGCAAACTAAATAAAAGACTACCAAATTTCATCAGATCCTGGTATCTTTTTAGATGTTTTTGAATTTGATTTTTATTTACCTTGAAATCGTAAATTTTGTTAGGTTGTAGAGACGATATATGAAAACAATAGGACTCTGGCCACATTACACATGGCTTAGCAGTCTCCTCAAATTGTTGAGTAGTCTCCGACTGCTTACTGCTGTAGCTTCCAACAAATTTATTCAACTGCTTCTTTGTGCCATTTGTTACTTCAACTCTGAAGTATACATCTGTTCTACTTTTCATGTAGACAATAACATTTTTTATCTCTGGAATCATTAAAAATCAAATTAATCTTCATTTATTACTCAGACTTCTCTTTCCCAAACAGCTGCAACAAGTATTTGAGGTGTAAAAGCCTTTTCACAATGGCGTACTGGACGTCCTGGACATTAAGTACGTTTTTGTACAAATAAATCGCTGCCCATGCTATCAAATGAGACTATTCACATTGCACTTCCAGGATGTTGCAGACGTCCAGGACGTCTGTGACAGTTTTTGAAAGATGGCTCGGCAAGCGATTTTTCACAAATGTCCAGAACGTCCACGGCCTAGCGCATGCACAATGAACACTTCAGAATCTTGTGATCCGATCCCGCTCTTTACTGTATGTATTTTCTGTGTTTACAAATCATATAGTCAGGTGATTGGAAATGTTTATTTGTTTTGGTTTATGTTGATGCTAATTATTGTCTTGTTCTGTTCTCAGTTTTTGGGTTGTTTATGAGATAAAAATAAATTAAACTTTTTAGACGAGTGCTTACAAGCTGTTTTGGCAGTAAAGTTAAAAAAAATGACAAGTACCGGTACAAGATTTTCTGATCTGATTAAACAGTACAGTGGTGAGGGGGATATCTCAGAGTGGCTGAAAAAGTTGGAACTTGTGTGCAGGCTACAGAAGATAAAAGAATTACATACAGTGCTTCCTTGTTCTTATCTGAAGGAGCCTTATTGCCGTCTATGAAGGACTAACAGATGTAGTCAAAATTGATTATGTATTGCTTACTCTGAAAACAACTTGTTAAAACCATAGAAAAAGTGTTGTTCTCATTTTATAATTCTTTTTGATGAATTTACTGATTAATACTTACACAATAAAGTAGAGGCTTTAAATGATCAAACTAAACCTTTTTATTCTACATGAAAAGACTCTTTGTAAAAAACTATCATGTTTTAATCACAACCAAATGCATACAACATCAGCTGAGCTGTCATCACAACTTTTAAATTCAATTATTTGCTTTGACTAAAAATTACTTATTGTAGCTAATCTTCCAACACTTACTGAAGCCATAAACCAGGCTTTTTCGGCAAATAGGTTTCAGGCGTACGAAGAGTTCATTTCAAGATGTTTGCTTCCGGGAGAGTCAGTTGATGTCCATGCATCGGATTTGAGAAGGTTGGCCAAATTGATAGGTCCTGTATTTCCGACGAATGGGGAGTTCTTTTGTTTACAGACTGCCGAAATATGCTCAGAACCAGTTGAAAGCGGCTTGTTGCTTGCAAGACATGGAGTTGTTGAAAATGCTAGAAAGGGCGAGAAGCTTAATAACTGGAGGAGAGTCCAGGTTTGGAGCAGCTGCACAAATGAAAGCACCTATATTAGAGAACCAGATAGAGATGTACAAAATTCCTGATCACGCTAATAAGGCCGTTGAAACTGAATAATAAGTCCAAGAATGGATAAAAAGTGGCTGGCTTCAGCCATATCACGGGGAATTTGATGGTGTGATCCCACTTATGGCTGTTATTCAGCAAAATAAAGACAAAGAACGGCCTGTAATGGACTACAGAGAACTTAATCAGTTTGTTTCAAGTCACACAGCTGGAAGTGAGGTCTGTAGTGAAAAGTTGAGGCTATGGAGAAGATTAGGAGAGTGTGTCAGCACGGTGGATCTTCGAAAAGTGTAGGCTATTTGCAAATTTATATTGACTCACATCTGTGGAAATTTCAAGTCGTCAAGTTTAAAGGTGAAAACTATTGCTTAACAAAACTTGGGTTTGGGTTGAATGTTGCTCCGAAGATAATGAGCAGCATTGTCAACAAGGTTTTATTGATGGATCCGATAGTTAGGAGTGCTACTGATTGATATGTTGACGACATTGTAGTAAATGAGCAATTTACTACAATGAAATGAGCAAATTGTCAGTAGTGATGTTGTGATAAGATTGTTGGAAAAATATGGTTTGTCAGCAAAGCCAGCAGAACCACTTGATGGAGGCAGAGTGTATTAGGTTTGAGGCTGATAAGAATGAACGGGAAGCTAATGTGGTGCAGGGATAACAAAGTAAAATCAGATGATAAAGCTATTAAATAATGTTTAGTTCAACTTTCAAAAAGTTATTTGGTTTTGCAACAATAACTGCTGTTGGCTTGCAAAGGCAATCAGGTGGGATATGTGATAAATATAGAAAGGGAAGCACTAAATGATTTCATAACTAGATTAAATTACATTACATTGTTAGAACTTAGAGAGAGGGTGATATGTGGCTATTTATGATGTGATAAGCATCTAATCTGATGATAACTAATCACAAATATTTTTGTAGATAAATGTGCTTACCTGCACATTTTTTTACATCCTCATCGCTTCCATCAGGGCAGTCTTCTTTGCCATCACACTGAAGATTTTCTTTTTGGCAATCCGCAGGCACACCTTTTTGTATAGACACACAATATCGGTAAATTTATCAATACTGTACTCTAAAACAAGCACTGTTTGTACAGGGAAATTCTTTTTCGTCTAAGGATTTTTATGTTTTAATAAGGGTTCAACTACGAGGAATTGATCACTTAATCACTTAATCACTTAATCACTTTAATAAGACAGGTACCTTATCGAAGCTGGCCACAAAACTGGGAAGATTCTTCCTTCTCTTCTGGACATTTTTTGTACAGTTCGCGCATGAAAATCCCAACTAACTAAAAAAAAATTGTGCAAGAGAGGTGGATGATGAATATTTAGAGTGAGATAGACAATTTCTAAATATCCGTATGTCATTAGCTGCAGCAATGTGGTTTTATTTGTACCTGTTTAGTTTCCTATTGGATGATCATTTGGTTTTTTGTTGTTTTTTACTATCCCTGAAGTATTTATACTATCCTTGACAGCTGTCATCAATCAAGGAAATATTTATATATACTGCAGGAGGGATTATTTTGAGCACTTTGTGTATTTGGTGTTTATAAAATATGTTATGTGTTAAGAGCGTAAAGTGGGTATTTCTCGCTTGAGCTGAACACTTACCCAATCACTTATGCTATGTGTCGCATGGTAATTTTAGTGAAAGCAAGGAAGACACTTTAGACACGAAATAAATACAACAATTTCTCTACAACAGTATTTTTGGATTCCCAAATGATAAATACAATCAAAGTTACTCACGCCCGTTGTAGCTAAACGCGCCATTATGATTTTGGAATTAATATGAACAAGTCGAGATCAGTCGAATCAAAAAGGAAGCAGGAGCGCTGGAGCCAAAGATGTGATTGGCTGAAGCTCATAGAGTAACAATCAGCAATCAGCTGGCGAGCGATAAAGTAAACAGCTGGCAAGTAATGAAGACTTTATCGCTCGCTCCTTAGTAAACAACAGTTATACAATTGGTTTTCAGAGCATGAACTGGCAGGTTACGCACGGTTTTTGGAAAATAAACATTATTTGTTTACTTCTTGGAGAATAATTTTTCGCTTAACCTAAAACTTATGAAAACATAACTATTATGAGGTTAAATTCTTATTTAATAAAAAATAAATAAGAGTACTTAAAATATTATTTATATTTTACTAACACCCTGCGTCACTTCGTGATTTAAAAATAACATAATAAAAAAGGCTTTGGTTTCATGTTGGTTATTTATATGGTTCCAAAGCATGAAAAACCTTTCAATTAAGAAATTTGTGGAATGTCCGTTTTTTTCTTGAGAAATTCATTGTGTTGCTGTAATGAAATTACCAGTGGCTAAACTTCCCATCAAAGTCAAATTTTAAATTAACCTTTTACTTAAGATCTGAAACTTCAATGTAGATAAGAAATTCTTCACAGAATTTCCGGAGTTCATTTATTTCACCTCCTAGTTTCTACTTGTACGTTTTTCACTTTGCTGTTTTTACAGAACAACATATTTCATTATTTCATTGTTTTTTATTTGGGGTTAGTTTACATGGAGCTTCATTGCTGAGCGTATCTTCTTGCCTCTGTTTTGAAAGTTTTTTTTCAAAAATAATGACTATGTATTTTATTTCTACACATCATCGAAAAAAAAGAATTGGTAACAACAATCGGTAAGAAGATGTACAAACCACTGATCGACATAAACTAATCTCGGAATAACATTTATAAAATTGTAATTCGGGTCAAAAACAAATATACAGCACTCATACCGGCCAAAAAATGACCTTTCCAAATACATTCGGCTTTTTGTTTCATATCTTAAGTACATATATGGCAAATTAATACCATGAAAATATCACAACTTTCTACAAAATTCCAAAATCAATGAGGTGCATTGCTCCTTTAAAAATCGAGTTAAAGCAGGCATGCTAATCGTAGACACTGGAATATCCATCGCGTTCCAAGTAAACTTGCGTGATAAAGGTTTTACATTTTTAATGGGTTTTAAACATCGATTTATTTTACATACATCTTCAACTAATATTGATATTTTTAAATTCCCAACGATGATACTGTATAATATGCGTCAATGGTTTGACAGAAAGCTCCACCTTAAGAGCACTTCCTAAGTTACATATGTTTCTTTTTTTATTTTTATTTTTTAGAAAAGAAATACTGGAAATTAAAATGATAACAGACGGGTCTTGGTTTCAATAGAGTAGATTCTCTTCTATGATGAAAATATATTATTTTCTGTTGTCTTATAAAAACTCAATATTTAAAGAAATCAAAAACATAATGTAGATAAATATTAACTGACTTCCCCTGCAAACCCTGCATTCTGTGGTACAACTACGTAACTATTTAAAATCCTTACCATCTGTTTTGTCATAAACACATGGAAATTGGGAAAAGTTCACAGGATATACAACAGATAGTAGCACTTCCGCTGAAATTTCAAAAGCCTCCTGTACGAAGGCCTTTTAAGTGATATTTTCCAAACTAACAAAAGGAACATCTAGACATTAATAGCTTTAATTTGATACCAAATATGTGTAGAAAAATTAATTTCTATGGGTCGATTTGCTCTGTACAAAATCCCAGAAATTCTTTTAATAATATAGATAGATATTTTATAGCTTAACTAGCTGATCAACACGGTTTTACCCGTGGAAAAACAGAAAAACTTCCTTGGATTCATGATTTAATGTTAAGGTTGCCCTGACAACTACATAAGCTTCCCTATACTTTAACATTGAAACTTTGATGTATCATATAGGACGTAGCCCTGAGGGAATTAAAAAAAATCCTTTCTTAGCAGATGCCTATGCCCTGAGAGGAACATCCACACAAAATTTCAAGGTTCTAGGTCAAGTAGTTTGGGCTGTGCGATGATGGGTGAGTGGTATTTGACAAATATATAGTAGATCACCAAAGATAAAACTAATGAAAACAAACCTCAAACCAAAACCTTAAACCTGTATATTTTGACAACCAAGAATTTTAATTTTGTTTTGAAAATTAGTTTACTCATTTGCAGCTACATATCAGCAGTGAAGGGCAGGGCTTGAGTAGGGGGGTAGACTTCCACTCTTCCCCATCCTCCGATGCGCTAAAATTCTTGCGCTGGTCGGAATTTTCATGCGTGAACTGCAGTTTACTCTTTTAGATGAGATTTGTAGTCCACATCTGATGTCTATATTTTTTTATACAAGTTAGTATGATATTTTATCAAGAACAATCATGTTTAGTTATATTCAGTTTGTTCTAAGAGCTATTTAATGTTTCTCGCTTAAAGTAAAACATTGATGAGATAATGTAATTACTGAATAAGTATTGCATGAATATTTATATTGTTGGAACAAAACACTTTATTGTTGGAAATGTTAACTACTAAGTGTGAGTTATGTGTTCATATCTCAACACTTTAATAACTTATATTCAAATAAGTTGACTCAACTATTAACATTATTTCTGTATTTTTTTAAAAGTCATCGAAATCTGGTTATGGGCTACCAGTTATTTTTGTAAACAAGAATGGGAAAATTAAGTCAGAGTTATCATTGCTTCCCTATCAATTTTGAACATCTATGAAAATTTGAGAATTTGTAGGGAAGTTGTAAAGATGACTCTCTCCAAAGTTATAGGTCGGGGCAGTCCTAGTATTCTAGAACAAGCCTTATAACACTTTTCAGTGCTTGATTTGTAAAAATTGAGGTACCGGAACTGTAATTGCCAGTTTGTACATAACCCCCCCCCCTTATCATTCTTCCCTTCAACAAAGTATTATTTGTAATGTGAATAATTAGGTCGATTTAAAAAGCCACATGTTATCCAACTCAAATTTTTGAATGAGTAAATTAAAAACTAACATAGCACTATTTTACTAAAAAATAAATTGTCTAAAGAAATTCTAGATTATTTTATGATGCCTTGTGCGAGTATTCGGGCCTTTTTAGCGTTTTCAACATTCGGCTTAGCTCAAGACTACACAAAAGTGCACTAATTTCAGGCCGAAACTCCGCGCGTAATTTCAGTAAAAGTCCGGTCGAGTACACGCGATCGTCTCTTCCGAAAAATACTCCGGCCGATTATACGCGATCGTCTTTTCCGGCAAATTCTCCGGCCGATCTTACGCGATCGTCTTAGCGTCAAAATTCTCCGGCCGTTCATAAGCGATCGTCTTTTGCGGCAAATTCTCCGGCCGATCTTACGTGATCGTCTTTAGCGTCAAAATTCTCCGGCCGTTCATATGCGATCGTCTTTTGCGGCAAATTCTCCAGCCGGTTACACCCGATTGTCTCTTATACGACAAATACTCCCGATTAAACGCGATCGTCTTTTGCGGCGAATTCTCCGGCCGATCTTACGCGATCGTCTTAGCGTCAAAATTCTCCGGCCGTTCATACGCGATCGTCTTTTGCGGCAAATTCTCCGGCCGATCTTACGCGATCGTCTTTATAGCGTCAAAATTCTCCGGCCGTTCATACGCGATCGTCATCGGCGGCAAATTCTCCAGCCGATTACACGCAATTGTCTCTTATACGACAAATACTCCCCGATTACACACGATCCTCTCTCATGGCAAAAACCTTCCGCCGATTGTTTTACGTGATTGCATTTTACGGCAAATTATTCGTCCGATTGCACGCAATCGTTTCTAACTAAAAAAACTCCGACCGATTAAGATTTACAAGATCGACTCTTGCGGCAGAAAGAGGTCCCGGAACGCCGTTCCGCCGCGTTCCGCCACAAATCAAGCACTGACACTTTTTATGAAGTGGCCGCACACCCAGGTAGGTATTTTAAGCCAACTAAAAAGAAAACAATCGTAATGTGCTCTCAAATAATATGCTTTGGGATAAATTTGTTTAAAATATGCCTCTGACTAAAATATTTACTTACCTTTATTGACTTTAAACGTTTTGGATGAAAAATATTTTGGGTCGAGAGTATAAACATGGATATTGTAACTGACCTCCTCCTCAAGGTTGTCAAATGACACCTCTGTCAGGTTAGAACTGCCCTCTTGAGCCACATTCTCATCTCCAGACTGAATAAAATAAATTATTTTACTGATGTTTTTAGCATTAATGTAAACAACTATTTTCATATGTTAATATATATAATAGTTTAATGATGTTGTAGAAAAAATTGATCTTTGATCATTACCTTAAATTTACTTTGTGAATAACAAAAAATACAGTAAAAACATTGAGAAATGACTATATTCTTTCTATGATGTTGAACTTGGCTCCATATCCCGAACCCAGGTAAATCAAATTTCTATGCAATACAAGCCAAAGGCAATGTATACAGAACCCTCTCAGTAGGGACACCTTACAGTACAGTTCGCGCATTATATCTCCGGCTATGACCGAGTCAGCTGATTGTAAGGTGCGGGGGGGAGAGGGGGTACTTTTCTGAAAACATTTTCTAGAACACCGCTGCTTGTCAAATGTTGTGTTTACCAATACCATATGTTAAAAATCTCATATGACATGGTTAGTAGCGTAGTGGTCATAGCCGGAGATATAATGCGCGAACTGTACTGAAAAATGAGTAGTTCCCACCGCCCGGAAAGGGATGGCACCACTTCCATTTCTCAGTCCGATTGAAATTGTTGTAGGAGTTTACGGATCAAGCTGACTTTCCAAAGTCAAGCAGCTAGCTGTAATATTCTGACATTTGTATGTTATTGTTTAGTATTGTTGTATCTTTTACCATAATGTTTAGTCTGTTTTTGTTTACAAACATTCTCATTTCGACATTTTGAATGGTGAGTAGAAGTGCGGACGACGGAGCCAGCTTGAACTATTCCATACATCAGCGCTAATTTCTCTTATGCTTTTCGACGGCAGAACTAAAAAAATTAACATTGGATGTCCCTACCTAAAGTTCCAGCCAAATCATTAAGCGGGTGGCGAAAAATGGAAACTCCAGCTGTATAAATGACTTGATGTTAAAGACACCCTCCGCTCCTCTATACAGTTAAGTAGTCGAACATATTTCCAACAAATAGAAGCACATTTACTTGGGTATGTTTGGGGAACTTACTCAGCTGATTTGGAGAACATCAACAAAGAGAATAACTGTCTATAACTTCAGATGGGTAAATGATTGGCCAAAAACATATTTTGAACACCAGCAGCGCACTCACTCACCCGCCTAATGATTTGGCCGGAACTCTAGAGGGCGGATACACATTGCCAGAGGTTTGGAATTGAAAATTGAAAATACTAATGGGCATATGCCTTCCTCAGCAACTGATAAGTAAACAAATAAATAAAAACAAATCCCATCAGCTGATCAACTCTTATCTTTATATTTATGCCCTTATAGGTAAAATTTAATCAAAATCTAATATTTTTCCTTGACCTTTCCAGCTGAGCCTTTTTTCATAATCACACAAATTAATACTTTTAATTATTTTATTAACATTTAATTAGGAACTGATAGAAACATATAACTTTTAAAAATCTCATTCCTTAAACAAAACAAAAACTTCCTTCATCTATATTGATTAATTATCACATGTTGTTTCATAACATGTGTTACATTTAATTTACAGACCTTTAGAGTTTACTTTACAACATCTCCCTTCGACTTATATAAAACAAATTCTTCTTAAACACTTTTTTTACAAATTTAACATTTTAACTCTTTCTCTTATTTACTCTCTCTCTTCCAAAAATAAAAAAATTTTTTTTAGAAACAAATGCCTTCATGAAAAGTGGAGAATTCTTGTTTACAAACACAATTTTTCAGGCGCCCTTCTTGTCCTTTGAGAACGTCTGAGAATTGTTTCTTGATTTTCTTGTCCTCCATTTCTTTGCAGTTGTCCTTCATGAATACCAATTTCTTGATTTGGCAAATTATTTGAAATCCGTTCAGGTGTGGGTATACCTATGCCTGGTGATTGTTGTTTGGTTCTTGATGGAGATGTCATGGTTAATTCTGGCCCTAACAATGGTTCTTGCTCCATCATATTTGGTCTAGATATTTGTACTTCACCATCATCTTCAATACATGATTTATTTTGTTTTAAATGATCAGCATGAACGAACCTAGTACGGTTTCCTTCTTTAATCAAATAAGTCACTGGACTTACTACCTTAACTACAGTTCCAGGCAACCAATTTACCTTTTCTTGTCTGACAGAACGAACAAAAATCTTATCTCCAGTTTGAAAAACTCTGGGGGAACCTCTGTGAACGTCAACCTTCCTTTTGATATCTTGTTGTTTCATTTCCATCTCCCTTGACAAATTCGGTTTCAAAAGACTCATTAAAGTCCGGGGCTTCATCTTTAAAAACATTTCAGAAGGGGTACATCCAGTGAAAGTATGTGGCGTGTTCCTATAAGCAAACAGGAAACTGTCTATTTTGTGTTGAAGTGTCCGCCTATGTTGGTTTTTCTTGTCATGAAGAAGCTGTTTAAGGAAAATATCTTTCACCGTCTGAACCATCCTCTCTGCCAGACCATTCGAAGCCGGATGATATGGTGGAGTTAGAACATGATGTACTCCGTTGGCAGTCAAAAATGCATCAAATTCACTTGAAGTGAACTGCGGTCCCCCATCAGTTACAATTGTTTGTGGAAGGCCATATGCAGCAAAACAGGATCTTAACTTCTCGATAGTTTTCAGAGAAGTCGTATTGGTCATGTGAAACAATTCCACCCATTTTGAACGGCTATCAACTAGGATGAGAAAATCATTTCCTTCAAAGTGTGCAAAATCTAAATGTAACCGTTGCCAATTTTGACTAGGCCACACCCAAGGCTGTAATGGCACTACTGGCATAGACTTCCGAGTCGATTGACAGATATTACATTCTGAAACAAATTTTTCAATGTCTTTGTCCATGTTAGGCCACCACACGTAACTTCTGCCCAGCGATTTCATGCGTGATTCACCTGGATGTTCTGAATGTAGAAGTAATAATACTTCTTTTCGATGTGTCGGCGGGATGACTACCCTCGTACCCCACAAGAGGCAGTCTTGTTCAACAGACAGCTGATGAACTTTATCTGAAAATGGCTTTAAATCATCACTTACATGACTAGGCCACCCATATAGCGTATATTCAAGGGCCCTTGATAAAACTGGATCACATTTTGTTGCTAAACCTATCTCTTTGTAGGTAATAGGTAAACTGTATGTGCTAGAGAAGAAATTTATTTCTTCAGCTTCAGCTGTTACATCATCACAGGGCAAACGGGAAATTGCATCAGCATCTTCAGCTGTTACTTCATTACAGGGCAAACGGGAAAGTGCATCAGCATTTGATATATCCGACCCTTTTCGATAGACAAGGTCGTATTGATAAGCCGCAAGAATCAGCGCCCATCTTTGTATGCGAGCAGCTGATAACGTAGGTACTGCTTTAGTGGGACCTAATATAAAAGTTAAAGCTTTGTGGTCAGTCACTAACTTAAATCTACGACCATATAGAAATATATGAAATTTTTTTACTGCAAAAATTATTGCCAGAGCTTCTCTTTCTACTTGTGCATACTTCATTTCACATTTTGACAAAGTTCTGGACGCAAAGGCGATAGGCCTTTCTGAACCATCTGGCAACACATGAGCCATTACGGCTCCAACTCCATATTGTGAACTATCACAAGTCACCAAAAGTTCCAAATTTTGGTCAAAAGGCATCAACACATTGTTTTGCACTAACAGATTTTTACTCTTCTTAAAAGATTCCTCACACTGAGTATCCCATACCCATTTTACTCCTTTATTAAGCAACCGATGAAGAGGATAGAGTAAAGACGACAAATTTGGTAAAAATTTACCATAATAGTTCAATAACCCAAGGAAAGAACGCAACTGTGTGATGTCTTTAGGCCTAGGAGCCGTAACAATAGCTTTAGTCAAATCTGGACTAGGATGAATTCCACTTCCATCCAAAAGATGTCCCAAAAATGAAACTTTTGTCTTGAAAAACTCACTTTTTGCTTCATTCAATTTAACCCCATATTCACTTAGCCTAGTCAACACCCTATGAACCAAGCTTACCATTTCTTCTTGAGTTCGAGCAACTAACAGAATGTCATCAAGGTAGCAAAAAGTGTTATTTATTCCTGACAGAATTTTGTCCATCACAGATTGAAACAATGGACCCGCACTTGAAATCCCAAAAGGTAAACGTGTATATCGATATAATCCCTTGAAAGTATTTATAGTCAACAAGGGCTGTGAAGATTTCTTAACCTTAACCTGATTGTAAGCTGAAGCCAAATCAAGCTTACAAAAATATTTTGCACCTGAAATTTGAGCAAAAATTTCATCCGGGTTAGGCAATGGATAGTGGTCCGTTCTGATTACCTGATTCAGTGTGATTTTATAATTACCACAAATTCTTACTGAATTGTCCTTTTTTGGAACTACAACAATAGGTGTGCTCCATTCAGTTTGTGTCACAGGGTAGATAACACCATTATTTACTAAATTATTCAATTCTCTTTCCACTGCTGGACGTAACGAAAATGGCACACTATGCGGTTTGCAGAACACAGGAGTCACATTTTCCTTAAGTACTAATTCAACTTCTACGTTTTTAATTTCCCCAAAAGATGTTTCAAATATACTAGAATATTGTTTCTTCAACTCTTCTACGCTTAGACTAGAATTCTGAACCGTCTTACCGTTTACTTCATTGAGAGTAGAATTGTATCCTCCTTTCGTAACCTTATTCCAATCAAGCTTTATAGCTTCCATCCAGTTTCTTCCCATGAGTGCTGGTTGATTAGCCGTTGAGCTTTGAACGACTACTAAAGGCAAACATTTTCTTTTTCCATCGATGTTGTATACACTGGCCTGAAACTCTCCCAAAACGTTTATCTTTTCACCAGTATATGTTTTTAAACATAACTTACTTTTTTCCAGCTGCGGAACAGATTTCTGAAATTTTTCGAAATAAACTGTGTCCGGTAAAACACTAACAACAGCACCTGTGTCTATTACCATCTGTAATGGAACATCATTTATAACCATATTTGCAACAAAATTATTAGACCTACTTTTATCATTCGAATAAGCTATAGTAAACAACTCCAAATCCTTCGTAATAAACTTATCATCCTCTGGTGAGCGATCCTCTTCTTGATCACCCTCTCCTCCACAGAAATTCACTCTGGAATCATGTCTATGATTTACTTGACCTTGCCTATTTTTGTTTTGAGAACACATCACAAACAAATGTCCCTTGCGCTTACATAAATTACAACTATATTCTTTGTAAGGGCAGCTTCTACCGTCATGATCCTTACCACAACGAAAACAAGATTTGGATCTAGTATTCGACATGAACTTCTTAGGCTTCCCCCTTACTAAACTAATATCACCAGAATGCTGGAAACTTTCAGTATGTAGAGACCTTATATTATGATCAGCATTTTCTATTAACAAGGCACCCTCAATGGCTTTATCAAACGTCAATTTTTCCCCCTCTGATAAAAGTTTACTTTGAATATGAGTAGATCTTAACCCACACAAAAATCTGTCTCTGAGTGCTTGATCCAAAAATGAATCAAATTTACAAGTTGTAGCCAACTTTCTGAGTTCAACGCTATAATCAGAAATTGATTCATTCTCCTTCTGATTCCTTTTATTAAATACAAACCTTTCGTAAATAACATTTTTCCTGGGAGCATAATGTGATTTCAGAACAGTCAACAATTCATTAAAACTTTTATCTTTAGGAACAGCAGGAATTAACAGATTCTTTAATGTTCCGTACATTTTAGGACCCATTAATGATATGAAATAGCCCTTTTTATCAGTGTCATTAATAGCATTGACCATAAAGAAATTCTCAAGTCGTTCAGAAAAGTTTTCGAATGATTCAACCTCCGGGTCAAACTCAGACAACTTACCTATTATTGTTTTGGCAGCCATAATTCTTTTTTTTGTTTACCAAGAAATAAACTTGTATTTACTCAATATTTTACATCACTGGTTTACAATTTCTCTCAATATGGTTATCACCATTTCGTCGCCAAGTTTTCATAATCACACAAATTAATACTTTTAATTATTTTATTAACATTTAATTAGGAACTGATAGAAACATATAACTTTTAAAAATCTCATTCCTTAAACAAAACAAAAACTTCCTTCATCTATATTGATTAATTATCACATGTTGTTTCATAACATGTGTTACATTTAATTTACAGACCTTTAGAGTTTACTTTACAACACCTTTTATCATAGCCATCTCTAGTATAAGGCCGCGGCCTTCGACCTGGCAACGACACTTTTCAAGGGTTTTTTGCATAGTAAAACCATTGACTTTCCCTTACAGAGCCAGCTGGTTTCAAGTAAACAAAAAATAGTGCCATAAGAGAGTATGGATAACCAAATCAGCTGAATCCTTAGGCGCGATGTTGCCATTTACTAGCGCCGCGGCCTTGTACTAAGGCTCCATTTCGCTGGCCCGGCCATGTTTGAAAATCAATATTTCAAACATACCACGATTTAATACTCAATTAGTACTAACTAGTACCCGAATACTAGATTTAGTACTCCATGCATTACCGAGTTATTAACAATAGTATGATGCCGGGCCAGGGAAATGCTAGCCCGGCCATGTCAGAAAACGCGGATTTCAAAGGTGCCACGATTTAATACTCAATTAGTACTATTTAGTACCCAAGTATTAGATTTAGTACTCCAACCATTACTAAGTTAAAAACCATAACGTATTACAGTACACCTCGGATTATCCGGACCCCACATTATCCGGATCCCGGATTATCCGGACCGGTCCATCCGAGAAATTAAAAAATTAAAATCACGGCAAAAACATGATTTTAACGAGTTAACGGGTGAAATGTGCCTTCCAAAAGTAAAATGCAAATGTAATACATTACTGTATGAATTTTAAATCACAATAATTGAAGGAATCGAATTGCCTAAACACTGCATTTCAGCATTTTCGTTAACGTAGTATTCTGGATTGCTACTTGTGGCGCTAGCAGTTATCAACAAAGACGTAGCCTACGGCAATTTTATGAGTGTTTAATGCTGTCATTTGATGTGTTACGTTATTTCTTAAGGAGAGTTACTGTAATAATTTTTGAGTTACTTTAAGCATCATTTGCATCATTTAAGCACCAATTGCAGCATCAATTTAGCAGGGGCTACTGTACGCGATCTCTATTTTGCTAATATTGTAATGACCTCGGATTATCCGGATTCTTTGTTATCCGGATCGGTGTTCCGCCACATTAATCTGGATAATCCGAGGTGTACTGTATAGGGGCCAGAAATGCCAACCCGGCTATGTGAGAAAATGTGGATTTCGGCGGTGCCACGACTTAATACTCAATTAGTACTATTTAGTACCAAAGTATTAGATTTAGTACTCCAACCATTACCGAGTTATAAGCCATAACGTATTATGGGGGCCGGAAATGCCAACACGGCTATGTAAGAAAATGCGGATTTCAACGGTGCCACGATTTAATACTCAATTAGCACTATTTAGTACCCAAGTATTATATTTAGTACTCCAACCATTACCGGGTTATAAGCCATAACGTATTATGGGGGCCGGAAATGCCAACCCGGTTATCTAAGAAAATGAGGATTTTGACAGTGCCACGATTTAATACTCAATTAGTACTATTTACTACCCAAGTATTAGATTTGATTCTCCACCCACTACCGAGTTATAAGCCATAACGTATTATGGGGGCCGGAAATGCCAACACGGCTATGTAAGAAAATGCGTATTTCAACGGTGCCAATAATTCGGCTAATAATTTGGTAATGGTTGAAGTAATAAATCTAGTACTAAATAGTACTAATTGAGTATTAAATCGTGGCATCGTTGAAATCCGCATTTTCTTACATAGCTGGATTGGCATTTCCGGCCTATATAATACTTTATGGCTTGTAACTTGGTTGTAACGAGTCATTTATTTGAGGGGGTAAGACCAACGTGATCTTGTCGCCGGCCGGCTGGTGAGCGACAACGGCGGCGGGCAGCAAGCGGTGGCTGTGACACGGACAGGTTGCGGCGGTGGCGGCGGACCTGTCCCAGCGACGCAGGTTGGCTGCAAGCGGTGGTGGCTGCACCCTGACCCGGCGATAAGGCTTATCGCCTGGGTTGGCCACGACCCTGGCCGGAGAGGTCAGTTCGTCCTGAGATCGTGTACGGTACGGGTCGAGCAGTCTTTTCGTGGTTGGAGTGTACGAGTGGCGTACGTGCGGTGTCGAGTGCGACGATAGTGGATTGAGTTGGGTAGTGTGACCCGCTTTGGTGAGTGACACCGTTTACTTTATTATTATTAAATAATAATATTATTCATTTGTGAGTACGGTCTGACAGATTTAGTCGAGAGATTTTAATTGAAATATTAAATCTTTTAATAGTCTCAAGACCCTGCCCAGACACGTTCTGGTGTAGGGGATGATTAATTAGAAAGCCGTCTAGGCAAGGTTAATTATTACTGGAATCAGAGTTTAATAAGTCAAAAGTTCTAATCAAAGTTCAGAATAGAATATTTTGGTGAATATCTATTTTTGATTATTTAGACGTGACTGATAGCTGTAGAGGCCTGACGGCGTCAGACCCGTTTTAACAGGAGAAGTTGCACGTGGCCAATTAGAGGTCCGACTGTAATTGATTGATTAATTAATGAATGTAATTATATCAACAGTCAACTGAATTATTTTATTACATTTCTGTTCTTGCCAATTCAACCTGGTAGAATATTTGTTTTAGTAAAATAATTTTACTATGGCCAACATGTTAGGTAGTTTGAGTAGTTTGAGTTTGGTAGTTTGAGACCAGCTGGGACGTGTTTTGGCTTAAGTAGTTTCAGTATATCCGATCAGTAGAGTCAGTAGCTTTTATATTTACAGTCTGGACAGTAGGTCAGTCATATAAATATTACAGACTTTAATTACTGTATATTTTGTTTGACTTGCGCAATGCGGCGCTAGCGTGCGTAAGACTTTTGTCCGTGTGGGTTATAGGCCCCGAGTTTAAATTAAGACGTTGTGGGCGATATACCTCGCGTGTTCTGGTATTGCTTTGGGTAGATTGTTGGGTGTTTGGGAGATTTGAGGAGACCCACATGAACCCGAGTTACGTCACGCTGATAGGCGCACCCCCCCCCTTTCAGGTTTGGCCGTGATTACGGCTCGTGTGCGTTGCACTTGTTTTGTTGTTGATTTGTATGAGCCGGACCTGAATCAGCAGAGTGTCTGCGTGTCCCTGAGAGCCAGCGAACCCTGGAATAGCCCAGCAATTGTAGGCTGAGTCGTCTGTGGCAAACTTCCTTTGTGACAATTTTCGTTCAGGGGAAAAATTTGTCATAAAGAAATGGCGCTGTGAACAGGGACTAAAGAAATGGCGCTGTGAACAGGGAGTTAAGAAACGGCGCCCGAACCGGAGATTTTTGTTTAGCAGTTGTGCTGCGGACTTGTGCTGTGGACCTGAGACCTGAGACCTGGAGTCTTAGACCCGGTTTACTAGGTGATAGTGTGACAGCGTGACTTTTTGAGTTGTTGTGAGATAGAACCCTGATTATTGTTTTCAGTGGTTATTGGAAATTGTTTGGGCCTTAGATTTTTTGTCCTTTGATTATTTTTGAGACTTTGTTTTTTTTACTGTCTTTTAAATCTTTTTGGGACTTAGAATTTTTTTGTGACTTGTGGCCTACTCTGGAATTTTTGTTTGGGTTTTGATTTTGGATTTTGGTCTGGTTGAGTGAAAATGGTTCTTACCACGACTACGACGTCGGGAATGGGGAGCACGCCCCTTACGACACCAGTGGTGACGACTAGTTCTGGGACAGACCCCGGACCGGCCGTGACCACGTCTGGCATTCTGTGGCCGGCTTTTTCACCCGCATTGCCAGCTATCTCGTCGGTTGTGGCTACGAGTACTGTGACTTCTGTAGCTTACACCACGGCAGCGACTTCGTCTTTGGGGAATCCACCCCGAGACCATCGAGTAGGTTGGATCTATGACCTCTCGAAGTCAGAGCTGATTACGACGATGAAGCGATATGGCTTAGATACGACTGGAACTTCGGCTGATCTGAGACATAGATTTTCTACGTTTTGGAGGAAGCAGTGGAACTTGAGTACGAGTCCTTCGAGTCTGCCAGGAGATATCACTCCAGTGTTCCAACCGGCTACATCAGCGGGTTTGGATGTGTCCAATATCTCAGCGCCCTTGCCGAAGATTTTTGTTCAACCTTCGTCCGATGAAGGAGCGGTTGGCTATTCTGAGTTGGGGCAGGAGTTGGAAAGTGTTAGGGAGATCCTGGGTCCACCACCTAGTGCCGATTCCCGCACTCTGAAGGAGACGCTAGCCTTGATGGTACAGCAGGCTAGAGGTACCCCACTCAACAAAAATTTGCCAGGTTTTGAGGAGCCGACTGCGCATCCTTATAACTCTGGGTCCCAGTTTAGACCCGAGCAAACGGCCGCAGTCAGTTCAGAGCAGAAGCTTCATGAGAGACCCTCCCACTTCGTGACCTTGGGTGGGCCGCCTGAGCGGAGGCCCTACGAGAGACCCTTCCGCCCCAACACTTTAGATGTACCACGTGGCTTGGATACGGGTAGACCCGCCGCACCGGCAATGCAGACACGTGATTGTCCTACGCTCTGCAACATGGTTCGGAAGTGGGGTTTGAAGTTCGATGGCAAGCGAGATCCGGTGTCCTTCCTGGAGCGTTTAGACGAGTTGAGGGCTTCGTACTCGTTGACTCCAGGTGATCTGCTGAAGGCACTGCCAGAGCTTCTGCAGGGTTTGGCTTTGCTTTAGTATAGGAACACCAAGGACCTGCTGCATTCTTATGAATCTTTTCGGAGGCTTTTTGAGATCCAGTTCTTCCCACCTGGTTATAGGAGGTACTTGGATGAGGAGATTCGTAAGAGAACGCAGGGTGAGCATGAGTCGTTCAGAGATTTTGTCATTGCCATCACGACGTTGATTAGGCGCAGTGGGACCTTGTCGGAGCAGGGGAAGTTAGACTTGATCTACACGAACATGAGACCCGAGTACAAGCTGATGGTCAGGCGCAGAGATTGCGGTACTTTGGCCGAGCTTTTGGAGAGGGCCGAGGACTATGAGGCCTACCTGCGGGACAAGGCGAGCTTTCACCCTCCACCTCCTCAGAATGTAGTGCTGGTTCCAGAAACCGCATACAATCATAAAAAGAGGAGTGAACGGCAGTTGGATACAGCTGCGGTCGAGAAGGAGCCCCAGGTGTCGCGGCGAGATCAACCCAAGGGGAAGCAGCAGAGTTCGACAAGGCAGTCTGGGCAGCGTGTGGGTTCCTGGTCAAGAAGTCCCCGCGCAGAGAGGCCCGTACAAGAGAGTGGCAGAGATGGTGTGCCGAGGGAGGGCCTGCGCTGCTTCAGGTGCCAAGAGACGGGTCACTTTGCCCGAGGGTGCAGGAAGCCTAGGGTTGTTACCTGCTTCGGCTGCGGAAGACCCGGCGTGACGGTGGATCAATGCGGCTGCAGGGCGGGAAACGGATTGCCGGCTCAGACGGAAGGAGGTCATCTGAGCAGAGAGGCCCGCAGCGAACGACCTCCGCAGAATGGACCGAGTGGCTCGGAAAAATAAACACTCTGGTTGGAGGCGTTGACGACGACCGAACGCCTGAGGACATAAGGCCTTTTGTCCAAGTGGAGCTGATGGGCAGCGTGTTTTTGGCGTTACTGGATACAGGATCGGTCGTTAATCTAGTCGGGCGAAAGGTCGCCGATCACCTGCGTAGTCAAGGGGTGGAGTCTATGAACCGAGCTACCTCTTTGCGCATGGCTGATGGGTCGAAGTCGAAGTCTGAAGTGTTGTTTCGGCTGACTGGGCAGGTTGGAGGAAAGTTGTGGACGGGAGATGCCTTGTTCATTCCCACTCTCACGGTTGATCTGGTCCTGGGCGTGGACGTTATTCGAGAGTTGGGACTGGTGACTTTTGAGGCAGAAGCTATCCAGATGGGCGTGAGTGCTGAGAGTTCTGGCCATGAGGGTTGTTTGAACGTTGTCAGCGTTGGTGATGAGCACTTAGGAGGCCCTGTGGATGCAGGTCCCAATTTAACTTCAGGTGTTGAAGCATCGAGCAGAATGGCTGCGAAGACAGACGTGGGTAGGGGCCCCGTCGATGTCGATATAGTGGAAGGTCAGCCACTTTCACCTTTGACCGAGGAACAGGCTCGAGAGTTGAAGCAGTTCCTGGACGCTGAGTTGCCTCATTTTGAGAGTATGCCTGGGAGGACTCATCTTTTAGAGCATGTCATGTGTCTAAAAGAGGGAGCGGTCCCGGTGGAAAAGGGGCACTACCCGAGGAACCCGGCGATACAAGCCGTGGTTAATGTGGAAGTAGAAGCAGATGTAGAAAGATGGGATCAAAGTTCAAGGTCCGTGCATCCTAGATCCTGAAACTCTTAGAGCTTCACTAGGTTGCACTGGATAGTGGTTTGTTATTTTCAATTGTGGTTGTGTTTTGTTTTGGATTGTCTACAGGTGAGACCCCTCTTGGAATATTCGAGTCAGGCTCACGGGCGAAGGGATGCCCATTGGGCGGAGAACCTTCGAGTTCCCTCAATTTTGAGTGGAAGTTCCAGGATTTTTTTTCTTTTCTTTTTCTTTTTTTTTACACCCCGATGTTGGTGGGGGGTGTAACGAGTCATTTATTTGAGGGGGTAAGGCCAACGTGATCTCGTCGCCGGCCGGCTGGTGAGCGACAACGGCGGCGGGCAGCAAGCGGTGGCTGTGACACGGACAGGTTGCGGCGGTGGCGGCGGACCTGTCCCAGCGACGCAGGTTGGCTGCAAGCGGTGGTGGCTGCACCCTGACCCGGCGATAAGGCTTATCGCCTGGGTTGGCCACGACCCTGGCCGGAGAGGTCAGTTCGTCCTGAGATCGTGTACGGTACGGGTCGAGCAGTCTTTTCGTGGTTGGAGTGTACGAGTGGCGTACGTGCGGTGTCGAGTGCGACGATAGTGGATTGAGTTGGGTAGTGTGACCCGCTTTGGTGAGTGACACCGTTTACTTTATTATTATTAAATAATAATATTATTCATTTGTGAGTACGGTCTGACAGATTTAGTCGAGAGATTTTAATTGAAATATTAAATCTTTTAATAGTCTCGAGACCCTGCCCAGACACGTTCTGGTGTAGGGGATGATTAATTAGAAAGCCGTCTAGGCAAGGTTAATTATTACTGGAATCAGAGTTTAATAAGTCAAAAGTTCTAATCAAAGTTCAGAATAGAATATTTTGGTGAATATCTATTTTTGATTATTTAGACGTGACTGATAGCTGTAGAGGCCTGACGGCGTCAGACCCGTTTTAACAGGAGAAGTTGCACGTGGCCAATTAGAGGTCCGACTGTAATTGATTGATTAATTAATGAATGTAATTATATCAACAGTCAACTGAATTATTTTATTACATTTCTGTTCTTGCCAATTCAACCTGGTAGAATATTTGTTTTAGTAAAATAATTTTACTATGGCCAACATGTTAGGTAGTTTGAGTAGTTTGAGTTTGGTAGTTTGAGACCGGCTGGGACGTGTTTTGGCTTAAGTAGTTTCAGTATATCCGATCAGTAGAGTCAGTAGCTTTTATATTTACAGTCTGGACAGTAGGTCAGTCATATAAATATTACAGACTTTAATTACTGTATATTTTGTTTGACTTGCGCAATGCGGCACTAGCATGCGTAAGACTTTTGTCCGTGTGGGTTATAGGCCCCGAGTTTAAATTAAGACGTTGTGGGCGATATACCTCGCGTGTTCTGGTATTGCTTTGGGTAGATTGTTGGGTGTTTGGGAGATTTGAGGAGACCCACATGAACCCGAGTTACGTCACGCTGATAGGCGCACCCCCCCCCTTTCAGGTTTGGCCGTGATTACGGCTCGTGTGCGTTGCACTTGTTTTGTTGTTGATTTGTATGAGCCGGACCTGAATCAGCAGAGTGTCTGCGTGTCCCTGAGAGCCAGCGAACCCTGGAATAGCCCAGCAATTGTAGGCTGAGTCGTCTGTGGCAAACTTCCTTTGTGACAATTTTCGTTCAGGGGAAAAATTTGTCATATGGTAATGGGTGGAGTACTAAATAGTACTAATTGAGTATTAAATCGTGGCACCGTTAAAATCCTCATTTTCTTACATAGCCGGGTTGGCATTTCTGGCCCCTATATTATGTTATGGCTTATAACTCGGTAATGGTTGGAGTACTAAATCTAATACTTGGGTACTAAATAGTACTAATTGAGTATTAAATCGTGGTACCGTCGAAATCCACATTTTCTTACATAGCCGTGTTGGCATTTCCGGCCCCCATAATATGTTATGGCTTATAACTCTGTAATGGGTGGAGTACTAAATCTAATACTTGGGTTCTAAATAGTACTAATTGAGTATTAAATCGTGGCACCGTCGAAATCCGCATTTTCTTACATAGCCGGGTTGGCATTTCCGGCCCCCATAATACGTTATGGTTTATAACTCGGTAGTGGTTGGAGTACTAAATCTAATAGTTAGGTACCAAATAGTACTAACTGAGTATTAAATCGTGGCACCGTCGAAATCCGCATTTTCTTACATGGCCGGGCTAGCATTTCCCTGGCCCGGAATCATACTATTGTTAATAACTCGGTAATGCTTGGAGTACTAAATCTAGTATTCGGGTACTAGTTAGTACTAATTGAGTATTAAATCGTGGTATGTTTGAAATATTGATTTTCAAACATGGCCGGGCCAGCAAAATAGACCCTTGTACTAGAGATAGTTATGCTTTTATTCAAGTATTTCAGTTTTCTCAAAGATTCCGGGTAATTTAGGCTTTATATAGATAAAAAAGAAAAATATCCGATATATGATGAGCTAAAGGATGAATGTTGCCAAATCAAATTAATAAAGCTAAGTCAACGCTTTAAGTAATAATCTTCTAAGTCTATGCACGTCTATGCGTCTACCTCCACACAACCAGCAGGGTAATTTTTAGTAACTTGATAACAGATCTGGCCATTAGGCAGGTAAGTGAGTGCGCTGCTGGCGTTTAAAATATGTTATTTGGCTAATAATTTACCCACCATGTTATAGACAGTTACACTTTTTGTTTGTATTCTACAAAATCAGCTGATCATTGAAATATGTGATGATTAATTTTTTTTCCTATTTCCTATTTTATTTGTTGAAATTTATCTCAATTTCTTAACCTTGGTAGATGTAAACGTTAAAAATGTATTTAGTCGTTCTTTTAGTCATAAAGACTTCTTACAACCTTGTATTGTTATAAAAGTTCATTCTCGTTGATTCCCTTAACTGAACTCGGTCAATTCATACCCAAGTAAATGTGCTTCTATCTATTGGAAATATGTCCAACTACTCAATTGTGAAGACGAGCGGTGCTGTCTCTAACATCAAGTCATTTCCACAGCTAAAGTTTCCATTTTTTGCCACCCGCCTAATGCTGTGGCCAGAACGTAGAGGCTTTTTAAACGGTATTTATTTAAAATATTTGGAATTTGCCTAAAATGCAGATTTTAAATATTTTATTTACCAATCAAGGAAAATAAATAAAGAAGAAGAAAATGTAAACCTTATACAACTTGTAGTGGTATGAGCTGAAGCCAGGAACACATGTATCCACAGGATCCCATTTAACAATCACCTTACTGCCCTCTTTATCAACAGAGGTAATCTTTGGGATTTCAGGAGGATCTAAAAAAATATATAGCACGTTTAGGCAAGATGTTAGGTATGTGGTATCCTTAAGATATATGCTGCAGTATGAGTAATATGCTAGGCATGCATTCAATGAGCAGTGAACAGAAACACAAAAAATCTCTGTTACTTTATTGACGTAGTTCCCTTTTTATGCTGCTAGCTCATAGCACTCAGAAAGCTAATACTGAAACCTATAACATCCCAACACTATGATTGTTTTCTCAGTGGTTCTGAAATGAAATTACACCAGTGTTCTTCCTGTTAAGCACAGCTTTGGCAATGATATTTTAATCCTTTGCGGTCGTAAGGCCACCAGGAGTGGCCACAATACAGTCAGTAGCCAGTTGGAATTAATTTCCGTTTGGCTTGGTTCCAACGGTCAGACGGCCAGCTCTACTGTCCTAGCCTCACTCCGCGTCAGATCGGCATTCATCAAGGCGGCTCACACCCGTCAGCTTGGAATTGTTTTCACACCTGGTAACTCGAATTATTTTCATTGGAAACCTGCAATGTTATTGTAGGGGATTTTCACGATTCAATGTTGCAAGCCTGCTGATCGTTTACTTAAATTCCTCACTAGATTGCAGGTACTCTACAACTGTTATGTGAAATTTAGAAAAACAAACAAAAACAGATGTTTTCGGCTCTTATATCGGCCAGTTCTTTTGGAAACTCCAGCATTTGTTTTATTTCATGTTAGCCAGCACTGCTGTCCAAGAAAAGAAGGCCATCTGGGTGCGTGCACCTGAGATGAATCGAGAAGAGGCTGCTGAGCTGGCCCGTGGCCAAACAATGGCTGCCTGGCGGCGTTGATGGGATGAAGACACAACCAGAAGGTGGACTTGGTGCCTCATCAGGAATCTGGAGCCGTGGGTTTGCCGCGACCATGGCGAGGTAAATTTTTACTTAACCCAGTTTTTGACAGGTCTTGGCTACTTCCGCCTGTACCTCCATCGAATGGGCAAGGTCGACTCGCCCAGGTGCAGGTACTGCGGACACGACGGAGACGATGCAGACCACACTTTCTTTGTGTGCCACCGTTTTGATGAAGAACGTAATGCCTTCCCTTAGCCCCCTCAAGGCGGGGCCTCGACATCAGTGCTGTTGGTGTCACAAAGAGGCTGGAGACCCCTGCTTGTCGCTTTGCTCACTGTAGCGAGTGGCGTAGAGGGCCCACATTTCATGTTTGGGTAAGAGCTATTTTAACCTCTTTTCCAGCGTGGAAAAAAGGCACTGCTTTCCGTTCGATCACATATGACAACTGCTATGAAAAAAATCCGACTTCCGTGAGCTACGGAATAGGGGCAAATATCCAATCCGACCGCAAAAGATTAAAAAAAACGGGGGAGTTTATTTGAAATGGCCGCCATTTGTTTAACATTGTGATATTGACCTCCGGTTTGCACCATTCTATTTTATATATTTTCTTGTACTTTTTTAAGATGTACATAGCTAATAACCACCATTCTCATTGTTATTAATAATTTTATTTACATGTATTTTGAAGTTTATTGCACATTCATTCTTTTCTTTTATTTTTCTGAAAATAATTATCCTCAGACTCTAAATAAAGTCCTTTTGAAATGCAATCTATCATTAAACTCACCAGTCACTTCAGTCGTAATGTTGAAAGACTCAAAATGCTCCGCAGACATAAAATTTATTTTGTAATGAGATCCAGGTAATAGATTAGGTATGTGAAAATTATTCTTGTTATCAAATATATGTACTTTTGCAGTTTGGTTTGAACAAATAAAATCCACATCACAGCCAATTCGACCCATACACTGAAACAGATATTTGTGATAGTCATAATAAATATAAATGTTAATCTCGTAATTCACATTAATTAGTTATCGTTTCTCAATTCGTTACAGATTTACAGATAAGCACATTAATGCAGATGCTTTATCACGACCACCCTGTGACCCTGATTCTAAGTTTGAAAAATTGGAAGAGTGCTGCTTTTGGATCACAGAAGACCTGCTGGATAACATTTCTAAATTTCCAATAAACTAAAAACACGTAGCTGAAGAACCGCAAAAAGACCCCATCCCAAAATAAGTTATTTCCTTTACTGCACATGGATGGCCAGTTACTATTTCAAACAATGAACTGAAACCATATTTCGATTGCAGGTATGCTCTTAAAGTACAATTTGGTGTGCTAATTTTTAAAGGAGATTACCCTCGGGTAGTAGTTCCAACAGCACTTAAATCTTCTGTTCTTCAGCTCCTACACACCGCTCACTGGGGCATTGTTCGTATGAAACAAATGGCAAGACCCCATTGTTGGTGGTTTCACATGGACCAAGTTATTGAGAATATCTCAAAATCATGTGTTCATTGTCAACAATTTCAATTAAATCCCAAACAAGATTACCTTAGCTTGCCACCCCAAGAAAACCTTGGGAGAGAGTTCACGTCGGTTTTGCTGGACCACTCTGGAATAGTATGTGGTTGATTGTAGTTGATGCTTTTTCTAAGTTTCCTTTTGTTATCAAAATGAATAATACTATTATAGAATCAACTATCACAGCACTTCGTCAGGTGTTCTTATTGGAAGGTCCACCAGATACTCTTGTATCGATAACAGGGCGCAATTCACATCTCATGATTTTAAGAACTTTTGTGCAAAAGCTGGAATATCACATTTAACCACTGCTCCTTTTCACCCCTCATCAAACGGGGAAGCTGAGCGTTTTGTTAGAACGTTTAAAGAGGCTATGAAGAAGTCTTGGGCAGATACAGTAGACGCCCTCTAGTTTGGCCAACCCGGGACCGGACCACCGGCCGGACTACAAAATGGCCGGACTATCCGGAAGTACTATCAAAATGCAAAATAATCCTATTAAATTCATTAACTATGCTTAAAAATAAAAAAAACACATTATTCAAACGTGTTTACAGTGTTTAACTGAATTGTCGAAGAAAATATTTTGACGGCTCTATGTTACGACAAACTGTCATATTGCGTCACTCGTAGATAGGTGCAATTTTTGCCGATACGGTACTGAGTATATAAATTGAACAGAGAAACTCATTACGTACTGTAGGAAAATTTGTTTTGCTAAGTTTTTGTTCCATTGTCACAGACATGTGTTTACGTTTTTCAACCATGTTAAAAAACATTTTTCTCAAAGTAAATTTGTACAAGTATAGCTTACAATTACTCACAACGTTCACTCCTGAAAACAGTCCTTATACTAAACAGTAAAAAACACACACACGAAATCCTATATCAAATCTTACTTTGATCTAAGTCCTTTGATGTAAAGTATAACAACATCGTTTTAGCTGAGGTCAAATGTGTCTTATCAATTTCAAGCTTGCCCGTAAACTAAAAACTAAACTGACATAGATAGTTCACTTCTACGGCCGGAAACTAAACATTCGGGATAAATCTTTTCGAAGGTCATTCCCGCGTGGCGATATCACGGATAAGAGTCACCCTCCTAGGACCGGCCGGACCATCCGGCGGCCGATCCAACCGAAGCCGAACTAGAGGGCGTCTACTGTAATAAAAATAAACATGATGCTCTTAATTCTGTCTTGTTCACCTATCGAACAACTCCAAACCCAAGTAAAGGTAAATCTCCAGCAGAATTGCTTCATGGAAGGCAACCGAAAACTTTGCTAGCTTTTCTTTTTTCCTGTCTCTAATCTTGATATGAATGACAAACAAAATAAAAAATTTCAGGTTGGTGATAATGTTCTGGCAAAAATTCTTTAGTGGACCAAAACGATGGATAAAAGGAACTGTCATTGGAGTTCTTAGTCGAATGATGTTTGAGATGAATACAGAAAGAGGGAAAGTTAAGAGGCACCAAAACCAGCTATGACCACAACATACATTAACTGAAAACAAGTTACAACCTCAACAGCGAAGACCTCAGGAGACATTCTTAAACTCAAAAGGCTTCAACAATAGAGAATTTTCCATCACTAACACAAAACCCCAAAAAAAGATCCAGAGCTAATGATACAAAGTTTTACAAATATGACTTTTCCAAGTGCTGAGAGTATATCTTCATCGGGTGGAAATGATTTACCTCATCCAGTTGATGAAAATGAACAACCTCGTCTACCTCATCCAGTTGATGAAAATGAACAACCTTGTCCTTTCCACTCAGCAGAAACTTCAAACGATAACCCCACCAAAAGGTTTTAGCCTCATGATCAGTCTCAAACAGAAATAGACAACCCCACATCAATACACACATATCCTGAAACACAAGAAAACTGTTTACATCAAAATCAAGAATTTACACCGCGAGATGTAACTTTTCAGGAACCATTACCGACAGTAGATAAAGAGGCAAAAGAAATTATAAGGCGTTCTGGAAGGATACACCTAGCCTTAATAAAAGTTTTTCGCCTTAATAAAAGGGGAGGAAATGCTGGATTCTTAATATGATCAGCTGTTGTCTTTTACATTGTTTTCGTTTTTGTTATTTGTTTACGTAGTAATTTTTATATTCAAATACATCATGGTTCATTATTTGTTGTTTAATTTCAATTGATCATGCATCTTAAATTATGAAGAAAAATTGGTAAGTTATTGATTGATAACTAAAAAGATCGGCTAAGTTGGGTTTTTCTCCAATAAGAGCAGGTTTTGGTAAATTGGAGTGGAGCTCAATATGACCTGTGGTTTGCAGTTCTTTCAAGCACAATTTGGATAGTTTCTGTAATTTAGAATTTCTCAGATTCTCAAACAACTTATTGGCATTGGTGATGGTCCTGTTCATTTAAGAGAGAAAGTGTGGGCAGGTGTCCAGGAGTACCCACATGATTCATATTTACAGTTTAGAAGAAATCAATGTCAGAGAAGGCCTAGCCTCCACCTACAGCCTACTCCTGGACACCTGCCCACACTTTCTCTCTGAAATGAACAGGACCATCACCAATGCCAATAAGTTGTTTGAGAATCTGAGAAATTCTAAATTACAGAAACTATCCAAATTGTGCTTGAAAGAACTGCAAACCATCGATGTAAATAAGTACACTGGATTGGTAACTCAGTCCCCGCAACACGAGCCGCCAGCAGTGGTTGCGTTTAAGATTTTGCAGGGGGGATGGGGGAATGGATCTTTTACTGGCCAACTTGTACTGACCGTCTAGTTAAATATTAATTGTAATTACTTAATATTTATAGCAATACATCTATTATGACAGGCGTAAAGCTGCTCCCAAATCCGTGCGGTTTCAATACGGTTAACAATACAGTTTCATGCTTTTTCCCCCAACGCCCCTTCAATTCGGTCCGGCTGCAACCCCAACGCACAGCTGTGTTGGCTCGGAAATCACTACACGAACCTTACGGGGAGTGCGCTATCCAGTGGTATTTATTTACATCGATGCTGCAAACCACAGGTCACATTTAGCTCCACTCCAATTTACCAAAACCTGCTCTTATTGATTGATAACTAAAAATCATATTTATTAATGTTTCATTATATTTTCATTAAAACATATTTCTAACAATGTTACACTAAATTTATCATATTTTAAAGGGAGACCACCAAACCTTAAAGAACATGCCAAGGATACTCTGTTTCATTTTAATCTATTTAATTATTCTAAATGTATTGGTATTTTCCAAGTATGGATTAATAAATATTGTGACTTAATTGAAAGTGGTATGGCTATGGCTTGTATACTAATTTATTAATTTCCAAGCCTCGTCAAAGCCAAAATATCTATTTGAAATGTGCACCATTTTGTTTCAGGTTGTGATGTTGACCTCCGATTTGTGCCATTGTATTTCTTTTGACAAATCCTTTAAAATGAGAGGTACTCGATTGGGGTTTACATTTAAAAATTTGGAACTGCCATTAAAATACCCAGTTTGGGTTGGGGGCAAAAATGGGACTTGCATTAAAAAGTACAGGTTCTCATATTACTAAGGTATGCCAAGTTTGGATTTCCTATATGATGCATTCAAAAGTTAGGTGAGGGTATCCACACTTTTGCCTAACCCTGTATGAAGCACAAAAGTTCTAACACAATAATATTTAAATTGATATATTTTGGGTTTTTTATAGGAGCTAAATACATTATTTGCCTCTAACCACTAGCACGGTCTTCATGTTAGTGCTATTTTAAGAAATCGAAGGCTAACATTACTTTAATTCAAAAAGCCAACCAATTTTTGGGCTTAGGACTCCATCAATAAATAATATAGATGGGTTTCCCTTTTTTTAGTTCAGGAAGTGTAACACAATTATTTTATAATATTTTTAGAATACAGTAACGTACCATAAAAAAATACTGATTTCCTTGTGAGTTATGTTGAAAAAGAAACAAATGAAGATCTGAGCATAATAACGAGTGAGTTTTTAAATCCTGGTTATTATAAACATAAAACTTTGATCTACTGCTACTCCTGACTTTAAAATTATATTATAGTGTGGCCTTGCCTTATATATGTCTCTTTGGAGTAGCTCACGTTTAGTACTCAAACTGGAATTGGGTTTGTTGCTTTATATTAACAGAACTATTTTGGGCTACATTATGTGGTTTTATACATGATACCCATGAACTTAAGTTGTTTTGTTTATGTTTCTTCGTCAGAGCCAGTACTGCACCCAAGAAAAACACTTATGTCGACAAAAACCTGAGGGAAAATAGTTCATTAATTTGTTTTTTTATACTAGATAAAAATATCTCGCCCAACAAAAAAAAAGAACAATTTTACTTTTACTAACACAAAACCCAACCTGAATATTAATAATCACACACCTCTTAACATGTCAAAGTGGAATATGGCAAAGTTTATATTAGAGAATTGGGGTCACCTTTTTCCATCAGAATATATTTAACTAGTATAATAATTGTAAACAAAATTAAATTTTCCCCCACCTGCTATGTTTAGACACATTATACTCCTTGTAATGAGTGAGTAAAATAATAATTTGTCTCTCAGCGGGTGTAAAGTCATTACTTTGTCTTCCGGCGGGAGACAAAGTAAACCCAAAAGAATTACATTGAAATCAAAAATTAAAAAATTAGAGCGACTTGAAATTTCCACACAAACATGGAAATATGTTGCAGCTCTACGAATGCAGGCGCTAACAGCTGATTTAGAGGCAGGAACAATAGAATAAGATTAACATTAACAACTTGAATGATTGCAGCCACTCGGATGCAGGCCCTATTAGCAGGACGAAACGAAATAGATATTTTTATTACTTGCTAAGTTAATAAAATAAATTTTTATGGACAG
Organism: Flexamia atlantica; assembly: GCA_035578135.1. Lineage (NCBI taxonomy): Eukaryota > Metazoa > Arthropoda > Insecta > Hemiptera > Cicadellidae > Flexamia > Flexamia atlantica. Next base: position 130,003,076 of record JAQJVK010000001.1, on the reverse strand, counting down.
TATATTTATTATTGCAGGTGAGGGAAAAATGTTGTGAGTCTTTCGAGAATAAAAGCACATTGTCTCCCTCGTGAAAATTGGCGCCAACATTTTCACTCGTGAGACAGTTTTGTACTTCACTCAACACACAAATACATTTTTAGATATGTCCCATATAGTCAGGGTGCCAACCCATTGTAAGTTACGATGACCTGGAAATTTGGGTGGACAACGATTTTTTTGCTGATTCTGACTCAGTTTTTTGCGCTGATTACGAATCTGCCGGGTGCAACTTTGGCACCCTTGGGCAAACGCCGCCACATCTGAAAAATGGCGGCAAAGAGGTTTTTCAATGTTAACACGATAGAATCCGTAAAAATGGTCTGATCTCAACGAAAATTGGTACAGACGTGTAAAATGGTAATCCCCTAATCAATTTCAAAAGCCAGCTCGATAAGACCACCGGAAGTGGGGGTTAAGGGGAATAAGCCCCCTTAAAAGGGTTTTTTGGTTTTTTATATGGTAAAATTAAAATAATCAAAATATCGTTTCCACCATTGAATTTAGCTTAAAAAACTAACAATTTGGTATCTTTAATCATTGGTCTATGTCCATTGGTTCCCGAGATATTGAAAGCGGAAAAACCGTACACCGTCTCTATGTTATCCTTATGGGAGAAAAATTAAAATTCTATGTCTCGCTTATTTCTCAATATATCTGAATAAAACCTGGTGTGTTGCTTCATCTAGTTGAGATATACTGGATTATGGCCTTAAGTACTCCATTTTTACATTCACGCTGCAGCAAACCTACGTACTCATTCCCTATGCTATCCTTTAATGGGAAATAAATCAAACACTATAACCTCCATATTTTTCGACATATCTCGATCAAACTTAGAATATATCCTCTTCTATTTGAGTTATACTGAGATAATGACTGAAAACACCCAATATTTACAAACATGCAGTAGCAGACCTGCATACTCATTCCCGATGTTATTCTTATGAAGAAAGTAAAAATATGTCATATACCGTTTATTTTGTGTTTAAATATTATTTTAAGTGTTTTAAATTCCCTAGATATGTAGATCTGCTGCAATGGGGTTCTTTAAGATGTCTGACAATTTCATTAATTTCCATAGCTTTTGAGTAAAAGTATAATTGTTAATTCCCAAAACATTTTCAGCCAGAAGCTGTTCCCAAAATTTAACTTAAATTTCGGGACCGCCTAGCCTGACCTTATTTTTTTAAAAGCTCGGTCCTCATTCACAACATTTATTCCTTTGATTAGCAGTACTTACCAAACACAACATAATTGAAGTTTACTAATCCTGGACCCCAATGCGAATAAAACCATTTTGTTTACCTTCCCTTCGCTTTAAAAACTCCATTAAATTCTATATCTCGCTTTTTTATTAGCATATTGAACATATCTCTCATTGTATTTTGTAAATGCTATGGAAAAGTGTGCTTCAATCAACAAAGCAGAATGAGAGATGGACTACGTCAGGAAGAAGATTTTCCTTATAATGAAATCTAAGTCTAACAGAATAGCAGATGATCATTCCATTGTACATAACAACTCCTTTTTTCTAAGTAACTTTAATAAATAAGTAATATTTATATCTGTACGTACACCTTTTATTTATTTATATTACAGCAGTGAATAGCATACAAGGTATATGTACTATAATAGTTGCCTCAAATAAACTGGCAGATTGTCGCTGCCTCAATCGCGATGAGACAACTCAGTATGGTTAATATAAAATATATCTCGACTAGTTCAAGCCACAATCCAAATTATATTCTGATATGTTCAATATGCTAATAAAAAAGTGAGATATAGAATTTAATAAAGGTTTTAAAGCGAAGGGAAGTAAACAAAATGGTTTTATTCGCATGGGGGCCAGGCTTAGTGAGTGTTAACTTCAATTATGTTGTGTTTGGTAAGTACTGCTAATCAAAGGAATAAATGTTGTGTTTGAGGACCGAGCTTTTAAAAAATAAGGTCAGGCTCGGCGGTCCCGAAATTTAAGTTAAATTTTGGGAACAGCTTCTGGCTGAAATAAATGTTTAGGGAATTTAACAATTACAATTTTACTCGAAAGCTATGGAAATTAATGAAATTGTTAGACATCGTAAATAACCTCATTGCAGCAGATCTACATATCTAGGGAATTTAAAACACTTAAAATAAAATTTAAACACAACATAAACGGTATATGACATATTTTTATTTTCTTCATAAGAATAACATGGGGAATGAGTATGCAGGTCTGCTACTGCATGTTTGTAAATATTTGGTGTTTTTCAGTCATTATCCCAGTATAATTCAAATAGAAGAGGCTTATTCTAAGTTTGATCGAGATATGTCGAAAAATATGGAGGTTATAGTGTTTGGTTTATTTCCCATTAAAGGATAGCATGGGGAATGAGTACGTAGGTTTGCTGCAGCGTGAATGTAAAAATGGAGTACTTAAGGCCATAATCCAGAATATCTCAACTAGATGAAGCAACACACCAAGTTTTATTCAGATATATTGAGAAATAAGCGAGATATAGAATTTTAATTTTTTCCCCATAAGGATTAACATAGGGACGGTGTACGGGTTTTCCGATTTCAATATCTCGGCAACCAATGGACATAGACCAATGATTAAAAATACCAAATTGTTAGTTTTTTTAAGCTAAATTCAATGGTGGAAACGATATTATGATTATTTTAATTTTACTTTTTAAAAACCAAAAAACCCCTTTTTAAGGGGGTTTATTCCCCTTAACCCCTACTTCCGGTGGTCTTATCGAGCTGGTTTTTGAAATTGATCAGGCGATTACCATTTTACACGTCTGTACTAATTTTCGTTGAGATCGGATCATTTTTACGGATTCTATCGTGTTAACATTGAAAAACCTCTTTGCCGCCATTTTTCAAATATGGCGGCGTTTGCCCAAGGGTGCCAAAGTTTCACCCGGCAGATTCGTAATCAGCGCAAAAAACTTAGTCAGAATCAGATAAAAAACCTTTGTCCACCCAAATTTCCAGGTCCTCCTTGCTGGTGCCCTGACTAATAATACAGATAGCCATTTGATTTAGGTGGCGCAGACAGAAACTTGGACCTGGGTATCCTTTACCTATTGGCGACCCTGATTGATACCAGGGAATGTTGTTTTCCCCAAAAAGTAGTTTGAATATGAAAGACACTCACTTTTACTGTAATAAGTACACTTGCCAAAGTTGCATTTTCGGTGACCGAAATATCAATGGAGTCATTGAACACTTTTTTCACCAACTCAGGATGATCTGAAATCAGAATAAACTGTATTGTTTTCATAGGCAGGATTGGTGTCTAGGTCACTGCTAAAACTAGACTTTGACTTTCGACTTAGGCTTTCTGACTGAGACTTTCGATTCTGGAAGGGATCCAGAATTCTAAAGTTTTTTGGATAGTAATGTGCAATTGCCAGATGCCAGTGGTGTTTTGACAGACTATATATTAGTTTTACCAACTAGCATTATTTATTTCTTTAGCCATTGAAATTCCAAGAGGTGGCTATCTGTTATTAACAGTATAATATTTATGCCACCTACATCAGTGGTCTCCAATTGACGCATTGGCTATCCGGTTCCAAACTGCCACTCGATATTTTCCGGACCGCAAAACATTACAAACCAAAAATAGTCAACGTTGCAGCAGCGCCATGCCAAAATGCGCCTTGTGAGTGGTGACCAACCAACAGACATATGCAGCACAAATGAAACGTTTGACCTGACCAATAGTAAGTGCTTACTTAATTAATGCTTTTTTAACTTTTATTCTCATAATTAATTTGTATTCATAATAAATGTAGTCTTCAATCTTCTACATATGAGATAGCAGCCTAATTTGTTTGGTTTCATTGACAACAAATATTCGGCACTTGTTATATTCAGGGATTTATTCGGCAGCTCCAAACTTAGTCTTAAATGAAGGTACAACAAATAAAATAATAGTATTAATAATACAGCTTAGATAAAAAAAAATTTTATCTGTGATAATAGTAATAAACCAAATATATTGTAATTTTGTAATAGCAAAGAATATCGTAATTATAAAATAATCTTACTAGGTACTTATAATATTATAAATGTGAAAGTACGGATGTTTGTGTGAATATCTGTCTTAAAACCACATGAAAAATACTGGACCACCTGAGCTGAAATTTTGCAGTAATAGAGCCACTATATCAGAAAAGGACATAGGCCTATTCACTTCCTTAAAATCCCCTCGGGCTATGCCCCGTGAACGTCCTTAGCTTTAATGTTTACATTTTATAAGGGATGTAAACATTCAAACACTGCATTAAACAGCTGTGAATACTAAAATTTTACAGTTCAAAGAGTAGAAGTAAGATCAGCTGTAATTTTTATCATGAGCGAAGCCACGGGCAACTGCTAGTAGTTCAAATAATTACGAAAAAATGTTAATTTCAAATTAAATTGTGTAAAGAGCAGTTTAATAAAGTTCCTGGATGGTCAAAACTGAAAAAATCCCAATAGGGAACAGCATTTATGTGGTCGGATATCTGGGGATTCACTGTAAGTTGTTATACCACCTCTAAATTGATAAAATTTCATGTTTACACTTCTAATTGTAGCTAATTTTCCAATGGGAGGACCCCCCCCCCCCCTCTGTTGGGGAATATCCTAAACCCCGAGGCACCACAGTTTTTGCAATTCTCCCTGTAAATCTTCTGTGTTACGGCCTGCGATAGGCTCATGGAGATTAAAAAATGGACCTTCATTATTGGGGACCACCGATCTACTGAACCATTAGCTAATTAATTAATCCCCCTAAGAAAGAAGTTAATACCATAGTCGGCAAGGTGAGACTTAACTCTGCATCTGACAACCACCAATCTCTGTACTGGCAGGCCCTCTTCGCACGTCACTTTAAAGCTGTATATGATATACTTTAAAAGTATATAGGGTCTACTATTGTATAGTTTCATTTTCAGGACATTACAGGGAACAATCATACAATTGATGATCCCCTACAATTTTTACTTTTTATAACTAAAAAAATGTGTACTGTGTAGTCGTTTGGCAGATGTAGGGTTAAGTCCGAGACCATGTTATTTTTTCACCAGGTCTCTAGACCCCAAACATACCATTTGTACACTTCTGTATATATTTAAATATATATATATATATACACCTCTCCTTAGGCGAGAAAACTGTAGTAAAAAAGATCTAATCTCAGTGAAATTTGGAAAAAAAAAACATGTAAAGCGACATTTAATACTTTGTGTTCGAAATTGAACAAGATCAGTTTACCCAGGGGGATCTGGCCGCCTATGAAGGGATTTTTGAAAAAATTACATTTTTTTAATGTTTGACGAACTTCTATTGATAATGTCCTATATTAATATTAAGAATTTAGTTCAGAAATTAAACAATTTTGCATTTTGAATCATTACTCTACATCAATTAGTTTTGAGCAATCGGGTGTGCTAAATGCAGTACATTCGTCATCCACTGAGGGTCTCTGGGATTGTTCTGTGTTGTCGCAGAGGCTAATGTGTGCCTCGCACAGCCAATGGGTTCTTCTTGGAGTGATGCCAGGAGCCAGCCCCTTTGGGCCCTGGTCAGGGAATGCGGCATGGATGCAGAAATCGGTCTCTTCATTGCCATGATGGACCCTGGCAAGTCTGGTGTCCGATGCTGGATAAACGGAGGTCAGGTCTCTGGGAAACTGGGGTGGGGGCAACATCCCCCTGGGTATACTCTCACCTGACTACTCCAGACCCACCCTTGCTGCACGATGCGCTGGTGACAATTAAGTATGGGCTTCCACAATTACAGACAACAACACCAACAACGCAGACAACAATTAAGTGCACTACAAAGTCGATGACAGCTTGGCAAGCACAAGCAATATGGTCGGTGAGTTCTTTCACTCAACTTCTCAAGATCTCAAGTTCTGTGAAAAAATGTGGATGAAGGTCCTCCAAGTCCGAAAGGAGGAAGAGGAGGAGATCTTCAAGAAGGTCGAGGCATGGGCAGATTTCTGGGGTGCCAGGGGGGGGGTGCTGGCACCCCTGATTTTTGCTGGTTTGTTTGGCAGAAAAGGGGGAATCAATTTTTACTTTCTCTCCCCTATACATAGTATATGGAGAAAGTATTGTTTTCGTCAAAATTTTTTAATTTGAGTTGTTAGTGGATATATTTGTTTTAGTGCCCCCTGAGTCCAAAAAAGTGGTTTTTGGAGTGGTGTCTGTCTGTCCGTGTGTGTGTGTGTGTGTGTGTGTGTGTGTGTGTGTGTGTGTGTGTGTGTGTGTGTGTGTGTGTGTGTGTGTGTGTGTGTGTGTGTGTTGTGTGTGTGTGTGTGTGTGTGTGTGTGTGTGTGTAAACAAACCTAGAGACGACACCAGTGGTCCGATTTTCATGAAATTTGGCATGTAGGTATAAAACCATGATATCTCCAGGTGTTTTTCTCATTTTTTAATTTTCGATTTTAAAGGGTATTTACCCTATAAAAACAACAAAAATCCAAATTTCTCAAAAACGGCTCTAACGATTTTGATAACAATTTTATGAATTTTAGAGCTTAAGATGACAAACAAAATGACACCACCCACAGTCTGTAAAAACTCAGGTTCAGAAGTTATGGGGTGTAAGTGTTAAAAAATTCATATTTCTCAAATTTCACAAAACCCGTAACTTTTAAAGAAAATATACTTGTGACCATTAAATGGCTTGAAAAAATAAATAATCCAGTGTCTTGAATTATTAGTCTACGTCAACTAGTTGTGGAGATAATTGATATTTTTGTTTGGCGGTAAATGCAGTACGTTGTCTAATGTTATTCTTATAGAAAATATTAAAAAAACAATCTCTCCATTAATTAATAACCAATTTTTATAAAATTTGGTGTCTATTTTTGGGATGGTTGTAAATTTATTTTATTTTATTGTAGATTTTCTTGCTTTTAGGGGGAAAGTATGTGTCAGTATGCTGATACAATTTATTTAACATAACTTTGAATAAGCTATTGCATAAATTACAACAGGGTTGTTACCAAGTAATACCAACAGATATTTTCTAAAGAATGCCTGCAAACGGACTATTTGTATAGGAGTTTGATGTTTGAATTTGAGCATGCAGCTTCCTTAGTGCGGTGACCTGGCACCCCCTAAAATTAAGACCTAAATCCGCCCATGGATCGAGGTGCTGTTGACCAGCATGCCTGAAGCGTGCGAGATGCAGAAGAACGTCAACATCACAGTAAGAATGGAATTCCTAGACTCTCCGTGCTAATTGACTGGGTTTCTCGTACAGAACGGCCATTACAGAGCAGGATTGCTACCATGTTAGCTTGAATGAAGTTGAGGTAGACAGAGATGCGAGGAAGAGGATCATGTCGAGGATCCAGGGGGCCTCAAGGATGCTGTTCTCATGGCAAGTTCCTCCGCACCACCCCAGCAGGTCCACAGCACGAGCGAGAGCTCTAAGGATTTTCCTAGGGCCAAGGCGAACATGAAGAAGCTGAAGAAAACAAAGAAGGCATTCTGCACATTTTTTACATTTATTTTCTTGCAGATTCCTGTGGAGGAAGGTCTGCCGGCTATAATGGTCACACAACCCGATCAGGGTACCGTGGCCATGAAGCCGAAAGCCAAGCCTAAGATGAGCGCGGATCCATCTTCCATGCTTGTCAAGGTGGCGGGTGACCAGACCTACGCCAAGATTCTAGGGAGGATCCGAAGGGATTTTAACCCAGATACCTGAGCTGCTAAAATCGTCTGTGTGAGACTGACTCTGAAGGGGGGTGTCATCTGGACTAAGAATTATTAAGAAATGCAAAAAGTGTACACTACTGTAATGTACACCAATGTGATTCATTTGTTAATTTCCCTTATACTTAAAGCTCTTAAATGATTAATTATAATAATTTTTAAAGTATTTCTTACACAAACATATTCAAGTCAATAATATTTGTCCTTATACATATATTGAATATAATACTCTTGTATAAAGGTCTGTTGTAAGGTTTTTAAGTTAGTTTAAAGTTCTTATTTTAAGCTCATGACAATGTCTATGTTCTGTGCTAGCCTTGCTAGCTTTGTAAGAAATATCTGGGGACCGAGCTTTGCTTGGGGTAAAGCAGTGACATTTTCAAATATACATGTTCATATTGCTCCCCACAATGACAATTAGCTTTGTAATTTGATTTACTGAGGTTTAAGTTTTGTTCATTGAATTTATCCTGTCTTTGTTTTCTAATCGATACTCTCATTGCTCGATCAATTTTGTGATATATGCAAATTTGTGATCTTACGTCAAAAATAATTTATCTTCTATCTATCTATATTATTAATTCTGTAAGCGATTCTTTAAAATAAAAGTTGTGAGAGTTTGCGAGCTCGCAGGATGATAGGAGATGGCTCAAATGAAAGGTCTCGGCCCCAGGGGGTCGGGAAAAATAGCAGATTATGTCCAAATATACCAGAAAATGAGAAGTAACGAAAAATATTTTCCATTTCAAATGCATTGGGATTGAAAAGATTGAAAAATGTCTGCTTTGTTTACATTAAACATGTGGTGCTAATGCTTGATTCAAAGCCATATGGTAGATGTTGACATATGGGATTTGTTTCAAAATGCAGCTAACTATGCACGTTCAATGTACTATAACAAAAAATATTTTAAATTTAAGATTTTCTGATTTTATAAATAATTAAGGGTTTGAGTTTTTCATAATTTAAAATTATAAAAAGTTAAGTACGTTTGTTTAGTTTGTGTTATAACGATGCAGATTTAATACCACATGATCCATACTTACATATATATATAATTACGTAAGCGAAATTTTTGCGAAGAAATTGTGGGCGCTTGGGAGGTTGCAGGATGAGGGGGGGGGAGGCTGAAACTGAAGGTCTATCTCAGGGACTCGGGGAAAATACTGAAATTGCAATTTTGTGGATCTAAAAGCCTATTTTCTAAGAAGATATTTTGTACTATAGTATAGAAAGATTATGCTTAGGGGCTATTAGCCCCTTCAAGCCTCTAGTAATAATAAATTCCATAAATGGTGATAAATTTTCTGAGCATCTAAAGTTTGAAGTACAAACTGAAGTTTGAGGTGGATTGAGTTGAATAATATCACGTTTTTTCTTATATGAATCTTGTCCTTATGAAATAAACTTGTTCTTTGTAGATCTTTGAGAATTTGCTTATCCCTATTTCCTAAATTTTATTTGCGAACTTTAAGAAACATTAAACTGATGATTTAAATTTAGTAAATCTTAATCATAAAATCACCTTTATGTAAACAAATACTCGTTGTTGGTTTGACATTAATCCTATACTCTTATACGAGTAGTGTTATCTTGTATGTATGCTTGCTTGCTTGCACAACGATCTTAAAAACGGCTCCGAGGATTTCCTTCAAAGTCTGGAAATAAGTAATTTATGACTCAAAAACGTCTTTTATGCAAATTACTTGGCCAGAGAAAATCTAATAACGTAATAAATCGAATTTTAAAGTTGTCAAATTTTAACATTGGCCTTATGGGTTGCCGTGATAGCAACGAAAATAAACAAGGAAAGTGTAAACAAATGAAGTAATCATAACAGCTGTTTGGAATCTACAGCCATTAAGGGAAAATATAGCAAGTGGGATGAAGAGACCATGGAGCAATAAAAAAGGTTTCTATTTATCAATTTTATGACATTGAAATATTTTATAGTAACTGGATGAACTGGTAAACATGAAATAACACCGAGCAAGGCTCGGTCCACCAGGTACTTATTTATAATTAACCTAAAACACAGCTGTTTACCTGTTTGGGATTTTTAGATGGGGATAATACTCCATGAGCAATCTGTACTCAATTGTATTATCCCTGTTCTATTCTACTGTACTGGCAACGTGCTATAAAAGTTTTAAGTGGCTTTGTCATGAACAGCTGGATGATTCTTTTGTTTACTTTTTTGTTGTTATTGGCAACTCATATGACCCCATGTTAAAAATTATCAATTTTAAATTGAATTTTTCTAAAAAATTTGCGTTTCTACAGCAAATTCAACCACGTAGGTGAACTTAAAAATAAAAACTACACCTAAATGCAAAATTTTATCAAAATCGTTAGAGCCGTTTTCGAGATAGGATTTATAAATATATAAATATATAAATATACATTCATTTCTCATTTAAAGTAATACGATGAGTAGACAACAAAGTGATTATTATTATTATTAAAAAATTAATCCATTAGAAGCTTGCTGAGTACCCAAACCTGGTGCGACGAGGGTTGTTTACTTACTCAGAACTACAATGGGAAGCATACAAAACAGAGAATATTCTTGCTTTTTAATTACAGTTTTTTTTTCATGCAGGACAAGAAAAAAACAAAAAAAACTTAAAAGGTTTAATGTCCCTCTAAAGACATATATTCGATATTTATATTATTATTTTGTGAATTTTGGCCTTTTTATGACCATGTGAAAGTCTTACAATGCATGAATGATAAGATTAATTTTGTATTAAAAATTTTCTAATATGCATTTTAACAAATCAGAAATGTTTTATCTTTTTAGTATTCGTACAACATTACTTATTTGGAAATATTACCTGGAACTTCAGTGCCTGCTTCCTCCTCACCCATACAATGAGCAGTGTTGTATTTTGTGCCTAGGCATAGGTTTTGGCAGTGAACCTTTGCGCAAGGATTTTCCTTTATTTCTTGAAGTGATGAGTGGACAGCTTTGATTCCATTTGGTCGCTGAAATTTTATGCAATAACTGCGTTATTATTTGAATTGCTCTGATTTTTTTCAGTGACTCGAATTTTTTATTCAAGTGAAATTTATAGAGCAGTATTGAGAATTAATTGTCTTATAGAGAAAAAACGGAGTAATTAATGCATAAGTAGTCTACTTGAAATGACAAATGTATTTGTACAGAAATCTATAAATACAAATATTTTTGTAATACCACTGTTTGATTTAACTATATTCCATCAGAATATCTGAACCACACTTTCGCCAATCAGTTACGAACTTTTCTAATTATGAAGATGGTCTTTTGGATGAACATAGTTTTCAGTAGAGCGGACGTTAACCCCCACCTGTGAATACTACATCCACAAGTCATGGCTTATAACTATCCAAAATTCCAAGAAGCTGGATTTTAGGACACACCACCATCCCAGCTTTGTGAGTGCGCAATGAAGAGCCCATGTTTATCATTACTCGTAATTAACACGTTCATGGCGGCAGGATTTTCTGGGTTCCTTGCCGCCATCCTGGTGCTCTGACTTAGTTTCTGTAACTGCCAAGCCTATCGTAGCAGCAAGCACTTTCCAGTGCACAGAATACTACATATAGTATTCTATTGCGCAGTGCTGTTAAAATTTCAGATAAAAGCTCTGATCCTGGTTTAAAAATAAATCTTATTGTAACGCATTGCAGCTTTGGTGCGATGCCGCTGCAAACGTGTTAAGTAAGTTGATTGATGAAGAGAAAATTTCAAAACTAGAAGAACAGGTAATAAAGCTTCCATTATTAACTACAGAGTATTTTTTTAAAATTTTGGTGTTTTGGTCACCTTAAAAGGAAATATATTTAATTTCGCTGTTTGTAACTCTATATTACAAAAGTTCATTTTATTCCTCGTTAAAACAAATTAATTTAATCTTCATAGAAAGGCGAATGAGTCACTAACTGTTGGAAAGTGTTAAACAAACTCTGATTTGTTGAGGAGCAGAGCTGCTTGTAAATCCCCAGAGCTGCCCTGTAAAACATTCTAAGCGAAAAAATTTCAAAATCAGAGATATTCAGTGAAAAAGGTTCTCTAGGACACAAGCAGCTACACCGTTGTATTTTGTTTTGAAGATTTTTGAGATGGCAGCCCTGATTTCATCTGTCAAAGTTGGCGTGCTTTGCAGGACTGCAAGGACTTTCTGGGGAATAATGTTCTATTCACCGAAAGATAGATTCCCCGCCGGTAGTTGCGTTGTCACCCAGCGACGAAATTTGCTTGGATAAAAATAAAACGCATGAAGTAAATATTGGAAAGTGGAAGGATAAGACCAGGAAGGAATATAGAAAAGCTGAATCACCCTATATTTCAAAGACTAAGAGGCCAATAGTATAGGAGATATAGGAAAAATATAGATGTTATGTGGAACTAATTCCCACAGAAGTAAAGTTTGATTTTTCTGGTTCTATTATGGTGTCTGTTAGACATACTAAAAGTCCCAAAAAATCCCATAGTGGGAAATGCGTTTTTTGGCCGCCATATTGGAAAAAACTAAAAATTGCTAAAATACTCATAAAAGGTCATGTTTGATATCAAATTAAAGGGAATTTAATGTTAAATAAGAATAAATAACTCGTTTTTAGTTTTTAAAGTAGATCGGTACATGCTAAGGGGGGAAAATGGCGAACCTTGTATCTAAACAATCGGTTTTTTCCACTTTTGATGACTTAAACTTGAAATAATTAAATTTTAGTTTTTATTATTGAAATCAGCTGAAAAAAATAAACAATTTTGTACTTTTAATCATTGCTCTATGACCACTGGTTACCAAGATATTGAAAGCGGTAAACACAGTACGTTGTCTCAATGTTAACCTTATGGGGAATGAATAAAATTCGATATATCGCTTATTTCTCAACATCTTAATAAAACTCGGTATGTGGCTTCATTTAGTTAAGATCTATTCTATGTTAGTCGGAAACCCCTTATTTTTGTATTTCCGTGGCAGCAAACCTGCATACTCATTTCCCATGTTATTCTAATGGAGAATATTTCTGCATGCTTTTTTATGAACATACGTTGACAAAACTTGATGTGAGGCTTAATTTTAATAATTTATTGAAGCATTTGAAATTCGTTGAGTATGCTGCAATGGGCTATTTAGTTTTCTTTGCCGCCATATTGGAAAAAAACTAAAAATTGCTATAAAGTACTCATAAAAGCCATGTTTGGTATCAAATTAAAGGAAGTATTTCACTGAAAGTGAATATGGAATTTGTTTTGGAACATAAAAGAAGGAAATAAAATTGTGGCGGAAAATATTTAGTTAGGTTAATATTGCAAATTAGGTAATTGGTAATAAAAATGCATGTTATAATGCGATCAAATTAATTTAATCCTAAAGTTTACATCGTTATATCATAATCTTCAACCTCTTGATGGGATAATACGATACTCACAAGGAACTTGAAAACATTTAAAACGCAAAGTAATCATTGTTTCATGTTATTCTAGAGTGATTTTACTTGTACGTGGCTTATTTAAACCGTATTCAATAGACCCTTTGTTGTAACACCACGTGCCAGCCACGTGGTGGTTCGAACAAACTGTTGTTAAAATCAGCTGATCTACACTGCACAGTATAATGGCAATGTTTTCATCATATACTTACACAAATGAGTTAAAAACGATTTATTTATTGTTTTCAACATGAAATAACTTTTAATTTGATTCCTTACATGTAGTACAGTAAAAATAGACCAAAATAAAGCCATTCTGAAAAGAATTAGCCCCACCCTGAAATTTAGTATACCTGCTTACTCTTTTCCCATGTTATTTAAATGGGGAGAAATTTATAAAATATCGATAATTCCTATATCTCCGGTTCTAAATAAAATAAAAAGATCGTTTTGATCTTGAATTACCCAGGAATTTATAAGCTTTCAATTGAGATATAGATAGTTGAAATCGGTTGATGGTGGGTCGAGTTATAGTGCTTTATTTTAAATTTAAAAGTTTTTTTTAGAAATTTATTTTTAAAATCATTTATATCTCTGGATATAATAAAGATACAAATTTCGTTTTGGTCTCAAATTACTAAGGAAATTATCTGCTTTCAGTTAAGTTATGGTTTGTTAAAATCCCTTAATGTTGGGACGAGCTTTAAACCTTCATTTGTCATTAAATTGATTTTTTACAAACTTTAAATTTTAATTAAAGATTTGTATTTCAGGTTCTATAAAAGATAGAAAAGTCATTTTGTTCTTTAATTACTCGGCAAAACGTTGGCTTTCATTTGAGCTGTTGTTCGTTGAAATCCAACAATTTTAGGAAGAGGGAAGCTTGTTTAACAAACTTAAAATTAACTTATTTAAAAAATATGGGTTTGGTTAAAATCGTATTACTTGTCTCAGACTCAACTAAATTAAACAATTAATAACTTAAATCAAAAGCAAATAAATCACTGAATAATTTGACACCAAAACGAACTTTTTATCTTGTTTAAAACCAGAGATATAAATCTATAAACAGAAAGGGAATTTTGCAAGACATTGGGATTTTGTTCATTTAAACATTATAACTCGCCCTGCCCTCTACCGTTATAAACTATCTATAGCTCAAATTTAAGCCAACGTTTTGTGAAGTAATCGAAGAACAAAATGACTTTAATATATTACTAAGAACCTGGGATACAAATCTTTAATTAAAAATGAAAGTTTGTAAAAAATCAATTTAATGACAAATGAAGGTTTAAAGCTCGTCCCAACATTAAGGGATTTTAACAAACCATAACTTAACTGAAAGCAGATAATTTCCTTAGTAATTTGAGACCAAAACGAAATTTGTATCTTTATTATATCCAGAGATATAAATGATTAATCAAAAATAAATTTCTAAAAAAAACTTTTAAATTTAAAATAAAGCACTATAACTCGACCCACCATCAACCGATTTCAACTATCTATATCTCAATTGAAAGCTTATAAATTCCTGGGTAGTTCAAGATCAAAACGATCTTTTTATTTTATTTAGAACCGGAGATATAGGAATTATCGATATTTCATAAATTTCTCCCCATTTAAATAACATGGGAAATGAGTAAGCAGGTTTGCTGAAAAGGGATTGATGAAAATTGTTAAAAATAGGCTTTAATTCGGTAGATATCAACCAGAAGAAGCTACATACTGAATTTCATTGATGAGTATTGAGAAATAAGCGATATATCGAATTTTATTCATTCCCCATAAGGTTAACATTGGGACAACGTACTGTGTTTACCGCTTTCAATATCTTGGTAACCAGTGGTCATAGAGCAATGATTAAAAATACAAAATTGTTTATTTTTTTAAGCTGATTTCAATACTAAAAACTAAAATTTAATTATTTCAAGTTTAAGTCATCAAAAGTGGAAAAAACCGATTGTTTAGATACAAAGTTCGCCATTTTCCCCCCTTAGCATGTACCGATCTACTTTAAAAACTAAAAACGAGTTATTTATTCTTATTTAACATTAAATTCCCTTTAATTTGATAACAAACATGACCTTTTATGAGTATTTTAGCAATTTATAGTTTTTTCCAATATGGCGGCCAAAAAACGCATTTCCCACTATGGGATTTTTTGGGACTTTTAGTATGTCTAACAGACACCATAATAGAACCAGAAAAATCAAACTTTACTTCTGTGGGAATTAGTTCCACCCTAAAACCTATATCTCCTGTACTACAAGGCCTGCAAAATTGCCCCAAAAGAAGTGAGTAGAATAATGTTTTAAGCACCACATTTAGATAACTTTTAGCAAAATGGCATATCACCACAATAACAACAACACGTAACAACAATACATTTTTGTACTTTTGTATCAATAAAATTATTTTATGTTCACTTTTATTTTAGTTTATGTTGGTATTCCTACACTCCCTGATGTTTTTTCCAAAGCATAGGAGCAATCCGCCAGAGAATGTTTCAAATGCCAGTTATTTAGAAAGTTATAACCCCCAGAAAAACACGTGAAATGTTTTAAAATGCTTAATGGCAAGTAAAAATTTAATATAAGGCTACATCATGATGTAATAAATAGGGAATTAAAAAAATATACATGGTTTTAAGTTCTAACCTTGAAAAAACGTAAATTGTATAGATTAACTTACAACACTTGATCACTCGAAACTAGGTTTTTCTTTTTTTTTGCCATCTGTGATGGCAAATGTCCGCAGAAATCCAAATCAAAATATAAAGTCACCATCACCAACAATTAATTTCAAACAAAGGACTAGGTTTTTGTCGCTTAGAATGTTTTACGGGGGACCCCTGGCTGTTTTTAATCAGTACTAGAGGCTTGAAGG